>OZ010608.1:48178057-48275557 GCA_963932145.1 Acanthosepion lycidas | reverse complement strand
TGAGTATATTAGATATTTCTTGCGTCGTACAATACTGTTTATACTCAAGCAATTGAAATCAGGAGTTCACGATGACTGTCATTTTCACGTTTGTTGTGTAGTACCCCCACCCCCGGTGACTCTACGAACTCGTCCAATGCTATAAAGAGTTCCATGGCATGCGGTCAATCGCATTTGAAGTAAGTCCCAGGCCCGCGATGAGATTACGTCTGTTTTCGGGAAGAGGGTGACTCAGTCGAGGCTCTGTCTTCTGTCTTTCGCAGGGTCTCGGTAAATTTTGATCAATGGCCTGGGTGGAAACGCTCGAGTTCCCCACAATAATCTCGACCTTAGGTCACAAATGGTCTCAGTGGAGAGACTGGTAAATAGTAGTCGCATCGGATTCAGGTAGTTCGCTGCCAGGCTAGCGACAGACAAACCTGTCTTCGGGCAGCGGCTGGCTCAATCGGTGCTCTGTCTTCGGATAGAGATTCGGCTGAGAAAAACGGACAAGTCAGGCAGTTCAGTGTCTGGTTTGCAACAGAGAAGACCTAGTATAGGATGACTCATTCGGTGCTCTGTCTTCGGAGAGAGACGGCTCAAAGATGAAGAAGAGACTCGAGGCGACGGAGATGTGGTTCTACAGAAGGATGCTAAGGATATCATGGACCGAGCGTGTGAGCAATGATGAGGTCTTAGAGAGGTTACAAACAAAGGGGAGGCTTATAGTTAACATCTGAAAGAGGCAGCTGAAGATTCTAGGACATATAATGGGGAAGGACTGCCTGGAGAATCTGATACTCACGGGTCGAATAGAGGGAAAGAGAGACAAGGGAAAGCAGCGCGTGACATGCCTGACGAGCTTGATCAGGTGGATGACAGAACGTGGTCTCGGGGAGTATGCAGCGATAAGGTGCTTGCTGAGAGCTGCAAGGGATAGAGGGAGGTGGAGAGCCATGATCGCCTTCGTCCTGAAAGGACATGGCACATAAAAAGAAAGAATATACCCAAGCCCGCTTTCCCTGGGGTTGGGTAAATTTTGACCATTGGCCCGGATGAAAACGCTCGGGTTTAATAATCCCGACCTCGTGTCACAACTCATCTCATTGGGTGGACGGATTTCGATTGGAATCGGATTGGAATCGGTCTTAATACCGTTTAATAAAATATTAGGTAGGTGCAAAAATAATGTCGTTTTCTCACATAGTAACTGATGTGAGAAAACGACATTATTTTTGCACCAACCTAATAGTAATCTCAAAAGAGGGGGGGATGTTGTGAAGTAAAGAGTCCTCCCCTGGTCACTCTATGACATTGTCCAATATTATAAAGAGTTTCATGATATGAGGTCAAGAGTAGTTGTATTGGAGTCAGTGTTTATACTAATTATAGAGACGTTAGACGAGAATTACATATAGAGAATACTTAACGAATTATGTACCAAGTTCGAGTCTCTGTTAAAACAATAACCTTACAATAGGAAGTTTTAATAACGCTATAAGCGATGATCAGGTCATATATTAGTTTGGTGCAAAAATAATATCGTTTTCTAACATAGGTTACTATGTGAGAAAACGACATTATTGCTTCACCAACCTAATATTATCATGAAGCAGTGTTAAGTTTTATGTTCACACGATATCTAAAATGTTTCAAATGAATTTAACCAGAATTCGTTTAACCAACAATGGAATATCGTTCAGCATCTCCAAGAAATTTTCGCAAAACACTTTTAATACATTTGAATATTCACAGCACCTTCTCCACTTTTGTAATTGAAATGCTGAAAGTGTTGCTTACTTTGATCTAGCTTCAATTTTTGAATCAATAAATCAAAATACGTCCATTTTCAAAAACATTTTTGTCAAAAACACCTGGCATGATATCTGAGCTCTACAAGTGATATTTCAAATATTTCGTTTGAGTAAAACCAATTTTTACTAACGTCCTCTAACGACAAACAGAAGAAAGCTTTTGGCCAAACCAATATACATTAGTACGAAATGAGCGTTGATAAATTCCTGGATGTAGATAATTGGTTTTATTGCCTGAGGGAAAAATATTTGAATTGACGTTTATTTTCAATTTATTTTCCTCTTTCTTTCAACCAGAGTACATCTTTATTCCAGTTTGTCCATTCTTTCTTTCTTTCTTTCTTTCTTTCTTTCTTTCTTTCTTTCCTTCTTTCTTTCTTTCTTTCTTCGTGCATACATACATACAAACATACATAGATACATACATCACCTCATACTTTATCGCTTATTGTGTTTCTATCTATCTATCTATCTATCTATCTATCTATCTAACGTCATTCAGACATACATTTTTATCACATGTATTCTATCTATCTATCTATCTATCTATCTATCTATCTATCTATCTATCTATTGTCATGCATACATCTATTTTTATCACATCATGTATTTTATCTATATTCATGCATACATACATACATACATACATACTCCACCTCATATATATATATATATATATATATATATATATATATATATATATATATATGTGTGTGTGTGTGTGTGTGTATATAAATATATAGGCAAAAGAATTTTAATTTTTATCAGACTTTTGACACAACCGAATACAGAGAACTTCTCCATACAACGTGTCTCAATTTTTCCAAAAGATCCTTTTATCAAATTTTGAATTTAGAGTTTTCCATCTCCCAGGTTGGTTGCTAACGAAGCCTAAGTCGCTCAGTGTGCCGTACTATTTAACCCATAGCTAAGGTTAGACGAAGAGATGAATTCATCAGTATATTTTTAAATCATTGTACACCTGTTAGTGTTAAAAAACATTTAATGTTATTCATTAAAACCATGCTCACCCTCAACGACGATCTGCATTGTTGGGTTGGTTTCCTCCTTTTAGGCTATCATGCAAGTATTTGGTATTGTAGAGTTGTTGGTTGGTATTGTAGTAAACAAAACAAGATCTAGATTTAAAATTCCAGTGCTGAGCACTGACAGATTGATTTTGTTAGAAATTAGAAAAGACTCGAATTTACAAACTTTACTTAACACACATGCAAAAGCGAATCCAAAACAAAACTCGTGAAATTTCACACCTTGATGCGAAATGTTTTTCGGCCAATAGAAAACTAGGAAACATTTAAAACAAAATTCAAATAATCTTCAATTCTCAGAAACAAAATTCTTTTACGGACCCTTTCGCGAACCGAAAGCAAAGTTTGTTCGTCTTCCAATGGAAAGCCCCGAATCATATCCGGAAGTGAATTCCCAAATGATCTTTTCAAGCCCCACAAACTAAATAAAAGACGGGCAAGTTCGCCTGTCACCAGAGAGAGAAGGAGACGACCGTATTAACACGTACCTTGACAAACGTAAAGCGATCGTTATTATTATCTCTACCTTTCTCCCTCACCTTTCTTATACTTGATAAACGAACGGAACATTTTAAGACTGAGCGATTACTTCAAAGAGATTCCTGCTCTAGGATAACGCTCATACATACATACATACATACATACTTAAATACATACATCCACACATACGTTCCTGCCTACGTACACATGCACTCATTCTTGCGAGGATTACTACGAACATTTTAACGACCTTGTATCAACCAAAATACATTAATTTTATAGAAACCTTAATTGATGTATATAAATGTGTTTTTTCACTTTACAATTTGATTTTTTGTTTTATACCCCTCTTATGGTGGGCTATCAAACTAACAAGTCCAAATGAAACTAATCTGTTTCAACACTCCTACAATTCACTATAACTGATAACCCACTATAGTATTACCTTCGACCACAAGATAGATGAAGCAGTTCAGTAAAGTTAAATTTGTCGAGCAAGGAGGCCATTTCTTGTCGGTGAGATGATCTTCAGTAATGTGAGGAAGGCAATAGTGATCTGTTGGAACAGATACGGCAAACCATTGATCCAGAGCTTGACCAGTGTGTAGAGCAATGCAGAGAGTAGTGTCGGCCATGACGTTTTGTCTAGAAAACTGGAGCTGTGAATGTGAATCTCGTTGCTTTCAAACTTCACAAATGATGTGAACCTGATGTACGAAGACGTGTCAGTCTCACCAGATTTCGCATTGGTCAGATGTTTCTTTTCATGGTCTTACTCATTTCAAGAAGCTGTCGGTCTCCGAGTCGTTGTGATTGTTGGCTAGTGCCACAAGCGGTGCGTTACAGATACGGAAACTTAAATGATTTGACGTATGTCAGTTTATGATCCGGTAAAAATGCACCCCGTCTATCTATCTATCTATCTATCTATCTATCTATCTATCTATCTATCTATCTATCTATCTATCTATCTCAGTTTGTCCATATCTATCTATCTATCTATCTATCTATCTATCTATCTATCTATCTATCTATCTCAGTTTGTCCATATCTATCTATCTATCTATCTATCTATCTATCTATCTATCTATCTATCTATCTATCTCAGTCTGTTCATATCTATCTATCTATCTATCTATCTCAGTGTGTTCATATCTATCTATCTATCTATCTATCTATCTATCTATCTCAGTTTGTTCATATCTATCTATCTATCTATCTATCTATCTATTTATCTATCTCAGTGTGTTCATATCTATCTATCTATCTATCTATCTATCTATCTATCTCAGTTTGTTCATATCTATCTATCTATCTATCTATCTCAGTTTGTTCATATCTATCTATCTATCTCAGTTTGTTCATATCTATCTATCTATCTATCTATCTATCTATCTATCTCAGTTTTTTCACATCTATCTATCTATCTATCTCAGTTTGTTCATATCTATCTATCTATCTATCTATCTATCTATCTATCTATCTATCTATCTATCTCAGTTTGTTCATATCTATCTATCTATCTATCTATCTATCTCAGTTTGTTCATATCTATCTATCTATCTCAGTTTGTTCATATCTATCTATCTATCTATCTATCTATCTCAGTTTTTTCACATCTATCTATCTATCTATCTATCTATCTATCTATCTCAGTTTGTTCATATCTATCTATCTATCTATCTATCTATCTATCTCAGTTTGTTCATATCTATCTATCTATCTATCTATCTATCTATCTATCTCAGTTTGTTCATATCTATCTATCTATCTCAGTTTGTTCATATCTATCTATCTATCTATCTATCTATCTATCTCAGTTTTTTCACATCTATCTATCTATCTATCTATCTATCTCAGTTTGTTCATATCTATCTATCTATCTATCTATCTATCTATCTATCTATCTATCTATCTATCTATCTCAGTTTGTTCATATCTATCTATCTATCTAACACATTTCTCATAGCATTTTTTCGGATTACATTTCTATTTTCGTTGTCCACTTATTACTGAGAGTAAAAACAAGAACAAAATCTATTCCATACCTGAGGATGTCTGTAGGAACAGACGAAAGCTTGTAAAAATAATAAGACCTTATGCAACTGAAATTTATAAAACAGAGAACTTTTCATTCATAAACAGGTTCGGGATTTTTGTATATTATTTGAATTGTTCGCGAAGATGGATTTCTCGCCAATTAAATCATTAAAATTTGTATTTGTTTTTTGTATGAATAATTCATGAATATATATATATATATATATATATATATATATATATATATATATATATATATATATATGAGAATTTGATTATATATATATGAGAATTGAGAATATATATATATATATATATATATATATGAGAATTTGATTATATATATATGAGAATTGAGAACATATATATATATATATATATATATATATATATATATATATATATATATATGAGAATTTGCTCCTTCAGAAGGATATATATATATATATATATATATATATATATATATATATATATATATATATATATGTGTGTGTGTGTGTGTGTGTGAATACAAATATTAGGCTGGTGCAAAAATAATGTCGTTTTCTCACATATGTTATTATGTGAGAAAATAACATTATTTTTGCACCAACCTATATATATATGCGTGTGTGTGTGTGTGAATACAAATATAAATTTATGAACATATATATTATCTATCTGAATAGATATATGTGGTTACATTAATATTTATTTGTTCCTTATTGGAATTGAATTTGCAAATCTTCCCACTGACATTTGGACACATACGCGCATTAATGGAGATTTCAGCTCAAGGCAAATTCGTACTTCGCATTCTATTATTATATCGATTAATCAACGTCTAAATAAATATTGCTATTTGCAGTCGAACTCAACGCTTTCTTCATAAATATCTCATCCTGTCTCCACAAATATTTGCGTATGTTTGCAATCACCATCTACACAAACCTACAAACATATAGTCAAAAAAAAGAAAAAAAAGATGCTTCTGAAGGAGCAAATTGTCCTTCATAAATAAATGTAAATTGTTACGTTAATCGGAAATTTATACAAATGACGAAAAAATATTTTCTTTCTTTTTTTCGTGCACAGAATATTTCATATCAATCGTGAAGGAAAATGCATGTTTATGATACTATTTTCAGATTTTTTTTTTTTAATCAACCAAGTCGATAATGGCGTCAGGGGTACTGCGAGTCAAAAGAAGAAGACTTTAGTGAAGAGAAAAGACAATAAAAGAACAGTAGAGTAATAGATAGAGACTAGGATTGAGGAATTGGAGAGCCGTGTTCGAATTCCAGTCGAATCCATTAGATTCACTTACGAGTTAATACCCTTGGGAAATGTATGAATCCTCTTCTTCTGTCCCCCCCAGCTATCGGTAAATAGCAGGACGGGCCGGTTTCTATAACACTTGGATAACAACTGGTCTACCGTAGAAAGATATGGAAGCCAACTGCGGAAAAATATCTGCCTCGTCAGTCATGCATCGCCTAAGCGTGAATTACGCATGGCATGTAACTGACTGAGGAAGACAAAATATGTTCAGACGTGACTGGCGTCCTTAGTTCTTCCAGTTTTAGTCTTCATGGCTAAGCTCCTCCATGACACCCACATTGTAACAAATCACTGCCATTCCCTTTGTATCCCATCGATAAGATATATGCTCCACTCAAGCAGTCTCTTCCCGTGAACCTTTTGCTCTGTGGAACCAATTTTCAAGAGGATGTTTTCCCAAACCCTACAATCTTAACCTATTCAAGACTGAGTTTAACCGTTATCTTTTCCACATATTCTTTGCCTCGTAATCTGTAGCTCTCTACATTGTGTGGCTATTTGGTCTTGAACATCACTGTAAGAAAAAAAATGGCGGCGAATTTAATTTGTTAAAGATTGTAAGTGGCGGGAAGCCAAGGGAGTTCAATAGTCAAGAATTGCGAGAAAAGAAACTTAGTATAAAACTGGCGGTTGCATTTAGCTAGTTCAACAGTAAAAAAAAAATTAAAAAAAATTGAGTCTCCGGAGTACGCCGATAAAGTACATCTGCGTCCTTTCTATTATTATATAGATTAATCAACGTCTAAATAAATAATGCTATTTGCAGTTGAACTCAACGCTTTCTTTATAAATATCTCATCCTGTCTCCACAAATATTTGCGTATGTTTGCAATCACCATCTACATAAATCTACAAACATATAGTCAAATAAAAAAAGACGCTTCTGAGGGCTCAAATTGTCATTCATAAATAAATGTAAATTGTTATGTTAATCGGAAAGCTAGTTCAACAGTATAAAAAGTTGACAGTCCGGGGTATGATGATAAAATACATCCACGTCCTGTGTAAGATGATGAACTACGTATAAGGTTGGTGCAAAAATAATGTCGTAATAATGTCGTTTTTTGACGTAAAAAAATACGTCACAAAAACGACATTATTACGTCATTATTTTTGCACCAAACTAATACAACAGCAAAGGCTCTCATTAGGTTTTGATGATCATGGAACCAACTCTCAATTGCTGGTGTTTCCAGATCCACCCTGATCTTGGGTGGTAACACCTGTTAGGGTCGCAGCTATGGGTAAACAATTAACCCCCAAACTGGGGTCAAAACACTATGAAAGTGTAAAAATATATTTTAATATAAATACTTTGTAAAAAAATGATTACAAACAATAATTTTTTGAAGAAAAATTATTACCAGCAATACATTTTTCAAAAACAAAAAAACAAAAAAAAAAACAAAAAACAATTACCAGCAATAAAAATCTTGTCGGCATTAAATAACCCATTGAGATTGATAAGCAGTAAAGAAAAGCAAAGCAAACAAAAACCCCCAAAAGTTGATACCTCGTTGCTAGTCTAGTCGATTAAATACATGAAACCGGGGTACACAGGAAGAGTCGTGAGAGACAAAAGGTTATATATCCTCTTGAATAAATAAAAAAAAAAGCTAGATAATACATAATCACGAGAATAAAAAAAACGGTCACGTGACCCGACTAGAACTGTACGAGACATCGTCAGGCGCGTAAAATAAACAGTCTCTTTTACCTCCGACCAGCAAGGTCAGCGGATGTGCGTTTTTCGGGACCGTGAACAATCCACGAGGATAAGTACAAAAGTTACACATTGTTGTTTTGGTACATAACCAATTGTAAGTAACTACATACCAATTTTGTACTAACAATACCATATATATATATATATATATATATATATATATATATATATATATATATATATTCATACACGTTTCATTAAATGATATAGACATGTGTTGTCTATTTATTTTATGTAAATTCTTTTCATAACGTCTGATAAGCTTAATAACATTATCATTAAACGAAGAAAGAAAATCACAATATTGATCCATATTTTTTCATCCAATCTAAGCTTTCGGCTTACATAAGCCATTATCAAAGATGACAATTGCTGTACAATATATTAAGCAATATACGGACAAGACAGTGATGGTAGTCTGTGATTGTTTACATGGATGATTTCCAAGCAACGATAAACACGTGCATATAAGACGCTAGAAGCGAAAATCGCACCGCGGCTCATGACATCACACATAACCACACGAGATATATACATTCAAGTGTTTTATAGAAAGGCTTTTGTGTTTTATTTGAAATTTCTTTTTTTATGTTGTCGTATATCCATTCAATTTGTAAGTGAAGTCAATGTTATATATCCATGCACAACAGAGAGAAACTCATGAGAATAATTGCATGAAAATGTTTGTAGAAAAGACAGAGAGAATACATTGCTCGTCAGTGAGAAAGTAAGTGAAGTCAAGATGTCAGGTCAGGATCGTTTACATTGCAGACCCTTCTTTAGATTTTGTCGAGAATCTCAAAATACACGACAGGAGCACCGGACCATCTATGGCAACAGTATTCAATGCAGGGACGAATGGAAGATTTATAATTGTGTAGGATGTCGAGAAGAATTGTCTAGCAAGACACAGGAAACCAACTTTCTTAGCAGTAGATGCAGCAATTGATTCAATATAATCACTTCCGTTTATGTCAGTGGAAAACGTGAGACCAAAAAGGCACAAACAGTGACTATTCTGGAGGTAGAAAAATCATATTAAATACACGTTCTCTCACTTTCTCTTCATGTTCTTTAAGGACGTTAGGGATCATGGATCTCCATGCTTTCCTATTTTAACTATAAGCGAATGAAATTTACTAATAATTACAACCCATCAGTTAAATGCTTTGAACGACATAAGACTGTAATATCGACTACTAGCCGTAAACACGTTCTCTCTTTCTCTTCATGTTCTTTCGGGATGTCAGCGATCATGGATTTCCATGCTTCCCTATTTGTTTTAACTATAAACTAATGAAATTTACTAATAATTACAAGGTACTAAGTAATTCCGACAACTTATGACTATTATATCGAGTACTAGCCGTAAACAAGCAATATAGTATTGAGAAGAATCGGATAAGGAAGAATCTAGGTATATGAGTACATTTGGATTTCATTTGCTGACGTACATCTGTGACCATATTGGTAAGGATATGGCCATGCCAGACAAGATTCTAAGACCTTCTTTTTTTAATGCCATGTCCTTTGGCGGTCATGACTCTCTAAAGATTCCGAGAATTTCCATGGGAATTATAGGAGAGTGCTTTTCCGTTTTCTTCTCCACGGTTTGAATTTTTAATGTTTTTTTCCTTTTAGACGATTTGTCACTCAAGGCTACTGTACCCAGTCTACTATGCCATTTAACTCATATTATAAAAAAAAATTAGACGCTTTAAATTAATTCACATTTAAAATCGATTCAAGTTATTGGAACACCCTATATAAGTCGGGATAAAATTGATATTTAAAAATTAATTAATCTTTTCATATATCATTTGAAGCGCCGTACATTTGTCAATTGGCACAAGCAAAGACAAGCCGATGAAAATTTTTCGCAAAAAATCCTCTTTAGTGATGAAACCCATTTTCTTGAATTCGTTAATAAGTAGAATTGTCGAATTTGGGCCGATTCGAAAATCGAAAGAAGATTGTTGAAAAGGTCACTGCATCCACAAAAGGTCAGTGTTTGGTGTGCATTTTTTGCTTGCGGAAAATCATTGGGCCGTATTTATATATTTGAACGTCCATTATCGTAATAGGCTTCGATAACTTTAACACGTTGTTTGTTAATCTTTCCATGGTTGAAATTGACAAAGACTTAAGTTGTTAAATCTGAAAGAAAAAGAAAAAAAATCATTAGACGCTTAAAATTAAGTCACATTTAAAATCGGTCTAAGTTATAGGAACACGTTTTATACGTTGCGTGCCATATTACTTGAGATGATTGAAGAAAGGACACTAAATAAACAAGAGAAGAAGACAGAAGATGGCGATTTCTGTTACATTTAAATAAATGTTTGACACTGTTCTAATAATTTATATTATTTGTAAACACTTTTTTTTTCTTTTGAATCGATAAGTAAAGCCTATCATTATATTTTCTTCGGTTATTACGAATGAAGAGCGAAATATAAGCAGCAGCCGAAAAATCAATACACCATTTTTAGTTGGTATATCGTTTTCTTCTATGTCGGTAATATCTATGTATAAAGGGCTGGATCTGTGTGTGTGTGTGTGTGTAACGAATACACAGCCGTAATTTTTGACGGATTTGCACCAAAATTTGCATGCACATGCTCCAAGTTAGCGGGAACTACTTTGCATTTCCCAAATCCCATCGATAGTGGAAATAATCGATTTTTTTCATGCTTCTACGGCAGTATTCATGTAGTTTGCGGCCATTTTCTACTGGCCAGAGTGAGAGCCTATCGCTGGCTGCCACGAATAGGCAGGAAGATTCTATTGGCCAGCATGAGAGCCAACAACTGACTGACACGAATGTTAACTAGCATGCTAGCATGCAAAAAAATCGATAGCTGCATTCGTCACAAGTGGGAAAAATTTAAATCTGCATGGCACTTTACTCCAATTGGCTCATTTGCTTGCTTAAACTCAACGTTGATTCTGATTCCGCAGAACTGGGTTTGGGTGTGAAAAAGTATTTGTTGTTAACATTCTTTTTTCATTCGGTTTTTCCAGTTACGAGTCCTTTTTCAAAGCTGATCGTTTTGTGTCCATTTTGTTTAGTTCTTTTTTCGTAACAGATTTAATATTTAGTATAGAGCTTCGAAACAATTCGCAGTGTGAGACAGGCAAGAAGTAAGGCATGTAGCAACATCATCACGGCAAAGGGCACTCCTTTAAAGGCAAGGAAGGGCAAAAATATTTTAAGTCAAGTGATAGCGATTGCTGTATGAGTCATACGATTTTTGGATCAAGCACGGGCAATGCTGGGCAATGCTGCTAGCATTTTATAAGAGAAATGTTGGGAAGAAATTTTTTAATTGTTTGGAAACGGATAGACTATTAAGAAATTTCTAAAGAGGTAATGGATTTTTTAAATTTATTATTCCGACATATTTTTCACTTAAACGTTATTTTTACCCATATTTGAGTATGTATTTATTTTCGTTTGAATATTCGAGAAATCTTATTAAAGCAGGATTCGAATCTGTCCCCCTTGCAGGAAAAAAAACCTTAATTAGATCCGACGTTCTTTAGGCCAAATCGGACGTGAGGGAGTCTTGCCGATCGATCAAATATTCTTGAAACATTCATATATGTTCAATTTATTATCCTAGCGTGAACAAAGCAATTTCTAAAAGAGTAATGCGTTCTTTTTTTAAATGTGAGTATCTACTAAAAATAACGTTTAAGGGATAAAATAGTTTATTAATTAAAAATTTGTTGAGTCGAGCATAAAGATAGTTTATAAAAAATATAGTCAAAAGTTACTCTTAAACATAGAAACTAAATGAATGGCTACAATTTCCTGGAATAGACAATGAAAGACTTTTCCTTATCAAAACATTACCACACATATTTTCATTAGATAAAATAAATAAAAAAGGAGTTAACATTTCGGTACCTTGGGTAATTTGATGATTCAGTGCTCTGGATAGCCAAAGTTTTCTCATTTATAGAAATTCAAAGATGGCCGACTTCTTTGTCCATAATCTGACAGACATGTTGGCTGTCTGTTTCATAGTGACATTTCATGAAACTTTCCTGCTTGTTCACAATGTATTCAATTGCAAATAGGTTCTTTTTAGGTAATAAGCCGCATTTACATCATGGGCGGGCAATGTCTACAATTAATTACCAAAATGTCCCAGTTGATTCAAGTGGGAACAATGACTTTTCCCGTACTCAAGATTTCGATTCAGCCGAAGCGCTAAGAAGAAAGAAAAATGAAAATTATACTGATGGTAAAATAAAGGAAAGATAGCAAAAATCAATAAAAGAAAGGCAAAAAGAAAATCAGGCGCCAAAGGGAATTAGAAAGAATAAATGAAAAAAGAAAAGAGTGTAAAACAACGAGACAAAGAAAGAATGAGAGAATGAGTATAAAAGAACACGAGAAAACTGGGCGAACGAAATAAAGTGTTGCCCTAAAACAAGAATAATCATAAGAAATGCAGAAAGAAAAAGCAAAAAAGTAAAAAGAAAATTAGGCGTGAAAAAAAAAAAAAAAATCGAGAAAAAGCGAAACAAGAAAGAAGAAGACGGCTTACAAAAAGAGAAGGAAAGAAAGAATTTAAGAAAGAAAGAACGAATGAACGAAAGAAAGAATATAAGTAAGGTAGAAAAACGAGAGAAAATCTGAAATGACCGTTTAGAATAATGGAAAAAGGGGTAGGAAGTACAAAAAGGGCGTAAGAAATAATGAAAAAAAAAAAAAAAAAAAAAAAAATAAGAGAGTATCCCCACCGAAAAGAAAAAAAAAGAAAAGAAAATGGGACATTAAAGTAAGCGAAAAAAGAGCGAAAGAAAGAATAAAAAAGAGAGAGAATGAATTAAAAATCGTAAGGAAAAAGGAAAGAAGAAAAATAAACGAGAAAAAATACAAAAAAATACAGATGTGATCTGTGAAAAAAGAAGCGAGAAATAGCAAAATAGTACAAAAGGGCATAAAGAATTAAGACAGAAAGAAAGAAAGAGAGAAAGAAAGAAAGAAAGAAAGAAAGACAGAAAAACAGAAAGAAAGAGATAAAGAAAGAAAGAGAAATTTAAAAATATAAAAATCGAAATAAAACAAAACTTTTATGGTTGTTTTTGCTTAGTGGCATGAAAAAAGAGAAATAATATGTATCTCAGTCATATCTATCTATCTATCTATCTATCTATCTATCTATCTATCTATCTATCTATCTATCTATCTATCTATTTATCCCAGTCTGTTCCTATCTATCTATCTATCTATCTATCTATCTATCTATCTATCTATCTATCTATCTATCTATCTATCTATCCCAGTCTGTTCCAATCTATCTATCTATCTATCTATCTATCTATCTATCTATCTATCTCACTCTGCTTGCATCTATCTATCGCCGTCTATTCGTATCTATCTATCTATCTATCTATCTATCTATCTATCTATCTATCTATCTATCTATCTATCTGATATTTAATGTCGAAATTCAAATATTTTGAACATAGTTGTATGTCTTCGATTACAGATAAAATGTATTTTTTCGTAATTTTACTTTAGATATGTATAGTTGGTAATTTTACTATGAATAGGTATTGTTGGTTGGTTGATTTTGTTTGGCAGCATATCAACACCTCTATGGTTTATTTAATGCCGAAATCTACATATTTAGTACGTAATTTTATGCTTTCAACTATAAATATTTTTTACATAATTTTATACTTTTCGAGTAAAGATATATATTTTTATATATAAAATCATAAAATGCATTGTTGGTAATTTTATTATAAAAACATATATTTTTTTAGTGTTGCTCTGGTAGCCATTTTGTTATAAAAATGTACTTTTGATTTTTTTAACTGGGGCCCTAACGGGTGCTACCACCTCGGATCAGATTGGTCTTAGGAACAACAGCAGTTAAGAGTTGGTTCCACGCCCCTCAAAACCTCTAATATCCCAATCAGGGGCTTTGATGCCGGATGTAGTTTATCGTCATACCCAGGACGAGAACAGAAATAATAAAAAGAAATAAAAGACGAAAGAAAGAAAAGGATAAAAAAGATCGAAAGATTTCAAAGAAAGAACGTAAAAAAAGAGCATAAGAAAGAAAGAAAGAAAGAAGGAATTAGAATGAAAAAAGATCTCATGCCATTAAATATTTAATATTGTACAGTGTGGTCTGAAAGTCTTGTTACCCCAACTCTCTTTTCCAAACTGTAGGAGGGCGTGTCAGGCATCTGAAACAGAAAATTAATGTAGATGTGACAAGACTTTCGGACCAGCCTGTAGTTAATAAGAAAGAAAAGGAAAGAAAAATTTGTGATTCTATAATAATTAACTTCTTTGTTTCTAACTAAGAAAAATACTATTGTTATATGACGAGGCGTCTAGAAAGTCTGTAGCTTATTCTAAATAATTAATTAAAAGATTTTATGTTTAAGTTAAAAAAAAAAACAGTTGATTTTTGGTAAAGATTGTCCATTCCAATTATTTTTCTTGTGCCTAAAACAAAGTTTGCTGGGTTTAGGTCACAAAAAACACTTGCTTATACAAGAAAACTAAGAATTAAAACCTGATCCTGTTTGAGGCTAAAAAAGATTACAGTAAACCTTGTATATAGTCTCAATACATGGCTGCATAGCTGTTGACGGGCTCATCTTTCAAGCCATTAATAGAGATTTCGTTATTATTAATATATCGTTAACAGAAAGAATTACGTGGATATTGCCAAGTTCTAAAATATCTGTTATCAATTGTAAATAGGAAATCGACGAAGAAAAAGAAAAAAGAAAAACAATTGGACGAACACACGTAGACGGACGCTCATACTCGGACACACACACACACACGCACCTTAAAAATAGTTCATCAGACTACAGTAAAGTTCTTATTGATGGAAATATATATGTATACATACCCCACCTACTATACCACGCACATAATAATCAAGAGAGTTTCAGTCTGGGGTGTCAGGTTGCCAAATTTAAGGGATGATGCAATCTGACAGCCATGACTGGGGTCTCCTGCTTTTGTGGCATGATACAAAGTCCTGTTGCCAGACATGTCTTCCAGCATCCACCCTCTTGACCCAGGGTAGCATTACCTCTTCAAGGTACTTGTAGGTCTCTGTGTTAAGTTTGCGGGAAGATGAATTGGGGCATAACGTCACCATCACTATTGACCAATACAAACGCCTTAATAATCAGCATTAGACTCATGCAACTCTTTCTGATTTCTCTGGACTGTCTTTAGATTGGCACCCAAACAACTCTGAAATGTTCGTACTAGAGCTTCCGGCAAAAATGCCAAGCAGTACAGCATGCCGTTTCCAAATTTCTGGCGGAGTGAATTGCGTCACGATGCTCACGGTACGATATTGTGCAGTTGACAAAATCAAAAACAAACAATGCGCATGCGCGAAATAAAAATGGCGATAATTTACCCATCACACCCTTTACAGATATTTATATATGAATTAAGTCAATATATATATAT
This sequence comes from Acanthosepion lycidas, assembly GCA_963932145.1. Lineage (NCBI taxonomy): Eukaryota > Metazoa > Mollusca > Cephalopoda > Sepiida > Sepiidae > Acanthosepion > Acanthosepion lycidas. The sequence continues at coordinate 48,259,672 of OZ010608.1, read as the reverse complement.
ATATATATATATATATATATATATATATATATATATATATATATATATATATATGAATAACGATAGATATAATGACCATATATATGCATATATATATGAATAAAGATAATATATATATATATATTACGTGCTAATACCCTTGGGATAGATGTGAATCCTCTTCTTCTCCCTCCAGCTATGGGTAAATAGCAGGACAGACTTGGTTCTATAGCCTTGGATGGCAACTGCTCTAGGGGAAGGACTACTCTGAATTCTAAATCTGCGGAGTGTCGTTTGGGGGCCTTGTGGCATGTAGTGCACCAGGTCTCTCTGTTCGGCCCTTCAAAAAGTGGGGATGGTCCTGCACGAAACCTTCACCACTATAATCAAATCTCATGTGCTTTTGTCGGGCTGTCGGTTTCCTGGGAAATGATCTGCTTGATCTTCATACGTCGAATTCGACGGGAGAGTCGAGTATATATATATATATATATATATATATATATATATATATATATATATATATATAGTGTGTGTGTGTGTGTGTGTTATCTTTATTCATATATATGCATATGTATGGTCATTATATCTATCTGATATAGTGGATAATGAGAAATCGGGTAGCCAATTTCGAATTCCATTCGAATCCATTACATTCACTTACGTGCTAATAGCCTTGGAAAAGGTATAAATCCTCTTCTTCTCCCTCCAGCTTTGGGTAAATAGCAGGACAGACTGGGTTCTATAGCCTTGGATGGCAACTGGTCTAGGAGAAGGACAACTCTGAATTCGAAACCTGTTGTGTACTTTGTATTCAGCCCTTTAAAAAGTTTGGCTGGTTCTGCACAAAGCCTTCACCACTAAAATCAAATCATATGTGCTGGATATGTTCCTAGGAACTGAGCTGCTTGACCCTCATACGTCGAATACGACGGGAAAGTCCAACACACACACACATATTTAATTGCATATAAATAAACAGGTTGCATAAAACGTTTACCTGTCTTTTCTTTTATTTACATTGTCTTTACAGATATATTTATATCTGAATTTTTACGTAATTCCATCAATAACAGCATTTAGTCATTTTAGTTTCAAAAGACGAAACATATTACATAGAACTTTTTTTTTTATTTTGCCATTCAATAATCAACATTTTTTCTGATTCATATGCATTTATTTTTTGCCATTCAATAATCAATATTTTTTTTCTGATTCATATGTATTTATATATCATATTCTCAACCCTGACTCCTACATCGTACAATATTCTCAAGGACTTTGTGAGTTTTATTTTTGTTTTTGAGATTAATAACCAGGACCAACAATTCATTTCAGTCGCATATAAAATTTAATTTTCGTAAATATTAGAAAGAATTTTGGAATCGTCTGATTTTCGTCTATGTTACAGAAACAAAAAATATTTGTATCTGAATGTTTTCAGTTGTTAAAAATAAAAACAAAATGGAAGAAAATAACTGAAATTGTTTGATAAATACGCAGTTCGAAAAAAAAAAAATCCAAACATCTATGACGATTTAATTAATCATTGAAACTTTATAAAGAAAAAAAATTAATTTAATTATTTTCTTCGTATTGTTTTATTTCTGAAAATAATTATTCCTGAATAAGTTTCTTCGAAACAAATTACCGAAAATTTCCATTACTTACATTTAGACTACTATCCTAATTTTTGTTGTTATAATCACAACGTTTCAGCCATTGTAGCACCAGCTTTCTTCAAGTGTCTGTTGATCAGAGTAACCACCAGTGAATATAAAACTTAACCCTTTATTTAATCTAGAAATGTATACTGTTCTAGTCCCTATACAAGATATCCCTAGACATGGACACGCTGTCCATGTCTAGGGATATCTTGTCTAGTTTTTTGTTTTTAGTACAGCCCGGTATTGCTCGCAGCGTTTCAACTGATGGAAACCTAAAAAATACAAAAGTCGAAATGTGATAATATCAACAAAGATGAGACAAATAACCAGTGTGTAAATAATGTAAATTATCGACAAAAATCAAACAAAAATAAGAGGAAGTCTAACATTCGTCCAAGCTTAGAATATTGCTGCCACATTTGATCCTGTGATCCTGCGATTAGCCTTGATATCATTGATAAAATCGAAAGAACCAGCAATATTATTGTTCCTGGTGGCCCGTCTTCGGTGACTTTCCCACCGTCATAAGTTTGCATCTTTGTGAACTTTCTATGAATACTTTTGATATAATAGGATATGCGTAAATCTGTGTTCCCCCTCACTGGAATATGATTGGCTGGTGTCAGTCATAAATACAGACGGACGTGTAGGAGAGTCAAGAGCCTTAGTCTGAGATCTAAGTCTATAACGGCGCCCATTGAACTACGCCATTGATCTACACTTCTTACCTGCGACTACGACGCGTACCAGTCGATTACTGCTACCATATTCTACTTGGTTATAGTAGCCAAAACCACTTAGCTACTTCGTTCAAATATATCCCTTTCCGGGACATATCAACTTTCATGTTAATTCTTCGGACGATCTCTTCGTTATGGTATTGGGGTTAGTTTTTAAATTTTTTTTATTCCCCTCCCTCGACAGACAGTGAATTGCACATATGGGGTCTAGTTAGGACCTTCTTAGAGACATGAGGTATTATGATGATTGTAGTAAGAAAGGTAAGTAAGAATGCGTTGTTTTGGTGTAAGGAATATTGTTGTATGTTTGGGTCAGTGTTTATGGCTAGCTAAGATTAACGTTAAGACAGAAGAATTTCATCATATTCCCCTATTTTCCATTTTAGGACGTGTGCCACATTTTCTGTATTGAAGCAGAAATAGATATCGCTCTTATCTAGATGTTACCTAGAATTTTTGAATTTAAGTCCAGTACTAGAGTGGCGTCAAGATCTCATCAATTTACAGATGAGCTGGCTAGATGTAGCCGTAACTTCTAAGCTAACAGTTTCTTTTCTCAAACTTCTCACTTGTGTAGCTTCCCTCCGGCTCCATGTTTTCCAGCCAACTTTAATCTGCAAAAATTTGAATGCTATGTCAATCGCTATCTACTATCCTCATTATTCTTTCCTCTTCCCGTTCATTATTAATGTCTCTGTCCCTAATTCTTCCACACCTTGTAAACCTTTGTGTTTAAGTGATTTGCATATGGTGATACCTATTAAAAAAAAAAAAAAAAAAGCAGTATGGTGATATCTATTTAAAAAAACAACAGTTTTTTTAAATCTAAAATCCAACAATTGGAAATAATAAAATCACACAAAACTAGTTTCGGAAATCGGAAATCTCTCGAAGCCAGTATATAATTATTCCAGTAAATAATCATCGTCGTTGGCCTTATCTCGTATCCAAGAATTTAATTTCTTCTTTGCTGATCGCTAATTTTTTGATAATGGCATTGATGACTAAATTTGCCGCCAGCGTGCAGATTCAGGACAAGAAGCTTCCAGTTTCACCAAAACCCTCTCTCATCATCCATTCCCCATTGCCGTTTAGCTTTACAAGAGTTGGTTGGACGTGAAAGTACCGATATCGTGAATTTGTTTTAAGATGGACATCAACTTAACCAGAAATTGGCCCATCCCATACATTTGTTTCATGATCCTCCTCTGCGGCACGTATCGAATGAGAGATGCAGAATCCGATTATGAAACTGCAACGGACTGCCGCTGACTAATAATTTCGTGTGACGCCTTCTGTAGTATGTCCATTATGCGTAGCCCTCTTCATCCGCTGGTTCAAACGTTGAGATCTGTTGTAATCATCATCCGCTTGTTCCAAGGCTGGCGTCTTTGTGGGTTGGTCGCTCTTATTCTGGGTCCTTGTCACCGACCTTGCTACGAAGGGTGAACTTACCAGGAGTTAAGAACTCCTGACGGTATCGTTGTCAGAATTACTGGACCACGCAAGTCCCTCCACCACGACAAAAAGCGACCATGAAAAGTCAGTAAATAATGTATTTTAAATATTAATTAAATTCAGCAATTATTCTCTTTGAAAAAGTCTCCCTTTAGAATATACAAAGTGATCATAACCTCGCTTTCACACCTCAAATGTATCATCTTTCTGAATGGCAGATACATGCTTAGGTTTTACGTAAAGATCTCCTGATATAAGTAATTCTAGTTATTGGGAAGCTGGCTAATTTTCCGACAACTGTCTTCATGGATAAGTTTACGAATTTTTGCCGAATCTACTGTTTTTTATGCTTCGTTTTATCTGCTGGTCGCCGGTAACTATAATCTTTGACAGACACTCGCCCGTTCTTTAAACTCAAAAACCTGTATTATATGTAAAGAACGTCTGCCAAAAGTCTGACGTAGAATTTCTAGTCTAATGGTAAGAAAACATGATACAAAATTAGATGCAGGCACATTGCACGAATTTGTTAACTATCGTAAAGATCGCTGAACCGTTGAAGCAACGCGGTATGAAAACCCGCATAATAAGCGAACGGTAGTAGGCTGGGTATCAAATAGCAATGTCTGCATGGAGGCGACTGAAGAGAATGTTGCACAAATTTCAGTCCACAGCTAAAATCAACCTTTCTTTCTCTCTCTGTAGCGTGTGGCCTTTGAAAAGACGCCCTCGAAAGAGTGCATGGTCGACGTTTTCTGTAATAAACAGCGAATCTACATTGTTTGTTCCTCGACATGTAACTGATACCGGTGAAGAAAGCGATGTTTGGAACGTCAGTAAATATTTACATCTTGAAGGAGTTTTGGCATCCAAAAGTGATCTTCAGACTTATTAAGAGGAAGTCTGGTCATGAGTTCGTTAATTCGGTTCCACCAAATTTTGGGGTTGGCATATATTTTCTCCGATCTTATTTTGGGCAAACGCAATTTTAAAATATATATATATATATATATATATATATATATATATATATATATATATATATATATATATATATAATTCACTCTCGCGTGGCCATGTGTGACGTCATGAGCTGCGGTACAATTTTCGCTTCCAGCGTCTTATATGCACGAGTTTGTCGTTGCTTGGAAATCTTCCATATAAACAGAAACAGACTATCATCACTGTCATGTCCGTGTATTGCTTAATATATTGTAATGTAATTGTCATCTTATGTAAGCCGAAAGCTTAGATTGGATTAAAAAATATGGATCAATATTGTGATTTTCTTTCTTCGTTTAATGATAATTTTATTAAGCTTATCAGACGATATGAAAAGTATTTACATAAAATAAATAGACAACACTCGTCTATATTATTTAATGAAACATATATATATATATATATATATATATATATATATATATATATATATATATATATAAAGGAAGAGGTTATAGTACTTCCAACGAGAGAAAAGTGTGTATTTTAAAAAGAAGGGAGTAACCGTTTTTGGTTATAATGTGGATTTAAAAAAAAAAATATTATGCTTTATTTTCCATAATTTACCTACACGAGTTTCCGGTCTCGCGACTGTCATCAGGCAAAAGGAGACTACTTCCACATATTATTAAAAATAATTATTTTTTTCCTTTATGTTTTTCGATGTTAAATATTCTCGATAGTGACCCAAATGTCTTTCTTGAACTGACAGTGAAAAGTTCTGCGTGAAGGGTTATAAAACAATTAAGATTGGTCCGCCACATGATGGAGTAGTTATCGACATTCTTATCTTTTAATGACCCTTGTGTTTTCTTTGATCTGTTTCCATTTTCGTGTGTTTTTGTCAGCATGCATGTATATATGTGTATATCCCCTCTCCATACATACACACTGTCTCAATACGAGGAATCAATATATATATATATATATATATATATATATATATATATATTCTCCAGAATCAATCTTACATATCTTTGTCTACAATTTGTCCAAGCTTAGAACAGCCACAAATGGCCCGGTGCCCTTGCTATTTATCGTGACCTCCTTGACAAAATCCAGAGAAGAATCAGCAATATTATTAATCCTGATCTGGCGGATCGGCTTCGTCACTTTAGCACCACCGTAAGTTTCATCTCTGTGCCTTTTATATAAATACTTTCATGGTAATTGTTCGGATTAGATGGTCGCTGTGGTACCTATATTTTTTTTAACTTAAGCACAGTAATAGACTCGCATCGAGATCTCATTAATTTAGAATTGAACTGGCTAGATATAACCGTAAATTCTATGCTAACAGTTTCTTTTCTCGCTATTATCACTTGCGTAACTTCCTTCTGGCTTCATGCTTTCCAGCCAACTATAATCTGCAAACGTTTAAATTCAATGTCAATCGCTATCTACTGCCCTCTTGATTACTCTTTCCTCTTCCCGCTTATTATTAATGTTTCTGCTCCTAATTCTTCCACACGCTGAAACCACTTGTGTCTTAGTGGCTTTACTGTCTTGCATGGGATGATAACAAATATATATATATATATATATATATATATATATTGAAGTCAAAATTGAAGTGTATTTTATGTTAAAAGCAATCATCAGGTCATGTGTTGATTCAGTGTTTCACTTTTATATATACTGTGCTCTATCCATGATATTGATCACTTTTACCCATAAATATATATCTTCGAACTATATATATATATATATATATATATATTTTAAGACAGTTTTATGTGTATACATTCTTTTTTATAGATACAAATATTGAAGTAAATGCTCTTTTTATAATAAACAGTACTAACAGCATTTACCGCCCTGAATGTCCGAGAAATTGTCATAGAAAATATGCGTCCTCCGACAGGAATCGAACCTGTATCCTATACGTCATATAGCCTGACGTGCTTTTACCGATTTAGCCACAGAGGAGCGTCCAGTTAGAAAGGTCGATTTTACTGTTTTTAAACTACAATTTTCCATGTTAAACAGAGAATTTACTTAAACATTTCTTTCTAGAAAAAAGAATGTATAAACATAAAAATGTCTTAAAATAATTGTCGGACTTTCTCCATTTCATAATGTGTGACGTCATTTGTTTACAATTGGATACGCATCGAGAAAATCATTGGAAAATTTATGTACGCTCAGCCCTTTTACAAAAAGAAAAATTCATTAGACACTTAACGGCGTAAAACGGTGCCAATAACTCTCCGTCGCTAAGACGGACTAGACGATGTCCGTATAGGAATGCCATCATTCGCTTTGAAATGGACTCCCCGGCTCTGCCTTGGCTTGGCCTCTTTTCGACAGTGACAGATATGTTGATACAAATTGTTAAACATTACGCGCCCTATTTGACTGGTCGCTTCAGCCGTTTACATAGTAATTAATTCTATGAATGAATATGCTTATAAAGATGCGTAAACTTCAAGATTAGGACGGAAAGGCGGCGACTCTCTTCATCAGAATTCGGCAAACGGTGGGTAAATCTTGCGCGACTGTGTAGAGAAAAAGGGGCTGACCTGGAGTGGCACTTAGATGCCGGTTAATTATAGGATTTTGTCCTACCAGGGTTGAACAGAGGCAACCCGCCCTGATATTAGGCTAGTTTAGCTTTTTTTTTTTAGTTTGAATCTTTAGTTTCCCGTTTCTGGTTAACTTAGCTAGGGTATGCATGCTTATTGGCCCCTTTTATTTCTGTCCCTATTTTTCTTTTGTTTAATTCCCCATCCCCTCCCTCGTTAGATGGTCAGTGATGTCAGTTCTCTGGTTGTTACGGGATGACTTTCGTTTCGTGTATGTGTTTTCCTATTTGTTATTGTGTATAAATGAGTGCGTGTTTGTGGGCGTGCTTGTTTTTTATAATATTATAATCCCGCAATTATTTCGACCTGTTAACTGATGTTTCTGCCACATTTAGGGATTGTGTTTTTTTTATTACTAACCCTATTTTGTTTTGTTTTAGTAAATAGTAATAATTCATATTGTAAATAATCATTGTTTTTTTTTTAAATTGTTGTTCCCCTCCCCCGACAGACTTTGAAATGTACATATGGGGACTAGTTAGGATTTCATAGAGAATTTGAGATATTATGGTGGACGTAGTAAGAAAGGTAGGAGTGAATGTGTTGTTTTGGTAATAGGAATATTGTTGGTATGTTTGGGTCTGTGTCTGTGAGTAGCTAAGTTTAGAATTAAGACAGAAGAAGACCGTCCTTCCCCAAACCGCTTTTTTGGCCTTGTGCCACATTTTGTACATTAGTACAAATAAATAAGTATTCCAAAATTTTCACTTGAGGATGAAACAGAGCTTATGGCTCTTGCTTTGAAACATGTAACGAAGGAATCATATTTTATATATATATATATATATATATATATATATATATATATATATATATATATAAATTTTTATATATCAATAACAGTTTTGTAAGAAGAGATGTAAGGAATTGGAAAAGGTTTTTGTGACGGTTTTTCTTCCGTGTTTGGCCTTCAGTGGACTGTGTTTCTTTACGTTGTTGTGACTGCCCATGCGCACAAACAAGAGACGCCGGGAGTTTTAAATTTAGAAATATCATACTCGAAATACGAAAAAAGTCTAGAAGTTCCAGGTTCTTACAATGTTTCCCCATTCTTAGCAGATCTTCGGTTATTACATATCACAAAAAACAGCAATTCTGGAACTTAACTGTATACTATAACAATATATATATATATATTGGCCTGACGATTGCATCTAGCATGAAACAGAATGTCGCCTCTAAGACTGTGGGACTTGTTAACTTTTATATTTACACACGTTCTATCTCTGATATTGAGCACGTTATCTCATAAATATACCACATCTTAAGATTATATATATATATATATATATATATATATATATATATATATATATATATATATATATATATATATATATATATATATATATTGATATGCCCCGGAAAGGGATATATTTGTTCGGAGTGGTTTTGGACTACTGTAAACGGGTAGGAAAATGTAGCAGGTAACCGTAATGGACTGGTCCTCGTCGTAGTGGTAGGCAATAGGCGTCGTTCTGTACCTCCACATCAGACTGTATTTATAGCTGACACTAGCCAATCCTATTACTGTGAGGGGTAACCCAGGTGTATGCATATTCATTACATCATATATATATATATATATATATATATATATATATATATATATATAAATTAGGAGATCAACCGATTTCACTAACTTGGTTTAAACCTTTTGGAATCTTCAGACGATTTCGGTCAATTGATTTCCTAAGGCTTTATTTTCTTTTTAAATTTAATGAACGCTTTATTATATATGAATTAGTAAACGCAGGACGTGAAGTGTGATAGAAGGGGGGGAGGAGAAAGAGGAGGAGGAGGTGAAAGAGGAGGAGGAGGTGAAACGCCAGCTTATTGAAAATGGATTGTTTGGGTGTTAAATAAAATGTACATACTTTCTTTTGATCCTGTTATGGTGAGATGTGTAATCACCACCGGAACATTTTAAATAAGGGACCGTGTCACCGGATATATTAGAACAGAGACACTTCCTGGACTGAACACAATAAACACTACACATTGTCTCTCTGTAAATACGTTAATAAACTTCTTTTCTTTATTTAAAAACCTACAGTACATATTTATTCCTTCACGGAATACTATCTCTTGATTATCCCTATTGCCACCCAGGGATATATCAATTGACGACGAGGATGAGATACGAACTCAGTAAATTTTTTTTTTTTAAAAAAAAAAAAAAAAAAAAAAAAGGACATGGTGTCCTAATGATAGTGCGTCTAGATTTTCTTCGGCAGACGGTGTAGCTAACTCACTAGCTGAGTTCAAATACGACCCAGAACGAGCTGACACTTTTCCCGCCTATTATCGTAGGTTCGAGACGATCTTTACAAAAAGATGTGAAAAATGGTCTGACGAAGAAAAAATCACACTCCTACTTCAGAAATTGGGTACGGAGGAAAATACAAAATTTACAAATTTGATTTTACCAAAGAAACCGGAAGATATTTCTTTTTCGGAAACTGTTGAAATTTTGTGCTCGATATTTGGTGAAAGAGACAGCCTTTTTCATACAAGATATAAGTGTTTAAACATGCAAAAAGAAGAAACTGATGATATCGTCACATATGCGGGTAAAGTCAACACCCAGTGTGAACTATTTAAATTGAAAGATCTATCAGTTGACATGTCTAAGTGTTGTATATTTGTCCAGGGACTGACAGCACCGAAGGACAAGGATTGGAAGTCAAGAATTTTATCAATTATGGAGCAAGATCCAGAAATGAACTCGCAAAAAGTGGCAGAAGAATGTCAGAAGTTGATAAATGTGAAAAGGGACAACACTAGGATAGAGGGAAAAGTTACATCCCAGGTCCAAATAGTGAAACAAAAAAACATTTCCCAAGAACAAAGGAAAAAGTTTTGAATGTTGGAGCTGTGCGGGTTCGCACTTAAGAAAATAATGCCCCTTTAAAGACCAACCTTGTGCTAAAAGTGGTTTAGTCGGACACGAAAATGTGTCAATACCAAAATAAATGGTCACATAGTGAAGCTACTTTTGGATACTGGCAGCGATATTTCGATTATCGATGAAGTGATCTGGAAGAGGATTGGGTGTCCAAAACTGGCAAAAAACGTTTAAAATTGCCAAAGGAGTATCCGGCAAGAGATTAAAATTCAAGGGAGAGTTTAATTGCAGTGTATCCCTTGGATTGAAAACTTTCTCTTCAAAAGTGTCAGTTGTTCAAGGTATAAATTCTTGCCTTTTTGGAATTGATTCGATCGTTTTGTTCGATTTATGGGAGCTACCCATAAATTCATTTTGTAACAGTGTCAGTGTATCGGGAAAGAAAAATTCCAAACAAAATGAGGATTTTCTTACTGTCTTAAAAAGTGAATTCCCCAGGGTTTTTTCTGAGGGGTTAGGTGTGTGCACTAAGACCGAAGTGAATTTTGAGCTAAAGCAAAATGTGAAACCTGTTTTTAAACCAAAAAGAAACGTGCCTTTTTCTTCAAAAGAAGATATTGAAATTGAACTGCAAAGACTGCAGGAAAATGGTGTAGTCGAAAAAGTTGACTATTCTGAGTGGGCAAGTCCCATTGTGTATGTTAAAAAGAAAAATAAGAAGATTCGGGTATGTGCCGATTTTTCTACAGGCCTTAATGACTGTCTGATGGATCATAGTTATCCACTCCCATCCCCTGAAGACATTTTTACAAAGCTGAATGGAGGTAAAATTTTCTCCAAAATTGATTTATCTGAGGCTTACCTTCAGGTAAAAGTCAGTGAAGAATGTTCAAAGTATTTGTGTATTAATACCCATTTAGGACTCTTCAGACTCAAAAGGCTCCCTTTTGGTTTGAAAGTAGCTTCAGCGTTATTTCAGCAAATAATGGACACGATACTGGCCGATTTAGGTTTTGCAATCGCATATTTGGATGACATTCTTGTAAAGAGTAAAAATGTGCAGGAACATAAGGAGCACATTAGAGCAGTTTTCCAAAGAATTGAGGAATTCGGCTTCAAATTGAGTGCCGAAAAATGTGAATCTTTCTTAAAACAGATAAAATATCTTGGTCAAATTATTGACAGCCAAGGCAGAAGACCAGATCCTCAGAGAACAGAAGCCATGGAGAAGATGCCGGCGCCTAACAATGTTGCCCAGTTACAATCTTTTTGGGGTTTAGCACAATATTATGCTATTTATATCCCAAAAATGCATAATTTGAGAGCACCATTGAACGAATTGTTAAAAAAAGGACAAAAGTAGATTTGGTCAAAATAGTGCCAAAGTGCATTTGAAGAGATTAAGAAATGCCTGCTATCAGATTTAGCATTGGCACACTTTGATCCATAGAAGGAATTGATTGTGGCGTCAGATGCAAGTGACTACGGGATAGGAGCAGTACTTCTCCATAGACTTGAAGATGGGACAACGAAGCCAATAGCTCATGCATCCAGATCACTTTTGCCTGCAGAAAGAAACTATTCTCAAATTGAAAAAGAAAGTTTGGCAATAATTTATGCAATTAAAAAATTCCATAGATTTATTCATGGCAGGAATTTTACGTTGCAGACTGACCACAAACCCTTGTTGACTATTTTTGGCTCTAAAAAAGGCATACCCACTCACACGGCAAACAGACTTCAAGGATGGAGCATAATTCTGTTGAATTATAATTTTAAAATGGAGTACATTTCATCCAAAAATATCGGACATGCGGATGGACTATCCAGACTGATTCGAAAGTATGCAGAACCTTTAGAGGACACAGTGATAGCTGCATTGAGAGAGGAAAAAGAACTCTTCGGACTGCTGTGCAACACGATTCGAGAGTTACCAGTGACTCTAGATGACATCAACAAGGCAGCAGAAACAGATGAATTCATTGTAAAAATGAAAAAACAGGTACAGTTAAATGAAAAGTCAAAGAAAGGCTAAAAAATTACGCCATTTTCTATTTGTTTGCAGACTTGAATGTATGCGGACAGAGTCGTCATACCGACTACACTGCAGAGGAGGATTCTAAAAGAATTCCATAGTAGTCATCCGGGCATGTCCAGAATGAAGTCTTTGATGCGCGGATATACGTATTGGCCTAGGATGTACCGGGACATCGAAAAAATTGTAAGAGAGTGTCAAGGGTGTCAGCTAGCAGCAAAGGCACCACCTATACAAATACAACCGTGGCCGAAGACGGATACACCGTGGACTCTGTTACACATTGACTATGCAGGTCCTTTGAATGGACATTATTTCTTAGTGGTCGTCGGCAGTTTCACAAAATGGCCGGAAGTGTTTAAGTGGAAACATCCAACATCGACGAGTACTATAGATGCACTAAGACTTCTCTTCAGTCGTTTTGGAGTGCCTAAAACGATTGTCAGCGACAACGGCACCCAATTTACCAGCAAAGAGTTTGAAGAATTCTGCAAAGCCCTATCCATTGAACATTTAACAGCTGCAATATGCCATCCAAGGTCAAACGGCCTCACAGAGAGATTTGTTGACACGTTCAAAAGAGCTTTGAAGAAAAACCAAGGCATGGACACGGATGAGAAGAGTCTTGTAAATTTTTTATCTGTGTACAGGATCACTCCTAACCCAAACATTAATGCCGGTTTGTCACCAGCTGAACTAATGTTCTCACGGAAAATCAGATCCGTATTTGACAGGATTTTACCAAGTGCAACCAAGACAACAGTAACGAGAGAAAATCTTTCGACCAAGTTCTACAAACCTGGTGACAAAATATTCTTCTTGAATTATAGGACTGGGAAAAGCTTTTGGGAAGTGGGGATTATTATGAAAAGAATTGGACACATGCTATATTCTGTAAGAAGTAGTAAATTTGACTGTCGCAGGCATATAAATCAGCTAAGACCTCGACTCACTGATGACTACAAACAGGCAGAAGATAATGAACTGCCCTTGGAGGTAGTGTATGACTCTTTTAATATTCCTCTACCCATAGCACAACCTGCTTCAAGAGTGGTATCTCCTACTCCAGGTCCGAGAGTACCAGTTTCACCACCAACTACACCCCCTCAAACGGTGTTGAGGAGAAAAAGTACAAGGGTGAAAGAAAAGTTAACCGGCTGAGCCCCAGACCTAAAAACAAACGGTATTAAGCCAAATTCTCCAGGGAGAAATTGGCTTCGGGGGAGGTGTTATGGTGAGATATGTAATCACCACCGGAACATTTTAAATAAGGGACCGTGTCACCGGTCACCGGATATATTAGAACAGAGACACTTCCTGGACTGAACACAATAAACACTACACATTGTCTCTCTGTAAATACGTTAATAAACTCCCTTTCTTTATTTAAACCTACAGTACATATTTATTCCTTCACGGAATACTATCTCTTGATTATCCCTATATTATTGCCATCCAGGGATATATCAGATCCCTGTTCATATGAGCTAAAAAGGATGGGGGAATGGACACAAGTACCTTTTTTTTCTTTTTTTGGGGGTGGGGGCGGATTTGTTGCTTACTGTTTTGTTTTATGATTTTTTGAAGTTTTTTGTTTTTTTCTTCTTTTTTTTTTTTTCTTCCTTTTAATTTAATGAAAAAAAAATGGGTAGTTGGACAGAAAACGACTTTATAATCCCTGTTCCCGTTTTAAAGGCTGTGTATATTTACAAAAAATCTTATATTAAATAAAAACGGTTTGTTGTTGTTGTTATTATTATTATTATTATTATTTTGCCATCCATTTACTCAAGCTCGCTAAGTCGGTCATGTGCTGTTTTCCTCTGTTCCCTTTATCTTCCGTCTGTCTCGTGAGTATCAAACTCTTTAAGCCCTCTTTCTTCATCATGCATTCTAGATAATCTCAATCGTCTATTCCTGATGTTAAATATAACTCTTCTTTTTGTTCTCTAAAACTTCGTCGCTTCCCGCTTTATTCTCAGCATCTTTCTGCAGAACCACATTCCTCTTGTTCCAACCTCTTCTTCTGTGAGGAGATTGTCCAGCATTCACTGTCATATATAAGGACTGATATCGCTTTACATTTAATTACTCTTTTCTTTGTTTCTGACCAAGTTTTTCTTTTTCTTAATACTTTACTTAGCTTTCAGAAGGCATTTTTCACAATAAAACTCGCCTTCAGGTTTCAGTGTCGCACTTAGCCTATTCTGTTAAAACATTTCCCAGATATTTAAATTGTTGTACTTTTTTAAAAGCAATTCAACCCGAGCAAGATTGAGATCAGGAGTGAAAAGGCATGTTTGGGGAAAGGATACAGGGAAGGACGGGGAACAAGTTCAGGATTTCAGATGTCGATTGACATTACACTTGAATATTTGAAGATTATAGTCATCACGGAAGCAAGTAACGGGAAGGGAGTTCCACAGACGGGAAGTGCGGGAGAAGAAGCTGTTTGAGTAGAAGTGACGGTTACATTTAACCGTTTTGACAGTGAGGGTGTGGTCGAGATCCCATCGTGGTAGCTCCCTTAAATTCATGCAGTCTGGGAATCAGCAAAAGTAGCTCGTTGGAACAGTTGCCGTGAAAATACTTGTAGAAGAGACAGAGGGAGACCACGGCATGTATGTGGGATAGCGATTGTAGACTAGATGCCAGATCAGGACTTATCACATTGCATATTCGTCTCTGGATTTTGTCGCGAACCTTGAGACATACAGCGGGAGCACCAGACCATATATGACAGCAATATTCCATGTAAGAACGGATGGTTGGTTTATAGATATGAAGGATAGACACGAGAAAAAAAATTTATGGCACGACACAGAGAACCAACTTTCCTTGCAGTAGATGAAGCTATTGATTCAATGTATTTATCCTATCTCATGTCAGTGGACAGCGTGAAACCAAAGAGGCGTAACGAGGCTCTCTCTCGAGGAGTTGAGAATCATCCGCTGTTTGTTTTTGTATTTTCAATTTGTAATTTGCACGTTGGACAGTTCGTTCTGTTAACAACCATTCATTCTATCTTTTTGCAGTTGATGCTTAGTCCATTCTTCTCGCTTTCCGTCACTACCTCCTGTAGTTTCCTTTCCTCTGCCTACTATCAACACTGCGTCAACTTGTTAAGATTTTGGCCGCCATCAATAAATCCTGGTAGGACTTCAAATTCTCTCAGAATCGCCTCGCTGTATAAGGTTGAATAAGTCCGGTGAGAAGACCCATCCTTGTCTTATACCTCATTCTTTTTATTTCGTATATCTATTGAGTGTATGTGAGTACATAGTATAAAATTTTTCAAATAATACCAACACGGGCATTATCTCTCTATGTACCTTTATTTGTATCTGTTAGCATGGAGGCATCACTTGATTGCGATATATCTGCAGTTGCATTTTTCGATTTATATGCATAAGTGAACGCTTGACGTAACATAAACATCCATTACTTCAAAGGTGGGATCAGTTACTCGCTTTAGAGTCATAAAAGATTTTACAGCTGTTATCAGCTTAGTGATTAAGCCATTTCACAGATGCCATCACGGTGGGGAAATAGAGCATCTTTTCAGTGCACCGTCGATTATTTACACAATAAAATGGTCTGAGCCTCTCCGTCGAGGTTTACTGTACAAAGTAAATAAGTGCTCTAAATCGTACTGCTTTCAGACTTTACTGAATTTCGGTCAGCCCTCTAGTTGAAAGCAGCGCACAAAAAGACGCCTCAGAATGAAAACGTTAAGCTGTTTCTTTTGCTCCGATGTTTAAAGGACGCCATAAACGTGTACGCAATTTAAACACTCATGAGTGAGAGAAACACGATAAATAACATTCCATTCGTTGAGTTGTTCCAGATTTACTCATCAACCGTCACTCGAAATCATATTCAGAAAGCAAGGAAGGCGAAAGAGAAAAGTTTATTTACGCTAGAGTTTTATTGAAATAATCACTAACTCAAAGAGAGGTTGAGTTTCAAGATGACTACCCATTCACCAAAAGTAGTTTCGCACACAATTGGTGCAACCCTTACTAAGTGCCGCTGTTTCACAGACTAAACTAAGCGAGGTTGCGTTTCAAGATGTCTACCTATTCTCCAACAGAGACCCATAAGAAGAAATTGGTAAATAAATCCCTAGCAAAATGAACGTATCGCTTTGGAATAATGAAACACAAAGTAGTTTCGGAGACTAAACTAAGCTGAGTAGGTATTTATACTAACATTTAGGTCGATTTCCTGGCGGCTGAGACGTCATTAAATATGAAAAGCGGAGGACACTTTACTGTTTGATCTCTCGTCCTTACTACGCGTTGGACTCGAACCTGTGCCGTATTATATACTAGAGGTTTTTCGTACACTACACCTCCAAAATCGATTTGCTCATTTATGTGTCATCAGGCGTGACCGATTATAGCTCTTCACGGCTTCCTGTTCTTAGTAACTCTAAGCGGTGTTTGACACCATCCATTCGCGCAAACTCGTTAGGTAGTTTAGTTGATTATTTTTATTAACCTCCCGGCCTCAGGATGTCTTGTAGGTGTTCAATCCCAGAGGTCGTCTTTTCTCATTATGCGTCCAAAAGATTTCATATGTCACTTTTCTGATTTTAAGTATAAGTATCCTTTTTGTTGCTGTTTGAATTAAAACTTCTTCGTTGCTCACAGGTTCAGTATTTCGTCTTTTCAGCAGCCGTCTGTGGAAATCACTCATCCGTGTTAAAATTGTCTCGCATTTACTGCCTTATAGGAGGAACGATGTGAGAGATGATTTTAGTATTTTCTTTTGATGGAATTTTCCTACCAATTTAATATTTTTCTTACTTTCTGGAAGGCATCTTTTAGAGACTTTGATTTCGAACGGACATATCAGGTTTTGTAACACTGTGACAGTATTTGAAAATGTTTTTAACAGACAACGAAATATATGACACAGAAATGCAAAAGCAAAAGTATTTAGATACAGGGAGATTTTGATAGAAACAAAGAAGTGTGTTAAACTGCTGTGTAATGTCAGTCCTCTTATAGGGCAATGAATGCTCGACAAGTTCGTCACAGCTGAAGCTGAGACTTGAAGCAACAAGATAAAAGATATATTAACTGCTGTGTAATGACAGTCCTCTTATATGGCAATGAATGCTGGACAAGTTACTGACAGATAAAGAGGAGACTTGAAGAAAAACAAACAAAAAGTTTGCTGAAATGCTATGTGATATAAGTCCTTCTGTATGGTAGTGAGTTCTGGGCAATTTTTTCTCAAAGAACAGGAGACTTGAGACAACAGAAACAAAGAAAAAGATTTCTGAACGGTTATATAATATCCGTCTTCCTATATGGCAATGAATGCTAGACAAGTTCGTCAAAGATGAAGCAGAGACTTGAAGCATCAGAAACAAGGGAAAAGAAATCTGAATTGATGTGTAATATCACTCCTCTTATATGTCAATGAATGCTGGAAAGGTTCCTCACTGATAAAGAGGAGAGTAGAAGCAACAGAAACAAAACGTCTGCTGAACTATATCACATAAGTCCTTCTATGTGGTAGTGAGTGCTGGACATTTTTTTCACAAGGAAGAGGAGAATAAAAAGAACAGAAACAGTGTAAAACGGTTCTGAATTGTTATATAACATCCGCCCTCCTATATGGCGATGAATGCTAGACAAGTTCGTCACAGTTGAAGAGGAGACTTGAAGCAACAGAAACAAGGATAAAAGTTATCAAAAACAAAGAAAAAGGTTTCTAAACTGTTATACAATATCCGTCTTCTTATATGGCAATGAATGCTAGAGAAGTTCCTTACAGATAAAGAGGAGAGTTGAAACAACAGAAACAAAGAAAAAGTGTGCTGAACTGCTATGCTATTAAAATACTTAAATATTTGTATCTCTAAAAAGAATACCCGCTCGGCCCGGTGGCTAGGATCAAAGTGTAGTATCTGCGCTTTGTGAGCTGCCGGGTCGGGTGTCCGTCGAACTCTCTGCTTGCAGAGAGGAACCCGGACGAAGCTCCGCCGAAGGGTAGGGTTCCGTTGGGGGAGGTTGACGGAACTGGCCCGCCTCGGCGGGTTTGGATGGTTATTTATTTTTCTTTCTGGGCCTACGGGCTCGGAGATACCCACATTAAAAAGGCCTTGTGCCACATTCGATCCCCGTGGGTGGATTGATAAATACCAGCTATGTAATATCAATCCCCTTTCATGTCGATGAATTCTAGACATTTACCTCACAGATGAACAGGAAACTTGAGATTTTATTTATTTGACTTCCTTTTTAAGTGTTTGACACAAAACCTTTTTATACGCGTCCATATGTGCCAAGGAGAAAAAACTGCACAGTCTCCGCGAACTTTTCGTCCATATTACGCCGGCTCCACCTCACTTTCTGCAATTTGGCATGCGCAGTTGCTGGGTTTGAATTCACGTCTTCTACTTTCTAAAATTAAACTAACAGATATTACGTTTTGATCCCGGCCCGGAGTCTATAGTTAGGAATGCAGTTGCATTTACCATTACCGTATATCTATGCAACATTACTCGATATTCGTCAATATATATATATATATATATATATATATATATATATATATATATATATATATATATATGAAATGGACAAAGTCCGACAATTATTTTTAAGACATTTTTATGTTTATACATTCTTTTTATAGATACAAATATTTAAGTAAATGCTCTGTTTTTATAATAAACAGTATTAAACAACATTTAAACAGCCTGAATGTCCGAGAAATTATCATAGAAAACCTGTATCCTAAAATACTTGTCGAATTTTGTCCGTTTCATAATGTGTGACGTCATTTGTTTACATTTTGATACGCCATGAGCAGATATGAATGTACGTGAGAGATTCATGGAAGATTGTAGTTTAAAGACAGTAAAATCGACCTTGCTAACCGAACGCTCCTCTGTTGCCGAAACGGTTAAGGCACGTCAGGCTATATGACGGTTCCGTATAGGATACAGGTTCGATTCCTGTCGGAGGACGAAAATTTTCTATGATAATTTCTCGGACATTCAGGCCGGTAAATGTTGCTTAGTACTGTTTAGTATAAAACAGAGCATTTACTTAAATATTTGTAGCTATTAAAAGAATGTATAAACATAAAAGTGTCTTAAAATATATATATATATATATATATATATATATATAACCATCACGTGAAAATGCATCTGAAAATAAAGTACTCCCATACGGAAGTGAAATACTCCGGAAATAAAGTACTCTGGTTAGCGGGGATTGGAATCAAGTGCTGCTAAAATCGACAATACCTATGTTGTGTGTGAATGACCATTACGAGAAGCAAGTAAGGTGGTGGTTGGTTGTATGGAGAAATGGCCATTCCTGATTGGATGTAATTCGATCAATTTGGCACATGGTTCTCGACAAAAATCATGTTCGCCTTTAGTTCGACGACAAAATGCCGTTGGCAGGAATCGATGAGCAAACGAGTAAACACGAAGACATTTAAGGAACAAGAAAACACAATGAAAGGAAAGAAAGCGCGTGACAAAGAGGACATGATAAATGTTGTTAGATGAGGAAGAAAGAAAGAGGAAATGTTGAGAAACAAAAGAATTAAGAAAGGAGGACAAGAAGAAGAAGAAAGAAGAAGAAGAAGGAGATGAAGAGGAAGGAGAAGGATGAGGAGAGGAAGAAGAGGGAGAATAAGAAATGGATACTGATAAGAAGAAGAAGATAATAAAGAAGAAGGGAGAGGTGAAGAACAGGAAGAAGAAGGGGAGGTAAAAGAATAAAAAGAAGAATGCGATGAAGAAGAGGAAGAATAATAAAAAGAAGAAGAATATGAACAAAAAGATTGACGAAGAGAAAAAGAAGTGGGGCAAGAAGAGAAAGGAGATGAAAAGGAAGAAGAAGAAAGAGGATATGAAGAAGAGGAAGAACAGGTACAAGAAAAAGAAGAAGACAATAAAGAGGAAGGAGATCAAGAAGAAAAATGTGATGAAGAAGAAAAAGAAGTAGATCGACGAAGAGAAGAAGAAGAAGAAGAAGAAGAAGAAAACGAGGGGAAAAAGAAGAAAAAGAGGGGGAAGTGTAAGGAGAAATTATAAGGAAACGGAGGAAACAATTTGAATAAATAAAAAAAAAAGAAAGTGAAAACATGTGTAGGTAAATAGAATACGAAAATGGTTGAAAATAGAAAATAAGAAAGCTATCACAAAAATATTAAGAGAAAAGCGATGAAGGAAGAAAGAAAAGACAATAGACAACAGCAAAACAATAAAAGAAGTTGACGAATAAACAATAGGAAAATGTGAATGAAAGAAAAAGAGAATGAAGATAGTGCTAGAAATGAGAATATAAAAACGGTTGAAGAAAGAAAGAAAAAAGAAAGAAGGATCGAAAGAAAAACAAATTGAGCAATTATAAAAAAAAAACTGAAAGGAAAAAGAAAATAGAGGAATAGCAAACAATAAGAAGGTTAAGAGTAGACGGATTAAAAAGAAAAAAAAAGCATGAAGAGAGAATTATAGTAAGGAGGAGAAAGAAAAACAAAATGGAGGGATATTAAGGCAGAAAGAAGGAAAAGAAGGAAAGAAAGAAAGAAAGAAAGAAAGAAAGAAAAAGAAAGAAGGAAAAAAAGAAAAAAAGATAAAAAGAAAGAAGGAAAGAAAGAAAAAGATATAAAGAAAGAAAGAAAGAAAAGAAAGAAAGAAAAACAACTTGAGCAATTATAAAAAAACTGAAAGGAAAAAGAAAATAGAGAAATAGCAAACAATAAGAAGGATAAGAGAAAGAAAGAATGAAAGAAAGAAAAAGATATAAAGAAAGAAAGAAAAAAGAAAGAAGGAAAAAAGAAAAAAGAAAGAAGGAAAGAAAGAAAAAGATAAAAAGAAAGAATGAAAAAATGAAAGAATGGAGAAACTTATGAGAGTAAAGTTTGAGAGAAATAAAGAAAACGAAACAAAAAAACATAAAGGAAGACGATGAAGAAAAATACAGACGACCAGGAGGGGGAGAAGAAGAAGTAAATGAAGAATGAGAAATAAAAGAAGAAGAAGAAGAAATAAAAGAAGTAGTAACAGAAGTATAATAAAAAGAAAAGAAACGAAAAAGTAAAAGAAGAAAGAAAAAGAGAAAGAAGAAAAATAAGAAAAATAAGAAGAAAAAGACGCAAAATAATAAGAATATGAAAAAAGAAGACGTAAAAAAACAATAGCAACAAATAATAATAATAATAATAATGACAATAATAATAATGAAGAAGAAGAAGAAGAAGAAGAAGAAGAAATAAGCCATAATGAAAATGTTATACAATTGAAGAAAAAAAAAAAAAAAAAGGCAGGAAGATAAAAAAAAATGTGTCGGCAGCAGTAGAGGAAGAAAAAAAGAAAAAGAAAAAAAAAGAAAAAAAAAGAAAAAGAAAAAATAATTAAAAGAAGGAGGGATGAAAGGAAACAAAAAAGAACAAATATTATAACCATAAAGAATCAAAGAAGAAATAAAAAAAAGAAAAGAAAAGATGATGACGGATCGATAGAAAGTAAAAAAAAAAAAAAAAAATACGAGTCAACGAGTAGTTAATGAAGAGATCGAATGAAAGAACATCTCGTTCCGTCGTTGTCATTTCTCGGTGTTACTCGGGCGTAATGACGAAATCTCATTCGGGATTTTGTCCGAAGAAAATGTGTTTTGCCCCGAAGTAATTTTCAATTTATCGATACAAAACTGCACGTCACGGGTAAATACGGATGTTTATATCCGAATTTGCATTGTCAGGATTGGATCGATTATCAATTGGCAGAAAATTAGGGACATGCCGCAACGATTCGAAATTATCGATAACTTTAGTTTACTAAACATTTAGCAAAATCAAGAAAAGATCTTTCCATACCACATCTTCTTTTAAAAATACCATGCCCCTTCAGGTCCTAAGCGATCAAGACTATCGACAGATTATTTTTTCTTTATTATCGATAAATTGACACGTCTTCTTGGGGAAGATAGTGTCTGATTGATTTATCTTTGCTTTCTCGATAGTTTAGAATTACGATAAAATATGGTTTAGCCCCCAAAGACTTTTATGCTGTCATGGTTGCTACATTAAGAGATGACGCTTCAGCTTAATGGAAAATGGAAAAGTGGGCTGCTGAATTTAGAAAGAAAAAGGATTGTCTAGAACTGAAATCTAGAATGCAGCAATTTTAAACCTCCTTATTAATATCCGCATTGTTTATCTCCAGTTAAATTGACAGGCATCTGATTCTTCAAAGAACACATCAAAGGTAACTAGTAGCGATATGAAAATTTCATAGGCTAACTATGAAGGAGTGATGCTAGAGCTGTAAAATCTTGCCTGCATTAATTTCAAATCTGCTTATTAATAACAAAATTTCTCCGTAGACCCCGTATAAAAAAGCGTCGGGTAGCTGTTTCCCGAGACGAGAATCTGCCCTTCGACATAGCCTCGTCTGGGGATCCTCTCTGCTCAGAGGGAGAGAGTATGACGAGCACAGCTGGAGACGAATCTCCAACTGCAGACCAACATACAGTATTTACTACTGGATTTATGTGAATGTGGACATACCCATTATCGCCCGTATGTATGCTATAACAAATACGAAGAAAAGACTGCATTAAAAAAGACATGCAAGAAACTGAAAAAAAAAAAAAAAAAAAATTGAAATATTATTTAAAAACACAATCCCTGAAGATTGGAAATTTTAACAACAAACTTCAAAGTCTGGATAAAATTGATATTTATAAGTTAAGTAATCTTTTCATATAAACTGTTGTAACATAGGGAAGGTTACTGAATAGAATAATCACACAAAGTTTGGTAATGAACGATAATATTAGTTTGGTGCAAAAATAATGTCGTTTTCTCACATATGTTACTACATGAGAAAACGACATTATTTTTGCACCAACCTAATACTTACGACACGAACAACGCATATAAGATTCGCCAGTAGCGCGTAGAAGTCAACAACTGTTAGAAGTGAGTCAAGTGAATTCCACAATGAAACTCCAACTGCAGACCAACATACAGTATTCACTCGTATGCATGCTACAACAATAATCAAACGATTTAAGTAATTGAATGAATGTCGACAATATCTTAGAGCTTCGTGGCAAATCTATTGCCCGAGGCCGATTTATCATGCATACAGTGTTGCTAAACTTGGTTGGCTGTCCTTGAATAATTTATGCATACGTTAAAATGTAAGAAATGTGATAGTCGGGAGAGAGGCGTTGAACGTAAGCTGCCAGGCCAATCGGTGTCCATTCTTCAGAGCGACAGCACATGCATTGTCTGACTTACGTTTTCCGTTACCTTAGTATTAAAGTCGCATCATAAAAGCAATGGATGGCCAAGTCAACTCTCAAGTAAGACCTTAATTCACTTCTTTTTTTCCATATTTTCTCTATATTCGGTTCATTACCTGAGCAAGCTGTTGTCGTATCCAAGTTCTATATATTTATGAAGACACTATTTCGTCTCAAATAGATAAACGTGTGTGCGTGCGCATGTGTGTGCACAAATCTGCATGTATATATATTCAGCAACAATAAAATAAAATACAGTTATAAACCTAACTTTCCACAATTAATACCCTAATAAGATAACAGCAAGCCGGATAAAAAAAATGTATCAACTGCTAAATAAGAAAAACAAAATTATGAGGAAGCGAAGACATAAACAAATATTTTTTTATAAGCAATTCGCCTCAATCAAGGTAGGCGAGCCACTAACACGCAAGAGCGAGAGTAAGAGTAAAGAGGAGTGTTTGGGAAAAGGATAAAAAGGACAGGGATCAAGGTCAAGGCATCAGAAGATGTCGATTGACATTACATTTGTATATTTGAAGATTATAGCTATCAGAGAAGCAAGTGATAGGAAGGAAGTTCCAGTGACGGGAGGTGCGAGATAAGAATCTGTTGGAGTCGAAGAGCCGTTTCCTCAGTGAAAGTGTGGGACCGAGATGCCAACCTAGTAGCATGCTTAAATTCATGCAAATCTGAGAACGAGTGAAAGTAGCTCGTAGGAGCAGCTGCCATGAAAGTATTTGTAGAAAAGACAGAGGGAAGCCACAGCACGTATGCAATTTACGATCACGTTGCCATGAAAGCATTAATAATAATAAAAAAAGGATTATTCGAACAAGAAATAAATAAATAAAAAAACTGAATATCCAGTTTTCAAAAACATTAGAAAACACCCGAATATTAAAAAAAAAAAATTAGCCTAAATATGAGTCCGGAAATAACATTGTTACATTATCTTTTGACACTCACAGGTGAAAGATAGAGAAAAGAAAGAAAAGGAATAACGAGAGTGTGTGAGGGGGCAAGTAATTTATGAAAAGGAGAGATATCGACATCTTACACATGTGCCCATACGCACATATACATAATTTTACACGCACACACATACACACACATACACGCATACAAACACACGCAGAAAGAAGAAGAAATCATCTTAACACTAATAAAAAAAGCGCATAAATTATTATTTTATAAGGTTAAATATAAAAATGAGAAAAATCAACAGACAATTGCTGATACCTCCTGACGAATGGACCGAGCGATTGCACTATCATTCGTCTACGAGACTCTGGAGTAGAGGTGCTGAATATAGCTTCAATCAGCTAAGTGACACATTTTATATATGTATTAATCCTATAGACAGGGTGAGGTAAAATTCGCCCCCCCCACCGGGATATTTTATTAAAAGTATAATTACTAGTTATTTACTACTGACCTGAGATGGAACAAATACATTGAGTCAATTGCTTCGTCCACTGCAAGGAAAGTTGGCTCCCTGTGCCGCGCCAGGAAATTTTTCTCCCCGGAATCGATCCTTCAAATCTACAAATCAACCATTCGCCCTTGCATGGAGTATTGCTGCCATATATGGTCTGGAGCCCCTTCTGTTTGCCTCGGGGTTCTTGATAAGCTCCAGAGGCGGATATGCAATGTAATTGGCCCTAATCTGGCATCTCAGTTGCAGTCGCTCTCTCACAGACGTGCCGTCACCTCTCCCTGTCTTTTTTACAAATACTTTCATGGCAATTGCTCCGAAGAGCTGCATTCGCTGGTTCCAAGACTTCATGAATTCAAGCGCCCTACGAGGGTGGCATCCCGCTCTCACCCTTTCAACTGGTGAAACTGTTAAATATAGCCTCCTCTTATTCTCCAGTAGCTTCATATCTCACACCTCTCGCCCGTGGAACTCCCTTCTCTATTCATGTTTTACTGACAGCTATAATCTCCAACTATCTAAATGTAATGTCAATCGACATATCCAGTTGCCTTGATCTATCCACTATCCTTATCATCATCCTTTCCTCTATCACTCTTATCTGTTCTCGCTCCAACTCTCTGTAACCCCTTGCATGCTAATGGCTTCTCGCTTTTCTTGGGAGGAATCGATTAAAAAAATACTTGCTATATGCGCTGTTCAAAATGCCCTCCTCCTTTTTCAAAACACATTTCAATTCTGTGCCTGCATGATTCGGAAACTGTCCTCTCTCATTTGATCGCATTCATATTTAATTCTTTTTTTGAGTTCTCGGGTGCGTCTGATAAATAACTGATTTCAAATGACCCCCACAAAAAACAATCCAAGTGAGAACTGATGCCCTCGGTGGCCACTCAACAAGACCTCGTGATTAATTATTCAACCTCTACGGTGCTTGACTTGCCTCACCCTACACACACACACACGCACACACACACACACACACACACACACACACACACACACATATATATATATATATATATAAGATTAGATGGTCTATTGTGTGTGTATGTCACCACAAAATGTATCCTTTCCGGTTACATCTTTAATGTATTAGACATTCGACAACATTCATATTTCTCGCACTTAAACCGTTTTTGACTCCCCTCTTTAAAACTTCCCTCGGTTAAATTTTAATCCCCCATCTTCTCTCGTCTGTTATCCCTCTCTATAGCTCTAACATTCGTCCCACACTCTCATACTTACACTCTCTAAATTTTATTTTTTATTTCCGGAGTTGTTTTTTCTTTTTTCTTTTTGAATTTGGAGGTCTGATGAATTGGATCGTATTTACAATTCCAATGGAATAAATTATGACCATATTATATTATATATATATATATATATATATATATATATATATAAATGTAGCGAAAGTGCTCTACTGTTTATCAGGAGCTGAATATGTAGAAATATAGTCATAAGATGTGCTATATTTATGGAATAAAGTGCTCAATATCAGAGATAGAGCTCTATCTCTGATATTGAGCACTTTATCCCATAAATATAGCACACCTTAAGACTATATTTTTTCATATATATATATATATATATATATATATATATATATATATATGTGTGTGTGTGTGTGTGTGTGTGTATGTGTGTGTGTGTGTATATTCTCAGATGGAGTATATCTGTAGAAGAGACAAAATGAATAAAAAGATATCCCAATAGTCACAACGACTTCCAAGACCGTCATGAATATAATCAGATCTAGAAAACACCCAAAACAATAATAATTTAGAAGCAGGCATATATAAAATACATTGTCTAGACTGTCCGCCACCCACAATACATTGAGGAAACATGCAGATATTTGAATAAACGTGTCTATAATCGCAAAAGAGACCCTCATGAATAACAATTTAACAAATGTCCTAATCATACACAGGGATAAATTCAACCACAATTTTGATCTAAACAATTTCCCATTCATCAAAAGAGTACTAATTTACTCAGAAGGAAAATTCTCAAGAGTGCCGCCATTGAATATTATCAAAATATCTATCTACGCCCCGGTTTTTTCCCAATGTCAACTTTCCTGAAGGAATTGCGTCACAGATGCAGATGTGGAGCCTCCATGGATGAGTTTGGTTTGCATCCTCTCTCCTGTCATCCTAGTGCCAATCGCTTTCCACGGCATGCAGCCATCAACGACATCATCAAAAAAGGTTTGGATACAGCTGGGCTCCCTTCCCAAATCGAACCCGTAGGCCTCGACCGCGGCGGTGGGAAGCGGCCGGATGGTATTACCATTTTCCCTTTTAAAATGAGGAAGTCGTTGATTTGTGATGCGACCTGTGCGGATACATTTTCGGCCGGTAATTGATAAAAGATAAAAAAAATAGTTAAATATTCTTCTTTTACTGATTTATCTTTTTTTTTTTACTGCTGTGGCAGTGGAGACTTCAGGGGTTATTGGCCCTCGTTCGATGGCGTTCCTTCGGAGATTTGGCGCGATTGCGTCTCGATTAAGGGACGAGCCTCGCGAAACGGAGTGGCTCTTGCAGCGTGTCTCACTGGCGATGGTTCGAGGTAATGCTTTCTCCATCATTGCGGATGGCAGAGGATAGCAAAAAAATTGTTTTAATTTACGTTGTTCTGGAATTGTCATCAGTGGTCAACTGAACTTGTTTTGTTTCAATAAATTTATTCTGAGATTACTATTTTCTAAAGCCACCATGCACAAGTAATGTATTGAAATATCAAAGGAAAACGACTGAGTCCAACATTTCAGTCTTTGGTGATGCATAACCGAAACGCCCATCTCATTTTAAACAATATTCTTCAAAAAAATTCTTCTCTTTCGAGTATCCAAAATGACGTAATCTAATGTCTAAATGCATAGAGATTTCAGTTGACCATATGGATATTTATGAATTTCTTTAAATTTAAAAATATTCCATTCGAAGATGCTATATGACGTAATCTAAGATCTGAAACCTCGTTTTAAGTTAACCTCATGAATATTTATGAGCGTTTTTAATTTAAAATTGTACATAATTGTGAAATAGATACTTGTAAAATATAAATCGTTACATTTGCCTTGATAACGCGTCAGCTAAGATTAAGTATACTTTTCCTCTTGTTCTTTTATTCATATATATATATATATATATATATATATATATATATATATATATAGAAAGAAATATAGTCTTAAGGTGTGCTATATTTATGGAATAAAGTGCTCAATATCAGAGATAGAGCGTGTGTAAATAGAAAGTGAACATAGAAGTCAACACTTAGAGGCGACAGTCTGTTTCATGCTATATGCAATCGTCAAGCCACCTAAACCTCAAGTGGCTTGACGATTGCATATAGCATGAAACAGACTGTCGCCTCTAAGTGTTGACTTCTATGTTCACTTTCTATTTATATATATATATATATATATATATATATATATTAGGTTTATACTAGGTTTAAGCATTTTTATATATTTTTAGGTTTATACATTTTTAGGTTTATACATTCTTTTGTATATATATATATATATATATATATATATATATATATATATATAACGTGTTGTCACCTATGTCAGTTCCATGTTGATTCAATAACATCGGGCATGACATTTTAATGGAATGGCTATTATGTTAAACCTGGATTCTATCCTCTTGGAAATATTTTTTATACAAATATATATGTATATGTATGTATGTATGTATGTATGTATGTATGTATGTATGTATGCATGTATATATGTATTTTAGAATATGTATGAATGATTCATGAATTTATAAATTATATTTGCACCATTTAATTGAAATTATATATTTCAGATATGTAATTGCATATGTATGTGTATATTTACCACTAATATTATCTATCTATCTATCTATCTATCTATCTATCTATCTATCTATCTATCTATCTATCTATCTATCCCAGTCTGTTCGCATCTATCTATCTATCTATCTATCTATCTATCTATCTATATATATATATATATATATATATATATATATATATATATATATATATATATATACCCATTGAGGGAAACAAATATTCGTAGACATACAAATTTTTAATTTATTGTATTTCCGACTAATGAATAAACATACAATTATATAAAAATATAATTAACTGGACACAGATGCATAATAATTAAATATGCATAAAAACAGAAAAAATTGATTTAATAGAAATAAATCTCATTTATTCATTTAAATGGCTGAAAAAGTATTCGTACACTGCAAAAAGAATACATAAATGTTCATTTAATACTTTGTAGAATAGCCATTATTCACTTCTACAGCAACCAACCCCTTCTTATAGTTTTCAGTTAATAATTTGCACATTTTCGTAGGTGTCTTCTTCCATTCTTTTTCGCATATCGTCTTCAGATCTGGGCTGTTTGTTGGAGCCCTCGACTGGATTTGAATTTTTAAATAACACCACAGATTCTCGATTGGTTTAAATCTGGGGACTGACTAGGCAATTTCAGGATATTTACATTATTTTTAGCTAGATTTTGTAGTGGGCTCATTTATCTTGGAAGATCCAATCAGGAGGAAGTTCAAGATTTTCAACCGAAATCATTGAATTTGCTTCCGAAATATTTTGCGGCATTCATTTTACCATCTTTTACTGATATTTTGCCAGTACCTTTTGCCGAAAAAAAAAGCAACAAAAAACAAAAAACATCCACAAACCATGATGCTACCACTTTTGGAATTGTGCTCTTTTGCTTGAAGGCTTCGCCATCTTTCCTCCATTTTTAGAATTACTTCCAAACAACTCAATTTTGATTTTGTCTGTCCATCATTCTCTTTCCCAATACAAATTTTCCTTATCCTTATGTTCACGAGCGAATTTCAACCTGGCCTCTCTGTGTCTTTTCAATAGCAGTGGAGTTTTCCGAGGGGAGTGTGACTTTAGATTGTTCCTATGAATTTCATTTCTTATTGTCTGTTTTGTGACAGATTCTCGATGAAAGCAAATCATCCTGAAACTCTTGACGAGTAACCATTCGATTTTGTTTAATTTGACGCATTAATTTCGTCGAAGATCTTGAAGGAATCTTCCGTGGCGCACCTGTTCTTTGGTTTTCAAGTTTTGAGGGTTTTTTTTATACCTTGCAATGAATGAATTAATGGCAGTAAATGGAATATTCAGGTTGTCTGAGATTTTCCTGAAATTTTTACCTTCTTTTCAGTGCTTAACAATCAGTTCCATTAGAGAATTTGTCAATTCTGTGCCTCTTGCCATGATGAAAACCTTCTTGCACGAATATCAATTACAGAATGTTCTGTTTGTAATTTTAGGCTAAAACTAACAACTGATAACATCATTGGAACATTCTAGAATATTCAACTTGAATAATCTTGAGTATTAAAGCAATTTAAGTTTTAAAATCTGAAATGTGCAGTGTACGAATATTTTGTCACCCATTAAAATGGATAAATGTGATTTATTTCCATTAAATCAATTTTTTTCTGTTTTTTATGCATATTTAATTATTATGCATCTGTGTACAGTTAATTATATGAAGAGTATGTTTATTCATTAGTCGGAAATACAATAAACTAAAAATCTGTATCTGTACAATATTTGCTTCTGCCCACTGGATATTCCTATCTGTCTTTCTTTCTATGTGCCGTGTCCTTTCAGGACGTAGGCGATCATGGCTCTCCCCCTCCCTCTATCCCTTGAAGCTCTCAAGTCCCTTCTTTTTGCCACCTCTCCCAGAGCACGCTCTGTCACCCACGTGCTTAAAGCCGGTAGGTATGTCGTGCGTTGTTTTCCCTTGTCTTTCTTTTCCCCTATTCGACCCGTGAGTATCAAATTCTCCAGCCCTCTTTCCTCCTTATGTGTTCCATAAATTTCAGCTGCCTCTTCCTGATGTTAAGTATAAGCCTCCTCCTTGTTTGCATCCTCTCATCGTTGCTCACACACTCCGTCCATGATATCCTTAGCATTCTTCTGTAGAATCATATCTCTGTCGCCCCGAGTCTCTTGTCGCTGTTCCTAAGAATTCGATTCCTCTTCAGATGCCCTGGTCTCCTACAAAACCAGCACCTTCTTGTTGGACAGTTTACCGCAAAGTGGCCCACCTGACCCCATATCCAACATTTTACTTCATCTTTGAGGAAATCGTGTAACATTCCGTGCCGTAAAGAAACACAGTCGTCACCTAACAGCTCATTATTTTTTTCTTCGTTACCAAAGAAATCCTTTTGCCTCACAATACTCTGCCAGGCTTTTGGAATGCGTTCTTGGCCATCCCAAAACATCTATGGATCTCAGTGTCGCATTTTCCGTCCTCTGTCAGAGCACTTCCCAGATATTTAAACTGTCGAGTCCGCTTGATTCTAGTGTTCCCAACCATAACGAAGTGATACACTATTTTATATGTATGTCAATGCTTATATTTCGACGAGAGATTAAGTCATTAATGACGACCCTACAATTCGGTATTAATCACAAAAGTCAAAATATATGGTATTAATTATTAGTTTGTTAAAAACCTGGTATGTTGGTTTTATGCGGGATTAAGTATAGGTTTCTACTAATAAGGAAATTAGTGCCAACCATGACTAAAATGAGACGCTTGGCATTATGGACTTAATCTCCATTAGTCATTACAATACAGGTTTATAAATGTTACATATTTATCAAAGAACATAGGAGTATAACATTCAAAAAGAAGAAACGATGTTGTGTGCTAGGAATTAAATAAAAATTATTTTCTCCCAAAACAATGGGCGCATCCACCACATATCTATCTATCTATCTATCTATCTATCTATCTATCTATCTATCTATCTATCTATCTCGTTCATATATCTCTTTATTCGTCTCGTTCCGTTTCTATCTATCTATCTATCTATCTATCTATCTATCTATCTATCTATTAGTTCAACCAATCCGTACCTATTAGTTCAACCAATCCGTACCAATCCGTACTAGGAGGAAGTTCTACTCTAGAACTTCCTCCTTACTAATGGAATACAAATGAAATAAGGCGCAGCCAACCCTGTGCACGTGGTATGGCAGGCCCTAGCTCTGAAGGTACGGATTGGTTGAACTAAGGGATGTAATTCCTTTGAATATCTGCCATGAAAATAACGATACATTAATAAGAGGTTAGGGGTTACAGAGTGGAAAGTGAGGATCTGGAGGCTTCCACCCAAATATGGCACCAATCTTCTCTTATTGGTCAGGTCTGGATCTTTTAAAGGTAGAGCCTGGCAAAAGCAATCAAACATTTTCTGGAATGAATGAATCGGATATTTTTTCCACCATCTTTATCTTTAGCGATGGATTGTATATACAAATTCCACTTGTAGCCAGGAGTCTGCTTGAATTCCATTGGATTCTGATTTTGGTTGAGCTCGGCTGTGTGAGATTTCAAGCCAATGTTATGTATTCCTAAGAAGCAAGATACGCCTTGCTTACCTTATAAAAAAGCATTCCGTATAAAAAATATAGAATATCTTAAATTATTAATTTTAACGTATTATTTTAATGTCTTATTTTAGTACATTGTTTTATCGTCTTATTTGAACGTCTTATTTTAACGGATTATATTAATGTAGTATTTTAATGTCTTATTTTAACGTATTATTATTTTCTCCCAAAACAATGGGCGCATCCACCACATATCTATCTATCTATCTATCTATCTATCTATCTATCTATCTATCTATCTATCTATCTATCTATCTATCTATCCCAGTGTCCAATCTATCTATCTATCTATCTATCTATCTATCTATCTATCTATCTATCTATCTATCTATCTATCCCAGTCTGTTCATATCTATCTATCTATCTATCTATCTATCTATCTATCTATCTATCTATCTATCTATCTATCCCAGTCTGTCCATATCTATCTATCTATCTATCTATCTATCTATCTATCTATCTATCTATCTATCTATCTATCCCAGTCTGTTCATATCTATCTATCTATCTATCTATCTATCTATCTATCTATCTATCTATCTATCTATCTATCTATTAGTTCAAACAATCCGTACCTTCACAACTAGGAGGAAGTTCTACTCTAGAATATTAATAGGAATTAAATAAAAAATCTTATTTTAACGTTTTATTTTAACGGATTATGTTAATGTATTATTTTAATGTCTTATTTTAACGTATTGTTTTGACGTATCATTTTAACATTTATTTTAACGTCTTATTTTAACGTTTTATTTTAATGTATTAATTTAACGTCTTATTTTAATATATCAATTATTTCTAGATTATTTCAAATTAATGGCAAATTGAACTAGCATCACCAGTTCCAACGTCATCATAGACGGCGAAACACTGTAGGAAATGTCTAGTTTGGGAGCAACCCTATTAAAAGATGGCACTTGCAACGTAAAATCCGCACAGCGATCGCCACGGCCACAGCAGCGATGTCTATATTGGAAAAGATATGGAAGGACAACATTAGCTTCCATGCCAAATGCAAGTTCTAAAAATTGCTGGTCGTATCCACCTATCCCTACTTGATGTGAGACTTTGACACTCTTGGTTCAGACAGGAACTCGATTTCAGGCGTTCGAGAACATGAGTGAGAAATCTTCTTTCCATCTGTTCCTGCGGCGGGGTGTGTGCAAAAAACCAACGACTGTGTACAGCGTAAGGGCAAAAGTCTCGTGAGCCGACAGGGATGATTCCTCGCCAGTATTAAACGTCGGAAGACGGCTCAGTTTGGTCACGTCGCAGGGCATGAGGGCCTCAACAAAACGATCCTACAAGGCGCCGTTGAAGGCGAACTCAGGCCCGGACGGCAACGCACTGGCTTGTCAGACGACATCAAAGTGAACAGACAGGATAATGACGGCACTCCCGAGAGCCACCGTCAACAGATCAGCGCGGAGGAGGTTGTTTGTTCCTTCTGCCAATCTGCAATCAAATCGATAGACTGACGATGATAACGAAGATGTTGATGATGATAATGATGTTGATGTTGATGATGACAGGAGTGATTTATTTCAATTATGTCTGACAACACCGAGAACGAATTTACGCCTATTGGAAAGACCCCATGAGACGTGGAGGCAGATGTCCTTTAGCTCTGATAAGCAAAATTCAATTTTCAGTAATCTCTTTCCACGATATCTGATACGACACTTCCAGAGTAAATTCGGAGAAAGACGAAATTCAGACCGAAAAATATAGCTTCGATTAATTGATCGATTTCCTTCTTTACCATGTATGAACCCCGTGTTGGTTATTTAAAGCCGAACCATACTGCGAATTGTAGGAAGCGCTGAGAGCATTCCTATAGTCGAGTGTTCTCAAGCGATCACCCATCTAATTACTGAATGGAATCAACATTGCTTAACTGAGCACATCTAACGTAACGTCCATCATCTACAACATTTCACTTATATGTTAAATTAATAAAAATTATTAGGTTTCGTCTTGGTTCATTATACCTATATGCTTGACCCAGTAATTATTTCAGGATACGCTATACGTTCGAGCACAGGACCGTGTGTTGAGGCATTGATATATATATATATATATATATATATATATATATATATATATATATATATATATATATATATATATATGCAGGGTGTCCCAAAATAATGTATGCACTCTTTGAATCGTTATAACTTATTCAATTTATGTATTTTGACCTGTAAATAAGATTAATACAAGAGAAAGAATACACATTTAATGAATTTCAGAGTAAAAAAAAAAACATCGAAAATTGACTTTAATAAGATAAAAGCTGATTGGTGCAATGGCAGAATGTTCATATAATGATGAGTTCAAATCAAGTGCTCAAACTGGTTGCCGTTCTGTTCAATACATTTTTCATATCTTGAAGAAATAGACCTACAAACGTCCAGTATCATTTCTTCTGGTATTTGAGCACTTTCTTCTTCAATTGCTACTCTCATTTCAGCAATTTTTTCAGGTTTCCTGCTGTAAAGTTTGTCTTTTAGAAACCCCCACAAAAAGAAATCCAAGGGTGTAAAATCTGGTGATCTAGATGGGTATTCAACTGTCTCTCTTCTTCCAATTCATCTGTTTTGTATATTTTCATTCATATAACTTCTCACATCACGCTAATGTATTACTTACTATTAATATATAAAGAGTGTATACATTATTTTGGGACACCCTGTATATGTGTGAGTGTGTTTTTTTTGTGTGCCTGTGTGTGTGTGTGTGTGTGTCTGTATTTAGGCAACATATTTTTATTCCAGCAGGTTTGTTTAAATAATATAGACATATTATGTCTATTTATTTTAATTTTAATCCTTTCAAGTCCACGAATTCATTTATTGGTGGCGGTAGAAAATTGATCAAGAAAAATACCAAAATTTTCTTTCAAATAATTTTTATTTTACCACGTACTTTGAATCTCACCTGAGAAAATCTTCAGGGGATGAAAATATCTGTGCAGGTGTATACAGTAGCTCCTTAAATTCAAAATAATTTTTTCACTGTTTGTTTACACTACAGCATTTCAAAGTCAAAATTCAAAATTTCAGTTATATAAATTATATACTTTTGAAATTTAAACAAAAAAGGAAAAAGATTTTAATTATAATATTTTTAATTTTAGTATATTTATATAAAACTTAGCTGCTACAAACATTTAAGAACTTTTTTTGCTATTCTCATAATTGTCTTTATTTATTTTTGGCCGCAATTCCAGGATTTTAAGCTGTTGCTTATTATTATTTTGATGAAGTACTAATGTGTTTGTGACAAAATCTGTCTAAACTGTTATGGTGGACATGAGTGTTTATATGTTCTGAGAATGAACGTATTTGTGAAACCTATTAATGGATTTGATCACAGGACCGTGTATTGTGGTCTTGACATATAAGAAAAAGGAACTGGATTGTAAATTGAAATATTTGTGAAATCTGTTAATGGATTTGATCACAGGAGAGTCCGTCGTGTTCTTGATATATAAGAAAGAAAATTAGAAGGGACTGGAATTTGTAGTCTGATTGACGTCTTTTGTGAGACCTGCTGATGGATTTGATCACAGGACCATGTGTCGTGGTTTCGATATAATAGGAACAAGAAAATGGACGATATTTAAATATGGCAATCTATTAATAACAATTTCATTTTTGTAAATAAATCTTATCTGTTACACAATCGCACTTTTGTGTTATTTTTATTCAACTTCTAAAATTAACTTTTTTTTTTTTAAAAAAAAAGCTTAAGCTAAAATATAGTGCTTAGTGGAGATCACATGCTGTTATATGGAACACACCGATTCTATAGTTAATAGACTCTCCGACCTATAATAAGTAGGTGTATTAAGTGTAATGAGGGAGTCGCTCAGTGGCTCGGTCTGAGGACAAAAGGTGGGTGAATCTTGCGCGTTTGTGCCGAGTAAAAGGGGCTGACCTTGAGTGGCATTTTGATGCCGGTTAGGCATCAGGATATTGTTTTCCTGGGTTGAACTTGGGCAACCCATCCCTGCTTTTTAGGCTAGAGTAGGTTTTGGGTTTTGATTTTTTAGTTTTTCTTTTCTTTTTCTGTAAACTTAGCTACGGTGTGTTTGCTCATTGCCCCCACTTTTTTCCCTGTCCCCTTTTTCTTTTCGTTCAGTTTAACTGCCCATCCCATCCCTCGTTAGGTGGTCAGTGTTTTCAGTTCTCTGGTGGATGCTGGACGCCTTTCGTTTCGAGGGTATGTTTTTTCGTATTTGTTGTCGTGTCTGAATCAGTGCGTGTTTGTGTGAGTGTTTGGGAGGGATGAATGTTTTACTACATTTTTAAAGTCCCGAGTCGATTTCGTCCAGTTAATTGATTTTACTGTCACATTTAGGGTTTGTGGGGTGTTTTATTACTAACATGATTTTGTTTAGTTTCATGTAAATAATTTTAAGTCATATTGTATATATTCATTGGGGTTCTTTTACTTGTTATATTTTATCCCCCCCCCACAGACATTATTTGTACATATGAGGTTAATTAGAATTCTCATTGAGACAATGAGGTATTTTGGTGAATGATGTAAGAAAGGTAATTATAAATGTGGTGTTTTAATGGTAGGATTATTGTTTTGTATGTTTGGGTCAGTGGTTGTGGCTAGCTAAGTTTTAAATGAAGACAAATGATGACCGTCTTTTTTCACTAACCACTCTTTTGGCCTTGTGCCACATTTGCTGTACATACAGTAATAAATATCGTAGCTTGGTCTGAGTTCAGTCTGAAGTCGGACGACCGGCTGACCGGTTGAACTCTCTGCCTTCGGGCGGATTCTCTTTCGGGGGGGTAAACCGACCCTGAACCCGTTTATACGGGTTCAAAGGGCATATTTTTGGCCGAGCCCACGGGCTCTGAGATCCCACGGGCTCTGAGATCCCACGGGCTCTGAGATCCCACGGGCTCGGAGATCCCACGTTAACCCGGCTTTGTGACACATGATGCCCACGTGGGTAGGGGGTGACTAAATACCGTCGCTCAGTGGCTCGGTCTGAGTTCATTTTGAAGTCGGACGACCGGCTGACCGGTTGAACTCTCTGCCTTCGGGCGGGGATGAACCAGAACGAGGCTACGTCGAAGGGCGGAGTTTCTTTCGGGGAGGTAAACCGACCCTGAACCCGTTTATACGGGGTTTAAAAAGGGCATATCGGAGATCCCACGTTAAACCGGCTTTGTGCAACATGATGCCCTCGTGAGGGGTGGTGACTGAATATCGCTCATTGGTTCGGTCAGTCAGTCGATGTCGGACGACAGTTAGTCGGATACTAAAGTATCAGCGACCACAACGAGATTTCTCTGCGTCATTACCTATTATATCAAGTTCCTAACGTTTTGTACGTCGAACCTATTTTAGGACAAGCCTCCCCCGTGAAACCACTCCGTAACACATGGACACCTTAATAAAAAAAAAATACTGAAAAAATTGCCTGTGTAAAAGTGGGATACAAAAGAGTTCGTGGATTTACTTTCTTCTCAAAGTTAAAGAGTTCGTCTTTTTTAAATTCAGTTTTAACACTGTCAAGATGAAACTTATTTCATATAACCGACATATATTGTCTTCCATTTTTTAAATCTTTTGGTGAATTTTCTTTTACACATAATAACGGTTTCCTGGTGTCGAATACGTTATGTTCATTCGAAATTCTATTCGCGACTAAACCCATGAAAACTAATATG
Organism: Acanthosepion lycidas; assembly: GCA_963932145.1. NCBI lineage: Eukaryota > Metazoa > Mollusca > Cephalopoda > Sepiida > Sepiidae > Acanthosepion > Acanthosepion lycidas. The sequence continues at coordinate 48,221,457 of OZ010608.1, read as the reverse complement.
CAGAAAAATATTAATTTCTGTTTGTAGACGGCGTTTCTACGCTTAACTTACCTCAAAGAACTTAGTACATATTTTAAGGCGCTAAAATTCCTAACCATCTGAAATTGGTTTACTACTGAATCAGAAAAAAAAATTGTAGAGTATTTCGTTTAATGACTTTCTAAGGCTGATTGAGTTGCTTAATAAATAAGAACAACGAACAGAAAAAATTTAGTTCAATGTTCTCTTTAAATGGCGGGAATACATCTTCGCAAACAAATTTAATAAAGTACATTAACCCCGAACCTGTAGATGAATGTTATAATCCCTGTTTATAAATTCCAGTTGCATAAGGTCTTTTTTAGTTTTTTTTTACAAGCTTTCGTCTGTTCATACAGGCATCCTCAGGTATGGAAATAGATTTGTTCTTGTTTTTAACTTCTCGGTAATAAAACGACAACGAAAATATAGACGTAAGAAAAAATGCTTTTAGAAATAAACACAATAACACATTTCTAAAAGCATTTTTAGGATTACATCGAGATTTTCGTTGTCCTCTTACTACTGAGAAGTAAAAACAAGAACAAATCTATTTCCACCCCTGATGATGTCTGTAGGAGCAGACGAAAGCTTGTAAAACTAAAAAAGACCTTATGCAACTAGAATTTATAAACAGCGATCATAGCATTCATATACAGGTTCGGGTTTATCAAAATTGTTTGTGAAGATGTTTTCTCGCCATTTACATCATTAAATTTGGGTGAAGCTACTTGAAACGTTTTCAGGAACGAAGGTTTAGAGGGAGTAATTCGAACAATAAAAAAAGGCAGTCACTATCAGAACAAACAACCGACTCTTCGCTATAAACAAAATAACAGAATTTATTTATTGTCGATGGCTACAGTTATCGTATACCCCTTCCCAATTCTGACGTTCTGTGTTATATCTCCTTCATCGAACTCCGTGAACTGGCGCTACAGAATAGCAAAAAATAAAAAAATAAATAAATAAAGAACCGTACCAAATAACAAACCACATCACTTAAGGACTTTCAACAAGAACATTGTGGCTTATAGAAGAGTTTATAGGTGCACTGCTAAAAACGTGTAAAAAAAAGCACTTAGCAGTCCATCTCTCCGCTGACCTATGGCTCAATGGAGGAAGAGATTGCTTGTAAAATCCAATACGGCCAAAACCAAACTAGTAATGTTCCCCCAACACCGAGCAGACCCAAAACTTTCAACTATCTGTTATGGTGTAGAACCATAGAAAAGATAAGACGGACTCGGATATAAGGTTAAATCTTACTTATTATAAAACGCAGATTGTGTGTGTGTACGTTTATATATTGGATCGGATTTCCTACATTTTTCAACCGATTTCAACAAACTTCACAGGACTACGTAAAATTACCTTGCGGTGGTTCTGACAGCGCCAAAAATTGGAAAAACACAATTGTTTTTGCACGAAATCAATTTGAAAACACGATTAAGAGGCATCATGAGAATGAAAGGGGGACAACTCATATCGAGTTATACTTATTATAAAACCCAGGTTGTTTGTGTGTGTTCGTTTATATATGGGATCGGATTTACTACATTTTTCAACCGATTTCAACAAAATTTCACTTTTTTTTGGCAAGTAGTGTTTCTTATTGTCTTGCAAACTTTTTTCTTTATTTTTACCTTCAGAATGCTTTAAAAATTCCATTTACAAGACAATTGTTTATAATAAAATTCTATTCAATCGGTAGACTCATAACGATGGAAAACAATGTTTTCGTTTGAGTTTGGGTTTGACCAGTTCGTAAAAAAAAAAAAACCTAATTAAGACATGCGTGTTCGTCAACCGTAAACAATAATCTTTGTCAATTTTATTTTTCAGTCTTTATGATGGTCGATACATGATCTATCTCTTACTGTTACATCCCCGGGCAACGCCGGGCTCTACTGCTAGTAGTATATACTCGGAAAACGTAGTACAAAAGGTAAATGTGGACTGGAGAGTACTTTCTCTCACTGGTGTCCTGACTCACTCATTCATTCACTCTATGGCTACAACTTGGTGACCCTCACTTGGTGACTCCCTTTACTCAGAGTTGGTAGCCATATTATATAGGTGTGGAAGAGTCCATTTGTAGGTAGGTCCCCACAATACTATGGATGGGTGATCTCTCAAGAAGGCTCTTTTCCTTAAAAGTCTATTTGGACGCAAGCACCCCTAGACCTCAGTTGGAACTCATATATCTGATCTATTGGTAAGGATGCTGGAAAAAGTGTTGGTTCATTGTACCGCTCCAGTAAGCATCTAACTCTCCTTGAGTTTCATCACCATCATCATCCTTCAACCTCCCTATGGTTGGTCTGAACTCTATTGTCATTCAATTTCCAGACTGTTCGGTCCTGCATTGCTGTCCCCAGATCCCCAATGTCCAACCCTGAATCTCGAGCTATGGCGTCTGGGAAAGTAGATTTTCGCGAGAAAGGAGGATACTAATGGAGTAAGGATTAGACGATTTCACTGTCCGCTCTTTACAACAAAAAATTGAGTATTGCTGCCATATCAGGGCTGGATGTGTCCACTACTCAGTTGCCTGTCTTGATAGAGTTCAAAAGCGCATACTCGGCCTTGTGGGTGATGAATTATTTCCCACTCTATAACCCCTTTGTCCGAAACAAAACGTCACGAGCCTTTGAATTTTCTATCGCTATTTCCCTAGAAATTGTTCTGACGAGCTGCACTCCTTGGTTCTACCAGCCTTGATCATTGCAACTGTGACCTGACATGTGACGTACCCAAGGATGATTTATGAATTACCATTACCACGAATGAATTACCATTACCATGAATTACCATTACCTTGAATGAATTAACATTAATATGAATTACCATTAACATGAAAGAATTACTATTACCATTACCATGAATTACCATTGTCATTATCATTAATTGCCATTATCATGAATGACTTACCATTGCCATGAATTACTATTACCATGAATGAATTACCATTACTGTGAATTACCATTTCCATGAAGAAATTAGCATTGCGATTACCATGAATTATCATTACCATGAATGAATGACCATTACCATAAATTACCATTACCATAAATGAATTACCATTACTATTAATTACCATTACCATGAGTGAATGGAACGCCGACTATTACCATTACCAGCTACAGTCTGTTGGTGAGCTAGTAGATGTTACCCTGATTCGCACAATCAACAGCTCTACTTCAGGCTAGTGACAATCGATTCCACAATTCAATCAGGGAACGCTGGTCTCGAGTTTGCGAACCAAGATGATCTCCAAAAAGTGGTCTCCAACATTTCATCTTGATCGCCAGCCTGCAAACGAAAACATTTTAGGATGGTGACGCTTCAGCTGGACAATAGTAGTAGTAGTAGTAGTAGTAATAATAATAATAATAATAATAATAATAATAATAATAATAATGCAGATGAAAATCCTGGTATGAATTGCAAAAAAACAACAACAAAAAACATACTAATGTGTACTTCTCTCATCTTGCGAAGATCTCTCTTCCTGCGACGATTTTAATTATTAAATCATTGCAAAATTTCAAGCCCAATTAAAAACAAAATTTTACGTACTGACAAAAAACATTTATTAGTAAAGTACATAGTCTTCATTGTTTTAACGTAGCTTAATTGTTGAAAATTTTTTGAAGTTACGTTAATCATTTTGTTTATTATTATTATTATTATTATTATTATTATTATTATTATTATTATTTTTGTTTTTTTGTGTATACTCATTTCTTTTCGGGTCCCAACCAGAGACATAAGTTCAGAAATGGCATCATAACATTTTCCACTGAGCAGTTTTGAAAAAAAAAAACCCCAAAAAACTCACGTATTTTACATAGATAAGCCATTCGTAAGGTGTGGACTGTATGCGTGAATACAATTTTTTCTATTTCATTAAGGTATGGGCTTCCAGGGATTCCTTCAATGAGTCTATTAGAATCTTTTTCAATCAACCCGTGGGCTCCAACTACAACTCGAATTGTTAATGTCCTCATGCGCCATATATTTGAGATTTCGATTTCAAGGTCCGCGTATTTTGATAAATTTTTTAAAGATCTTCAAATATACATTGCTGTCTGCAGGGACTACCATACCAAAAAGAAGGCCATTTTTTGTTTGCGGTCTCTAATAACGATGTCTGGGCGATTAACTTTGATTTGTTCTGTCTGTGTGTATTGTGTAGTCTCCTAAAAGTGTCACAGGTCCTATCTCTCTAACCGGGTCTGGGTGGTGTTCATAACAATTTCTTGCAGTTTCCTTTCCGTCCGATCTGCAGATATTTCCAGTGCAAATATTGGCCCACTTTGTTATACCATGTTTTATATTCAATTGTTTCTGGATATTTATCACAGAATCTGCATTTTGGGATAACGCAATTTTATAGTATGTGTGCTTGATAATCAATCATCGTTCCTGTGCAGCAAGGGTAAAAACTTAGCCACTGATAGGAAGGGGCCTTTCTACATCAGCTTGTTTGATACGGACAGAGTATTTTATTGTTATTATTATTATTATTATTATTATTATTATTATTATTATTATTATTATTCGAACGAAAACATTTAGTATAGAAAGAGAAATAGAAAAATGAGTACTCAGTTATGTGCCATGCGTGATACACTCTTAGGCGATCATGCATTTTTTGATACATAACTGACGAGGCAGATTTTTAGGTTGCAATTTCTTTCTGCGATAGGCCAGTTGCCATCAAAGGCTATAGAACTCTGTCTGTCCTATTATTTACCCATAGCTGTGGGGGAGAAGAAGAGGATTTATACCTTTCTCAAGGGTATTAGCGCGTGAATGGTATGGATTCGACTCGAACTCGAACTCGGCTCTCCAATTCATCAATCCGAGCCACTATCCATTACTCCATCGTAAAACTAAAATGAATTATATTGTGAAACGGCAATGAAAGAAAAAGACAAATTAATTTCTACCTTTAAATAAAAAAAAAAAATATTATTCCTGGTATTATTTATACAATACCTGAAATGTCGATAAAGGATCAATGATTCTATAAAGATGTCGATGATCTAAAAAGTTTGGGGTACTGAGTTTAAACCTAGAACGCATAGAAAACAGGAAAAGTACGTACGAACCTAGGCAATGCGAACATTTTTTTTGCCTTTTTTTTTTTTTAAATATTTTTTTATTTTTAATTTATTACTACGATGTTTTATGTTATTTCTTTCAGAGGCAGCTTTGTCTAAAATAATTAAAAGACAAAAAAAAAAAAAAAAAAAGGAAAGATATTATCGCCATCATTTCTGCGAGTGTAATGTGCCCGACCGGCGAAAGCAAAGCGGTTAAGGCCCAGCCACATGTAAAGACCGAGCAGATGTAAAGGGTAAATTGGCAATAAAAATCGGCGGCCTTTTCTGTGAGAATTGTGTTTAGTTAATCTCAAGAGGATACTGCCGACCAATCTGAAGGTTTTTATAGCGTTCTGGGTGAGGCGATTGCCTTTATACTCACTCTTATTCAGGTTCCTTTTTATACCTCAGCGCACACACTGACGTGATACATATATATATATATATATATATATATATATATATATATATATATATATATATATATATATATATATATATAGTATGCATTGTGCATATATATATTTATGTATGTATTGCGCACATATATATATATGTGTGTGTGTATATATATATATGTAGACATTGTGTATATGTACACTGTAGAGGCCATGTTTACAGACGCGATATATATATATATATATATATATATATATATATAGTATGTATTGTGCATATATATATGTATTGTATATATATATATATATATATATATATATATGTATGTAGATATTGTACACTGTAGAGGCCGTGTTTACAGACGTGATATTTATATATAGTATGTAATGTACATATGCATATATATATATATATATATATATATAGTATATATTGTGCATATATATATATATATATATATATATATATATATATATACATACACACATATATATATATATGGAGATATGTATATGCACACTGTAGAGGCCATGTTTACACTATCAGCAGCAAGAAAACTGGCGCGCTTAATCTCGAACTTCGATCACGTGACCCCAACATTATCAACTTGAGCGCACACATGCGCGGAAGGCCGTATGACAAACCTAAAGATATGATATGGCGAAACTGTTGATAATTTTTGACTCCCCATTCTCGTATATTCCCGATGCAACCAATTAATGATATTAATGGTAGCAGCCAGGATAGACTTTGAACAAAATGCTATTGAACTTTTAGTTGAAGTGGAAAGGCAGTTCAGCAGAGAGATTCAAGAGATCGATCTATATGCGACTTAGCCTCACTCAAATTAGAGAGAAATTTCAAGCAGACTGCACTATTCGGAAACTTCTGGGAGACCGTAGACATCGATAAGGCCCACAAGCGCAAACAAAGTATACTAGAAAGTTATTGCCAGAGTTCAAACGAAACGTGAGACAGGAATTTGAAAATCAAGCGGCCATTGCATCTCCAAATTTTATCACTGGAAATGTTATATTCAAAGAATCGCTAATAATCATTGTGAAGACGATTCGGACTAGGATTGAAATTTTGCCAGTTGTTCTTACCAAGGACATCTAGATTTTTCTCTCTGCGTTTTCATATATCTACATAGATTATATACAATCGCTCACACACACACAAACACACGCACACACACAAATATATATATATATATATATATATATATATATATATATATATATATATATATATACTTAAACCTAAAGGTTTTACCTAAGCGGATCGTCAGGGAAGGCTGACGATTCGCTTAGGTTAAAACCATGGTAGGTTTGTCTGGTTCTCTAGGTTTAACTAGGTCTGCTCTACTTACTGTATCGAGCACTTTATTTAGTTATTTTGTCTACTCGTATCGTTTTTTTTTTCTTTGGACTCTGGACTTGCATGCTGGACGATTATTTTCGGCTAACGTACATGTTCTTTGAACTTTCTTTTTTTTTTATACCTTTTTTTCCCTTTGGTATTGGTTTGATTATTCGCAAATCAAGACACCGATGATTTTCTGGACGTGTATAATTTCTTATACTTATAAGATTATTACCATATATATATATATATATATATATATATATATATATATATATATATACTTAATGTGTGGACGTGTGCGTGTTTGTGATTATGGCAATTCCTTGCAGTATTTGATAAGTGTCTCGACTCTAATTTTAGAAAATGATATTAAATGCCGAAAAATACGAGGAAATGTAATCCATCCCTGAACAATAAATTTCCATAAACATACGGAATTCATTCGGATTTAGAGGATAAATACCAAATAATTTAAAAAAAAAAGAAGTCGTTTGGGGTCTAAAAGTTGTTGTTTTTCCGTTTTACTAAAAATATTGCGTTTTGCTTTTTACAGCCGACATCCGCATCACATTATTTGCATTCTCGGCGAAGCGCAGCGAAATTAAGAACAATTTTGACAAATTTTATAGAGAAATTGAATCGTATTTGCATGGCGAACACTAGTATTTTATGTTTTTCGAGGTTTATTTAGCGTGAAATCTTAGCTTATTGTTTAAGCCAAATAATCTCCAAATAATGTGGAAAGTTATCTGGAAATTCTTACAATCCTGTCCCTCATGTGTCAAAATGTACTGACCCTTTTTGCCTTTCATCATCATGGCTAACCATCTCGGACTAACGTTTGCCGTTGACAGGAAGTGGAAAGATTATATTGAATCAATGACAAAGTCTGTAAAAGTCAAATTTAAAAAAAATACAAATAGAATACGTCACACTATGTGGACACTCTTCGTCAGATAATTTTCAATGATAATAACCAGCCAAGATATTAGGTTGGTTCAAAAATAATGACGGTTTTTGACGTATTTTTTAACGTCAAAAACCGTCATTATTTTGTGCCAACCTAAAAACTTGAGACAATACAGGGTTTCCCAAAACAATGTATACACTATTTAAATATTAATATGAGGTTGGTGCAAAAATAATGACGTAATAATGTCGTTTTTTGACGTAATTTTTAACGTGAAAAAACGACATTATTACGTCATTATTTTTGCACCAACCTAATACCACACCTCTATCTGTTACCTAACAAAACACTGCCATCTGAATGTACATCAATAAATATATATTGCTTGGTAATAACTACATCAACATAAAATAAATATTGATGACACCATACATATACCCTACAACAATAAATGTAGGGAAAAAAAAGAGTAATTAGGAAAACTCTAACCATGTAAAAAAAGTAAAGAATAACCTTCAATGCTGAAAACTGCAATTTTTAATGCATTCAACAATAGTCAATATATTTAGCCAAGGAGAACCTTGCTTGCCAGCCACATGTGTCCAACATCTCTATAAAATCTAACTGCCATATCCAGTTTAAAAAGTAGTTGAATATGTGAAAGACAAGATGTTTACATAAACCTAGATCCTGAAAATTGGCATATTGGCAAGCATGCAGTTACTGACATTCAAAGAATATCTATGTTCAATGGACATAAACACCTGGGTCTCCACAACAAACAAGAAAAGTTAGTTATAAAAATAAAGAAAACAATTCATGTGTCAATTTTCTTGAAACATTCATTTTAAAAAAAATAAATGTTCCTTTTTTTAAAAAGGAACATTTATTTTTTTTAAAATATGAAACAACTTTGAGTTTCCTTCTAACATACAAAAATTTATAAACTTTAAAGATCCAAATAACATTATCTATTAAAAGACAAGAAACTCTTATATTTTTTTTCACAAATCCTTTGGATCATATTATATATATATATATATATATATATATATATATATATATATATATATATATGTATGTATGTATGTATGTATGTATGTATAAATCCCCAAAATCAGCCTTAAAAACTGGGGATCCTAAAAAAGAAACTTTGAATTATGAGTGATGATAGTTGATAGGCTAACCTCAGCCTTGGTGCAATAACCAATAATGTACATGTAAAGATTGACCCACTGAAATGACTTTATGACCAATATTGAAGTCCTCGGCTGGACACGTTTCCAGGATAGAGAATCATCACTTGCCTAAAATTTTATTGTATGTCAAGCTCGCCACTGGCTATCATGGGAGAGGAGCACCAAAGAGCAATTCAAAGATTGCCTGAAAAAAAATCCTTTGGTGCCTGTCACATCAACTGTTGTCAATGGTCAAACCTATCTGAAAACTGTGATGACTGGTGTTTCCCCACAAACCATACTGTCTCCATCTAAACACAATGAAATTCATAGGAACAATTTAAAGTAATGCTCTCCTCAGAAAATTCCACTGCTATTGAAAAGACACAGAGATGTCAGATTGAAATTCACTCATGAAAATAAGATAAGGAAAAATCATATTGGGAAAAAGTGTTATGGACAGACAAAACCAAAATTGCGTTGTTTGGACATAATTCTAAAAATGAAACATTACCGTGATGTGAGAACTTATATGGATGAAAATATGAAAAAGAGGGACAGTTGAATACGCACCTGGATCACAAGATTTGACACCCTTGGATTTCTTTTTGTGGGGGTTTCTAAAAGACAAACTTTACAGCAGGAAACCTGAAACAATTGCTGAAATGAGAGTAGCAATTGAAGAAGAATGTGCTCAAATACCAGAGGAAATGATACTGGACGTTTGTAGATCTATTTCTTCAAGATATGAAAAGTGTATTGAACAGAACGGCAACCATTTTGAGCACTTGATGTGAACTCATCATTATATGAACATTCTGCCATTTCCCCAAGTAGCTTTTATCTTATTAAAGTTAATTTTCTACTTTGTAGATTTTACTATCAAATTCTTTAAATGTGTATTCTTTTCTTGTATTAATCTTATTTACAAGTCAAAATACATAAATTGAATAAGTTATAACGATTCAAAGAGTGTATAGATTATTTTGGGGCAACCTCTCTCTCTCTCTCTCTCTCTCTATATATATATATATATATATATATATATATATATATATATATATATATCATCAGCACCCACACGCATTGGTAAGCGAAGAAGAATGCTGTCAGATTGTCATTTCAAACTGCCGTAACTGTTGTGACTTTTTTATAAATATTTTTATTGTAATTCTTCTGATGAGCTTTCCGCTTTGGTACCTCAACTTTACGAATTTAAACGCGGTACTAGATTGGTAGCTAGGTCTCATCATATTACGGTTGAACAATCTACATAATAAATGCGAATATCACTGTGTCGCTGTATCACCCTTTTTCAACTTTACCCTTAGAGGCCTTAGGCCAACATATCATACCATTTTGGAATCCGGATGACTTCGTAAGCAAATTAAAAAACATTACGGGCAGGATCCGGATACGTAATATTGAAATTTTTGATTCCAAGTTTTTCATTACTGCCATTGTTATCGGCGATTTTTTTGTACTATGAGAATTTTTACAACTTGGAAGTAAATTTGGGAATAATTGAAATTAATTGTGGAATCCAGCGAATGTCACCCATGAAATAAAAATAATTGTTTGTGCGGAAAGGAAGAACCTATGTACAGTCATCTTTGAATATCTTCAAATTACTATGATAGTACATGGACCTAGAAATCGAAATCTCCAAAAACTAATACGTGAGGACATCAAAAATTCCAGTTGTAGTTGGAGCCGTCGGTTTTTTAGGAAAAGTTTTCCAAGTAATGGCACACAATATAAACCTTTTCAGAATGTGCAAGTTAAGATGTTCGTAGAAATTACGGCCGTTTGTGATAAAATGTTTCGCAAGATCCGTTGATATCACTTTGTTGCGTCAGATATGATACCTTAATAATAATAATAATAATAATAATAATAATAATAATAAATTACCTCCTTGTTAATATGACAATCCCTGAAGACTGCAATGCATCTTTGAAGATTTTGAAAAAGCTATCGAAACCTTTGACCTTGAAATTGAAATCTGGAAAAAATAGTACATGGGAACATCAACAATCCTTATTGTAGTTGTACGTTTTTTTCTACATTTTTTCCTCAAAAAAAATCCTCAGTGGTAAACATCGTGTTGCCATTTCTGATCCTATGTCTCTGGTTGGGACCTGTAAAGAAATGGGTATACATAAAAAGGAAATAAAATTATAATAATAATTTAAGTCATTTATGATCTTAGATCTCTGGTTGGGACTCAGAAGGAAATTTGTATACAACAGAAATCATAAGAAATAATAATAATAATAATAATAATAATAATAATAATAATATTAATAATAATAACAATACATAAATGATCCGTGGAAAATGTCACAAAGTCATTTATGATCTTAGATCTCTGGTTGGGACTCAGAAGGAAATGTGTATACAACAGAAATTCAAGGAAATAATAATAATAATAATAATAATAATAATAATAATAATAATAATAATAAATGTCCTGATGGGTACATTGGACTTCGTATGCCTAACATCCTCTACCAAAGGTTCTAAGACTCATTGAAGGAAAAACCGAAACTATGATCTAGAATTAACGTCTTTTCCAAGGACAGTGAACACAACAGAATCGACCAGAATTTGATATCGGTGCGGGTTTATACTTTCCGCGCCGAAAACCGTTGTACCAATAACCGTACACCCAGTTTCAAGCTAATTTAGCATGAAATGCTAAGTAGGAAATCTTGCCGTATAATGCACTTATTACACGCCTTTACAGTTTTACTGCACAGGGAATGATCCAAACGCCTTAAACAACTATTCAATTGTTTATTTTTGCGTTAAGAGTTGCTACATGCTACAACAGAGAAGCCTGTCTCCACTTTGGTGAAATAAAATTCCTTCACAAACCTTCGTTGTTGCTTTTCATATTATTATTATTATTATTATTATTATTATTATTATTATTTCCTTGGATTTCTGTTGTATACACATTTGCTTCTGAGTCCCAACCAGAGATCTAAGGTCATAAATGACTTAAATTATTATTATGATTTTATTTCCTTTGATTTATTACGTATATCCATTTCTTTCCGGGTCCCAACCAGAAACCTAGGGTCAGAAATGACAACACGATGTTTACCATTGAGGATATTTTGAGGAAAAAAATGTAGAAAAAAAAAAGTAAGATCACATACATTTGCCATAGGTTAAAGCCCTTTGTAAGGCATGGACTGTACTCCTGGGAACATTTTTTGTGTGTTTCTTCAAGACATGGGCTGCCAGGAATCCCTTCAATGAGTCTACTGGAATCTTTTCCAAATAATCCGAGAGCTCCAACTACAATAAGGATTGTTGATATTCCCATGTACTACTTTTTCCAGATTTCAATTTCAAGGTACTTGTATTTTGATAGATTTTTGAAAATCTTCAAAGATGCATTGCAGTCTTCAGGGACTGTCATATTGATAAGGAGGTAATTTATTATTATTATTATTATTATTATTATTATTAAGGTATCATATCTGACGCAACAAAGTGATATCAACGGATCTTGCGAAACATTTTATCACAAACGGCCGTAATTTCTACGAACATCTTAACTTGCACATTCTGAAAAGGTTTATATTGTGTGCGATTATTTGGAAAACTTTTCCTAAAAAACCGACGGCTCCAACTACAACTGGAATTTTTGATGTCCTCACGTATTAGTTTTTGGAGATTTCGATTTCAGGGTCCGTGTACTATCATAGTAATTTGAAGATCTTCAAAGATACATTAAAGCCTGCAGGGACTGGCATATCAATAAGAAGGCCCATTTTGTTTTTGTAGTCTCTGATCACGATATCTGGATGATTATCTTTGATTTTTCTGTCTCTGTGCATCGTAAAAAGCAGTAAAATTGCTACAGGTCTTATGACTGTAACCAGATCTGGAAGGTGTTCATATCAATTTCTTGCAGTTTAGTTTTCGTAAAAGTTGCATATTTTCCAATGCAGATATTGGCACACTCTGTCAAACCGGGTTTTATATTCTGTGGGTGCCAATACCGTGCAACCTGATAGAAGATGATCAATTGGATATTTATCGCAGAATCTCTATTTTGGGTTAATAAAATTTGGTAGTATGTGTGCTTGGTAATTTCTAGTTAGCAAGCATCGGTTCTGTCCAGCAAAGAATAAAGGCTTGGGTTTCAGCTTTTAACCCTACACAACGCAGCCGTTGACGGCTACGGGGTTTGTCTACATCATCTTGTTTGGTAGGGGTTAAATATTGGCCATGAAGACATTTATCTTGCCATCTTTTCTGTATCTGAAACATTGCATTTACTTTCATTTTTAAGGTTTTTTTTTGCCGCTGCGGTAGGTGTATTATGTTTTACTTGCATTTCTTTATTCACTTGAAATTCCAATTTGAACTTGGCTTCCTTTCTTGCTGAACAAATTTTCTTATTTATTTCATGTTCTTTGACACAGATCATCATCCAATCTTCTGTAGTTTCTACGTATCTTTGACGACCAATTGTTGTAGTTTTATAAGACAGTTCTAGTTGAACTAATCCTCTACCTCCTTCAGATCTGGGCACATACACAAGGTGATACATGCGATAGCAAGTGAGAAGATTTCTTGTTATAATGTCCATTCGCTTAATGTCAGCTATGGTCTAATTAAGGATGTTTAAACTATATTGCACCACATATACAGCCAAGGCGTTTATGGATTATTATTATTATTATTATTATTATTATTATTATTATTATTATTATTCCCCGAATACCAATATTAATGGCTTTTCGATTTGGATTTTTTTCCTCTCACCTCCTATCAGCATCAGTCTGATACTGTTGATGTTCGCCATTTTGTGAAAGTAAATCCGCCATTGGTGGTCAGCTATTGCTTTACACATATATTTATATATTTTTGTTAACCCTCATTTCCTCACTTTGTATCTGATTTTTTCTCTTTTTTTTCCCGTTTTTAACTAGTGCGTGTTGATATTACAATCAGTGCTTGTCGCGAGAGTATATTGCGATTTTCTTTGTCTGAAGCAAAAATTCATTCCTAGCTGGGTCCTATAGACTTGGTTGCTGACCGGTCTAGGGGAAGGATAACTCTGAATTCAAAACCCGTGTGGTCGAGTGGTTGGCGATTGAACCTGCTCCCTCTAATCTGGTGAGGAAGGTAAGTGGAACCCTAGCAGCTCACACACAAAAATAGTAGCTGTTAAAGGGTGTGTGAATCTTTTTTTTTTTTTCATTTTCTGAATTCTGCTCAAATAAGTGATTGAAACATATTCTTTATTTTTTTTTCCCTTAAATGTTTAGACAGCAGTGTATAATTATATATCCGATTGAAGTAATACAGACAATTCATTAAATAAAATTGGGGCATCTGTTTCCAAATACGGCGTATATAAAAACGTTTCAAATAATTATATAAATATACTTATATTATTTGGAAGTTTGCGATTATGCCATTCGTCGGAAATTTTGAGAATTTGAAGAATTCTAACGATGAATTACAAATGAGGTGGTCCCAACCCGAGTCATTCCACGCCTTTATGGCACATCATGTAAAGTGTCAAATTTCATTATTAGACAATAAATAAATAGTTTGCAGCCGTTGCGTATTTCGAAATAAACGTGAGGAACAAAAAAAGTATGTATAATAAACATGATAATTATTATTTTGGGAAAATTACCTAAACTAATAAAACTAAATGCACAAAAAGGAGGCCTCCACGCTTTGTTATTTCAATAAATCTAAATGTCCCATAGAAAACGATTGCTGTTTTTTTTTTAATTTTTTTAATGACCTTCACGTAATACTAAAATGGGAGACATTGTCACCACGGGATTACTATTGAATCGAAAGGCCTTCAGTTTGCAATTTTACTTACTTATTTCTTATTGCGTTTGATCAAAGTAATATTATATAATGTGACAAATAATAATACTTTTTACAATAACTTCTATTGCAAATACCAATTAAAATGTATAATTAATAACAAAATTGTTAATGTTGTTACCTCATTATTTTCTATCATGAACTGCTTTTTAAAAGAAACCCAACGAGTTTATGGCCGGTCTAGTATATATATCTATATATAAATTCTGTATTTACCGAGGTAATTTTGAACTTAGGGCTTGCGTAAATATCATTGACTTCTTTTTAATTTGATCTTAATTTTTCAAGAAGGTAAAATTTTAAATATTTTTAGATGTCTAAATGAAAATTTCACTCTTGAATAAAAAACAACGATATACAAAATCACTGTTTCTAGTTATTAGATTTTCTATAATTGGGTCATACGATATATATATATATATATATATATATATATATATATATATAGAGAGAGAGAGAGAGAGAGAGAGAGAAATATCCTCTGTAATGATTGTAAATCTCTGAATCGGGCAGATGTTTAATTTCGAAGTTGTTTCCGGAGCTAGAAGAAAAGAACACAGACGGTATAAAATAAAAAAGCAGCGTACAACAAAAACAAGGAAACTCTAAAACTATTAGGTTGGTGCAAAAATAATGACGTAATAATGTCGTTTATTTGACGTATATTTTAACGTCAAAAAACGACATTATTACGTCATTATTTTTGCACCAACCAAATATATTATTATTATCATTAATTAAGTACCGGGTAATATATATATATATATATATATATATATATATATATATATATATATATATATATATATATATGATCATTTATGTAACTTTCTTGTCTACGTCTGTTATAATTTTAAATTATTAATTATTTTATACTATTTTTTTATATTATCCAAATTTTATTGTTATTATTATTAATAATTATATATATGAGTATGTGTATTTATATATATGTATATATATATGTATATATATATTTATATCTATGTGTGAATATGTATATGTATATATAATTATTTTTAGTTCTTTATTTATTTATCTCTTAATTTATTTATTTAATTAACATTTTTTACGTTTTAATTTCAATTCATTTAACTTACTTTACTTTTTTTAATGTCTATTATTATTATTATTATTATTATTAATTTGAAATTGTGGCGATTAGAATAGATGAACCTGTTGAAAATGACATGGATATTAGTCACATGATTGTATCTATTTTAAGTTTCATCCCTGCATTTTACCTTATTTAGCTCGTAAAGAAAAAATCATTTCTAGGTCACCCTATCGACTCATGACTAATTCTTCTTTCTTTCCTTTTTTCTTCCCCTACCTTCCACACACTGTACTCTTCTTCCTCTCCATCCCCCACCCTTCCACCTCTCTCACTGTTTCACTCGCCCCCCCCAAATTTTAAAAACCTTATATTGAAAATTTTATTTTTTTTCTTCCTCTTTTAATATAAATTTTTTCCTTTTATCTTTTTTCTTTCTCTCCCTCTTCCATTTGTCTGAACAAATTGACTCCATTTATTAAAAAAATTCGTTCTGAAGAGATGAATATTTGTATATATTCATGAAATAAATTATAACTGAATAGATTTTAAGGATAGTCTGTACTTAAGCTCATCCATATATATATATATATATATATATATGTCATTTACGGACAGTACTGTTTCACTGTATCATAGCTACCCAGTGCGGCTAGAAAACCGAAAGCCTCAAGCCCGGATCGAAGCCCCAACCGATTTGGTGTCAGCCAGGGCTTCTACCACTATATATATATATATATATATATATATATATATATATATATATATATATATATATATAGAATAAAAACAAACCACTTTAAGGTTCCATGTAATAAATTATTTCACCACATCTCTTTCAAAGGGCTCTGGATCATCAGAATTTACTTCCAAAGGTTGAAATGAAAAATGAAAAGAAATTTACACATTTTTGACGGGCCGTATTAAGCATATGTAAATTAACAAAGTGAGGAAGTGAGGGTGGCGAGAGAAGACATTAGTGAGTTAGATGTACCATTTCAATTCTTTATCTTTAAGCTCACTTGGTGTGGGCCAGACATCGCTTATCTCTAGATATAGATGGGTAAGGGGTGAAGAAGATAACCGACATAAAAGTAAAAAAAGATACAATTAAATAAATCATGAGAGAAGGTTTCACTCAATTTCAAGAAGGTTTCTTCAATTTCTCTCGCTGTTATTTCGCATTACTTTAAAGGGTATATTTGGGGGTTAAAGTTTGATATAAATCTAAATGTTTAAAAAATCTACGAAGAATTTAATTTGATGTTTGTTGGAGTTTTGGGTATTTTCTATGAAATAGTCGTTTGGAAGAAAGTACATTGAAAGAATAAATTCCTTTTACATCTAGTAATCTTTTTTATTTGCTTAAACTTTTTTCTTGTTGATTATTAAGTTTATATATATATATATATATATATATATATATATATATAAACTTAATAATCAACAAGAAAAAAGTTTATATATATATATATATATAAACTTAATAATCAACAAGAAAAAAGTTATATATATATATATATATATATATATATATATATATATATATATATATATATACATATAAAGCATAGCATAATGAAAAAGGCGCCAAACTTTAAATTTATTAATCCTTTTTAGCACGTTCGAAATTTTGGTGAAAAGTCTTGTTTTTCCTGTGTCAGATAGATAATGCAAGAATACTCCATTTTGGGCCGCAATCTGACCCTTGTAAGACAAAGTATCACAGAAGCAGTCAAAGGACTTCTGGAGCAACAGAAAGAGACAACCATCCTCCAATCATCTTTAGAAATGGATCGTGTATATGAATTCCACTTGAGATCTCTAGTGAACTTGAGAATCGAGTACACGTTGAAGCATAAAGTGTCCAGTCTCATTGTGATAGAGAAAACGCATTGTCTGAACGGTAATGAAGAAAGAGTTTGAACTTGATTTTCGAGATATTTTAAGTTACAAGCCTTTGTTCCCAATCTCCATTTTTACCGATTGTTAGAGCTTGGTTTGAGGATACACCAGGTCTAAGGCTCTGATGATCCTGATTTATATATATGTGTATATATAGCAGACGCCTCACGTGTCCCCTATCTGATCAAAGTGCCATAAAAAGAATTTAGCTACGTATAATCTACAAGAACCCACCAGGAAAATTCTAGTTGACAACACGGTCATCTTTTATAAATCCCGTAACCGAAAACATCTTGCTGTGAGAGAAGCATTCTATATAAAACAGCTAGCACTCAGAATTAATCTTATTTTATTTAACAAGGGAAACATGCACTAAATGTTATTTTTTTAATAGAACGAAGCCAATTTGAATTCGAGACACGTTTTGCTTTGCGTGGCTTGGAATAAACGCTACTATCTTACGATATGCATAACACAATACATCTTAAAAAAATAACCGTAAAAAGAAATTAACAACAACAATAAACACGTGAACATGGGTAAAGATGGGGTCGACAATAGATACTAAAGACGATTTCAGCACTCCCACTAAACAGAAAAAAAATAAGTATACTAGAAAAACTCATTAAGAATTTTTCCTTGATCGTCATATTCAACGAAACATGTTTGAAAGAAAAATTCTATCTATCTATCTATCTATATATATATATATATATATATATATATATATATATATATATATATATATATATATATATCTTCATTCAGTATCTCTCTCTATTTTTATTCATTATATTTTTACATATATCTCTCTTCATTCAGTATCCCTATCTATCTATCTATCTATCTATCTATCTATCTATCTATCTATCTGAGATTATTTATATCTACCTATATATTTGAAATTATTTATATCTATCTATCTATCTATCTAGCTATCTATCTATCTATCTCCTTCCATGCCTTCCATTAGAATGTCTGACGCTCAACTTCTCGAGAGCACCTCTCTGCGGCTGTTCGGTCTCACGTTGACTGCTGACCTTTGATGGAATAAATACATTGAGTCAATTGCTTCGTCCACTGCAAGGAAAGTTGGCTCCCTGTGCCAGGAAATTTTTTCTCCTCGGAATCGATCCTCCAGATCTACAAATCAATAATTCGCTCTTGCATGGAGTATTGCTGCCATATATGGTCTGGTGCCCCTTCTGTTTGCCTCGGGGTTCTTGATAGGCTCCAGAGGCGGATATGCAATATAATTGGCCCTATTCTGGCATCTCGTCTACAGTCACTTTCTCAGAGACGCGCCGTCGCTATCTCTATCTTTTTTACAAATACTTTCATGGCAATTGCTCCGAGGAGCTGCATTCGCTGGTTCCCAAACTTCATGAGTTCAAGCGCCCTACGGGGATGGCATCCCGCTCTCACCCTTTCACTGTCGAAACTACTAAATGTAGCCGTCTCTTCTACTCCAATAGCTTCATGTCTCGCACTTCTCGCCTGTGTAACTCCCTCCCCTATTCCAGTTTCCCTGAGAGCTATAATCTCCAACTATTCAAATGTAACGTCAATCGACATCTCCAGTTGTCTGGATTTATCCACTATCCTTCTCCTCATCCTTTCCTCCATCACTCCTATCTGATCTTGCTCCAAATCTTCTGTAACCGCTTGCGTTCTAGTGGCTTCCAGCCTTGCTTAAAAATGCTTAAATATATATATATATATATATATATATACTAGCAGTAGAGAGATAGATCAAGTATCGACCATCATAAAGACTGAAAAATAAAATTGACAAAGATTATTGTTTAAGGTTGACGGACACGCATGTCTTAATTAGTTTTTTTTTTTTTTTTTTTACGAATTGGTCAAACCCAAACTCAAACAAAAACATTGTTTTCCATCGTTATGAGTCTACTGATTGAATAGAATTTTATTATAAACAATTGTCTTGTAAATGGAATTTTTAAAGCATTCTGAATGTAAAAATAAAGAAAAAAGTGTGCAAGACAATAAGAAACACTACCTGCCAAAAAAAGTAAAGTTTTATTGAAATCGGTTGAAAAATGTAGGAAATCCGATATCATATATAAACGAACACACA
Organism: Acanthosepion lycidas; assembly: GCA_963932145.1. Taxonomy (NCBI): domain Eukaryota; kingdom Metazoa; phylum Mollusca; class Cephalopoda; order Sepiida; family Sepiidae; genus Acanthosepion; species Acanthosepion lycidas. Next base: position 48,201,533 of record OZ010608.1, on the reverse strand, counting down.
GACACAGACACAACCAACCTGGGTTTTATAATAAGTATAACTCGATAACTCGATATTAATAAGCATAAGTCAATATGAGTTGTCGCCCTTTCATTAATGCATCTTAATCGTGTTTTCAAATTGATTTCATGCAAAAACAATTGTGTTTTTCTAATTTTTGGCACTGTCAGAACCACCGCAAGGTAATTTTACATAGTCCTGAGAAGTTTTGTTGAAATCAGTTGAAAAATGTAGGAAATCCGATCCAATAATTAAACGTACAGACACACACACACACAACCTGGGTTTTATAATAAGTAAGATATATATATATATATATATATATATATATATATATATATATATATATATAATAAAAGGCTCAAAAACTAATATTCCGTGGTTATAATTTATTACATTGGAATCGTAATCACGATCCAATTCATCAGACCTACAAATTCAAAAAGAAATCGGAAAATATAACTCCGGGTATAAAAAGAATAACATTTTAGTGACATTGTATGTGTCGGAGTGGGAACAAGTGTGAGAGGGAAATGTATGAAAACTCCAGAGAGTCTTGTAGGTTCACCACTAATATGATATATATATATATATATATATATATATATATATATATATATTAGGGAGGTTCAACACCCACAGAGCCCAACTGTGGTTTATACTGCAATTATGCTGAGCAGACCTTTTTCTCAGAGAGGGCGTGCTATCTAGCGTGATCAACAATGTGAACAAGGCCAGCACACTGAAACCCTTGGTCACTATGACTTGTGACTTCGTGCTATCACAGCTATCAAGCAATTTCCCTCACAAGGCTTTTGTCAACCCGCGGTATGGTTTTCAGGTACTTTCCAAAGGTGCCACACGCTGGGATCGACATCTTCAATCCGATAATAGTAAGTCAACCGGGTCTCATGGTCAGAAAGCGAACGTTCTAACCACTCGGCCACACACACACACACACACACACACACACACACACACACACACACACACACACACACATATATATATATATATATATATATATATATATATATATATATTTTAAAAATCAGAGGTTGCAAATATAGTTGTGATTCTTGTATGGTTTTGGTATTTTTAAATTTTCCACTTACTAATGGATACCTGTTGTTTTTTTCTTTTAAATTCCACGCATAGCAAACGATATTTCGAATTTAAATAGAAAAAAAACCCCCAAAAACAGGATAAATAAGCGATTATGACATTTCCGTATCCAAAATTCTTTTAAACCAGAAATCAGAAGTCTTAATCCTTGCTTACATATCAGAAAATTTTTCTTAAGTGCATATGAGGCTGGATAAAAAAGTCATTTACCTCCGATGCATTTACAATACACTTTCTTCTTCTTCTTCTTCTTCTTCTTCTTCTTCTTCTTCTTCTTCTATTAAACCCAATGTTGTTCGTTTGTTTATTTATTTTTGAAAAAAATAACGTAACGTTCTTTCTTTCTTTTTTTTTTTTTTAAATGAAAAACGTTAGGTGGTCATTTTAAATTAACTTTTATTACGAGTCTAAAGACATTTGAATCACTATCGGGCAAAAAAATTCATTTTTATTATATGTGGAAATATCTACTCTTTGCTTGAAGAAGATCACGAAACCAGAAACCCGTGTAGCAGAATAATGGAAAACAGAAGTATAATATATATATATTAAAATAGAAAAACGTTTGCGGTTCATCTTCTTTTTTATATACACACACACACACACACACACACACACATATATATATATATATATATATATATATATATATATATATATATATATATATATATATATATATGTGTGTGTTTGTGTGTGTGTATTTTCATGTATATATATATAATATTATTTTTATTATTGTGATTATAACAAAAACAAGTTGAAAACGCTACACAAAAGCTTTCATGTTTCAATACTATGATTGTACTTCTTCAGGCGATGGTAATGATATATTATATATTGCTTAATTTGTATTGAGAACATTTCTAAAAGTAAATGCTACGGATTTTACTCCATTTCTTCTTTTACTCACTTGTATATATATATATATATATATATATATATATATATATATATATTATAGAGCATTGGAATGAATTACATAACAAAGAAATTCAATTGTACCTAATTTTTAGTGCCATTTCGCACCTCGGGATAAATATAAATATACAATGCTCATAAAAAGAATGTTAAATATAAAAATGTCTTAAAATAATTGTCGGACTTTGTCCATTTCATAATGTATGACGTCATTTGTTTACATTTGATACGCCATGAGCAGATATGAATGTACGTGAGAGATTCATGAAAGATTGAAGTTTAAAAACAGTAATTCGACCTTGCTAACCGAATGCTCCTTCGTGGCCAAACCGGTAAAGGCACGTCAAGCTAAATGACGGTTCCGTAGAGGATACAGGTTCGAATCCTTTCGGAGGACGGATATTTTCTGGCCGGTAAATGTTGTTTAATAAAGAGAGCATTTACTTAAATATTTGTATCTATTAAAAAGAATGTTAAACATAAAAATGTCTTTATATATATATATATATATATATATATATATATATATATATATATATATATATATATATATATATATATATATATATATATATTTGTAAGTGTGTATGTGTTGTGGTCCGGTTACTTCTACCACGGTGATAGTCCAAGGTAGAACCAATAAAGAAGAACTCAAATACGGATATAGAATAACACAGATATATTACAAACAGGAATATATACAGAGAAGTAGAAAGTGTTAGTACGAACAATCAGATTTAGTAGTAATTGTCTGAACGCAACTCTGTTTCGGTCTGCCTCTGACTGACTCGTTCGCTCTGACTGACTTCACTTCACTCCAGACTTCAGACTGAAAGGTATTTAGATACCCCGCTCCCCACGAGGGCATCATGTGGCACAAGGACGGTTTAACGTGGGATGTCCAAAAATATGCCCTCTGAACCCGTATAAACGGGTTCAGGGTCGGTTTACGTCCCCGAAAGAGATTCCGCCCTTCGGCGTAGCCTCGTTCGGGTTCCTCCCCGCCCGAAGGCAGAGAGTTCAGCCGGTCGCCCGACTTGGGACTGAACTCCCTGCTTCCTCTTGAGGCGCAGTATTTATTACGTATGGAATAGTCCAGTATATATATATATATATATAAAATCGATTCACATTAAGGAAGGCGATAATTCTCTTAAGACGCAAGGGTTCCCTAGGAGCTTTGAACACCATAATCTTTTCAATAGCTAGATATGGTTTTCAGTTCAGAGTGAACTTTGTCCTAGACTGGGTGATAAGCAAGATTAAATTCAGTTTCCTTTGCTATTATTTCATCCATATCTAGAAGAGAGAGATTCATACTTTTTCCAATGCTATTTGCCTGAAAGTGAATGTAATAAACTCGGTCGGAATTCGAACTCGTTCCGTTGATTTCTCTTCACTGTGACGTTAACAGTTGCACTAACCCTGCCTCTAATAGATATACCAGAATAAGTCTCCAAACTTTATGAGAAATAATTAGTTGATAGTTAAGCAGCTGTTGACATTCGATGCTTTTAATGCAATGTGCAGAGACATTTCTCGTGGATGTAACGCGTAGACGCTTCGTTTCATTATTTTTTTTCTTTTCTTATTTACAGAATTTGAAAATACGCAATTCTAAATTGTGAAATGTTATTTCAATGAGACAAACAAAACATCCTCCATTGCTGTTCGGCACTTTTGACTTGACGCTTTTGTATCTGATGAAAATTCTAAGTGATAAGAAATTTTGTTTCAATAAAGAAAGCGCTATACAGCATAAAAGAAGCCAAGTGTGTCGGAATAACTTTCAAGAATTCTATGCCCTCGTGATGTGGTTGATTATCAAACAAAGAAAGTGGGCGGCCTTTGCGGCATTTTGGTCACGTCTCCAACGGTTGAGTTGCGCAAATGGCAGGGTGTGAGGGTGTGCACTTGACAAATGGATTCACAGGAAGATGCGATAGATAGATAGATAGACATGAACTCGTTGAGATAAGTGAATAGATAGATAGATAGATAGATAGATAAGAACAGACTGAGACGTTGACACACACACACACTCATATATATGAGAATAGATTGAGACAGACAGACACACAGATATACAGATAGATAAAAACAAACTGAGATAGATTGATACACATATAGAGAGATAAGAACTGAAATAAATAGATAGATATGAACAGACTAAGACATATTGACATATTTATATATAGATAAATAAGAACAAATTGAGGCATATATATATATATATATATATATATATATATATATATATATATATATATATATATAAGGAAATATAGTTTCAATGTACGTTATGATTATAAGATAAAGTGCTCAAAAGAGATAGAGGGTAAGTAAATATAAATATAAAAGTGACCATTGAAGTCGACAGGCTGTTTCATGCTAGGCGGAATCGTCAGGCCGCCCGACGATTGCGTCTAGCATGAAACAGCCTGTCGCCTCTGAGTGTTGACTTCAATGTTAACTTATATATATATATATATATATATATATATATATATATATATATATATATATATTACATCCGTTATTTTTCTTTTTTTTCTTTCCCTCTTTCTTTTCTTCTCTCTTGCTTTCCCTTTCTCTTTGCTAATTTAGGATATCAGTTCGGATGAATTGCCTTAATTTATTAAGAACTTTCCATTTGAAGAGATGAATATAGAAATATTCCCGTAGCCGAAATGCATCTTTAAGGCTTTCTACTTGATTTATTATTATTATAATGATCTGTAGTTTACATGGAGCTCTCTCTGGATTAATATCCTCTTTCGAATTATCCCTACCAGTCACAAATTGGTAATATTCACACACACACACACACACACACACACACACACACATATATGTGCGAAAAGTGTGTGTATATAAATATAAATAAATATATATATATAATTATTTATACATTATATGCGCGGTACTTATTAGAAAGCGCTCAATTTCAGAGATATAGCTAACATTTAAAAATAAATATAAATAATAATAAATATAAATAATAATAATTTTCACTTATCATAATTTCACACAAACCCCACCACACATTTATACATACATGCGAGGAAATATTATTCAGCGGAAATATAAAAATATGACATGTATACATTCACGAGACATTTTAGCCGCACTTCCAATCTCTAAATTTCAACATACAAATGCGTATGTATAGACACAACACCACCTGTATACATACATATGTCATATCCAAAACTGCCCACATATGTTTATATATGTATGAGTCCCGACGGACGACCAAGTATGTATATGTGTCTGCATACATCGATGTTTGCGTTAGTACGATGACAAAACGACGAAGTTTCCCTCACCACTTCCACAATAACACCAATACACGCAATCTACATAAAACCAACATTTTAAAAAAAATTAATCAGTTTGTCTGACGATCGCTAAAGCGTGACACCCAGGGTCACAAACTCACATCTATCCAACCATATATATATATATATATATATATATATATATATATATATATATATATATATATAATTTAATGGAGATAGACAATTTTAAGTGTCCATGGTCATAATTTTTTCCCCAGGAGTTTTTTTTTCTCTGGATCATTAGACGTCACTTCCAAGGATGAAAAAATGAATTTAAATTTACATATAATTTTTACACTTTTGACGGGTAGTATTAATTTGATGTAAGGTGATATAGAGAGTGGTGAGAGATAGTGTGACAGACATGGCTGAAATTAGAGAGGGAAAGGAGGGATAGGAATGCTTTTAAATTTATTTTTTATTATATGTAAATGTAATATGTATATGTATTTTATGTATATGTATCTTATTTATTAGGTTGGTGCAAAAATAATTTTGTTTTCTCACAATAGTAACATATGTGAGAAAACGACATTATTTTTGCACCAACCTAATATTTTATGTATATGTATTTTATTTATATGTAAATTTAAATTCATGTTTTAATCCTTCGAAGATGATCCAGGGAAAAAGAAACTCCCTGGGGAAATAAATTATAACCACGGAACCTTAAAGTTATCTGTTTTCATTAAATTAAATTAATCGCTGTGATTTAACTTTGAGCTCTCCGGATTTCATCCTCCTTGGGATTATCCATACGGATTACCAAGATTTTCATTACTTTTATATATATATATATATATATATATATATATATATATATATATATATATATATATATATATATATATAAGGAAGAGGTTATAGTAGTTGCAACGAGATAAAAATGTGTATATTAAAAAGAAGAGAGAAACCGCAAAAGTTTTTAGTTGTTAAAATGGATTTAAAATAAAGTATTATGCTTTATTTTCCATAATTTTGCTACACGTGTTTCTGGTCTGGCAACTGTCATCAGGCAAACGGTGGAGATTTCCACACATTATTAAAAATAATTAATTTTTTTCTTTATATTTTTCTATGTGAAATATTCTCGATACGAGGCATTCTCTTTTTGTGTTAGTGATTCAAACGTCTTTCTTGATACATCTTGATGAACAGTTGGGTTTGAAAAGTTTTACTTTTGTCTTTATTGATGTTGTGTTTTTACAGATGTATTTTATTTATATCTGAATTGTTACACAAACACACACACATATACGAAGATACAGATATATAATAGGACTTTGTCAAATTCGATTAATAAATTACTGGTATATACGATCAGCTGAAACATTATTACATTGACTATGATATGAAGAGATAAATGTTTCAACAGACGTTTTGGTTATAGCAAATGACTTACGTTATAGATATTACGGTCCAAGGATGTGCTTTTCAGAAGAGCCTGTTACATCAGTTTACAAGTTAGGGACGGCTTGCAGAGTTTAACAAATATCACTGGCAGGAATTGTTGTTTTTAACTTGGTCGCGACATCAATTTCAACATCGAATGTAAACTTGTATCTGATTTAATTACTTGAAAAAATTGTCAGGTATGGGGACGGATTTAATGTTTAGATAAATTAATTCAGAAAGACTAAATGAAAAAAAAAAGAAAGGAGAAAGAAGGAAATGAAACAGAGAGTGAGCGAAATAAAAGAAAGAAAAAAGAAAGAAGAAAGAAAAGAAAGGAAAAGTACAAAAGAAAGGAAAACGAGAGAAAAGAAAATATAAAGAAATATCAAACAAAGACAAAAACGAAAAGGAAAGAAACAAACAATTCAAGAATAGATGAAACGGAAAAAGAGAGAGGGAGACAGAAAGAAGAAAAGATAGAAGAAAAAAAAGGTAGTCGATGCGAGTTAACGAAAGAAATCGAAAAAGAAAGGTGAGCAAAAATGGTGGAAAGAAAGAAATAAAGATTAAAATCAAGAGAGTGCGATAGAAAATGACAAAATAAAGGAAATTGGGAAGACAAGTTAAAGGAAAACGTGAGAAAATAATAAAGAAGGAAGTTAGAAAGAAGAACAAATGTGAAAAACGAGGAAGACTAAAAAGAAATAGTAGAAAAAGAAGGAAAATAGAAAAAAAAAGTCAAAAAGAAAGATGGAGGGAAGAAAGCCATTTGTAAAAAAGAACGAGATTATAAGAGAAAAATGTGAATAAAAAATCTGGTATAAAATTTGAATAAAGAATAAAATGAAAAATGAAAGAGATAGATCGAAGGAAGGAAAAGAGAGAAAAAAAAAGGACGACTGGAGTAAGAATGAAAGAAAAGAAAAAAAAAGTCAAATTTGTAAAAAAGCTAAATGGCATATAACTAAAAGAATAAAAAGAAAAGTTGAAGAAAAAAGGAAGAAAGAAAAACGAATCATGGAAAGACAAAATGTCGTGGCAAAAACAAAATAATAGAGTTCTCTCATCTAAAAAAAGTTATCAGAAAGAAAAATCCGAAAAGAAGTAGAAACAAAACGCAAAGAAAGAAAGTTATACATATGGGGATGTGTTTATTTTCCGAGTTGATGTGTTTAATACACTCATATACAAATCTCATCAAGCGACCATGTAAAGGGCTCGGCACTGACCAATTATATATCAACACTTTATCAGATCGATAGCGAACATAATGAGCGACTTCGTCTGTCCGTTAAAACAACAAAACAGACAGAAAAAATATACACAAATTCAGAACTAGGGAATGAAAGTGGTCAAGTTCATTATAAGTTAATTAAGATACCTAATTAAGATGATGTATTAATTTGATGAAAACTATTTATTTCAGAACTGCGGATTAAAAAACAAAAAACAGGCATTGATTTTTATACAGACGTCGTTTTGTGTTACCCGGGGTGATGTAACGGTTACAAGCACAGGTAACGGCATTCACGAACAAAGTTCGCATTTTGGGAAAGTCGACTTCGAGATTATTGCCCTAGGAAAATGATCTTGGATTCATTTCAACCCCTGCGTTCTCTCTGATCGCCAGAAATATCGTTTGAAATTATCTACACCCCACCCAAACTAATTGAATAAAGCCACTAAAACGCAGGGGTTCACAGAGTGTGAGAGAATATGAGAGAAAATACCATTAAGGAGAGAAACAATAAATAAAAGGAAAGGAATTAAAAAGCCAGAAGATAGCGATTGAACAGGCATTTAAATTTTTGAAGGTTAAAGATGACTGAGTTACGCAAGACAGAAGAGCGAGAGAAGAAACTGTTAGCACAGAACTTACGGTTACATCCCGCCATTTCAACTGTAAAATGGTGAGACCTTCCTGTCAATCTAGTACTGCGCTTAAAATCATAAAGATTATAGGTGTTATGGGATCTTACCCATAATAATAATAATGGACTATTCCATACTTAAGAAATACTGCGACTCAGTCAGTAGGCGAGAGTCAGTCGCTCAACTTGTATCAGAAAAAAATCATATCCGCTCGGCCCGGTGGCTAGGATCAAAGTGTAGTATTTGTGCTTTGTGAGCTGCCGGGTCGGGTGTCTGTCGAACTCTCTGCTTGCAGGGAGGAACTCTGACGAAGCTCCGCCGAAGGGTAGTGTTTCGTTGGGGGAGGTTGACGGAATTGACCCGCCTCGGTGGGTTTGATGGTTATTTATTTTTGGCTGGGCCTACGGGCTCGAAGATACCCACATTAAAAAGGCCTTGTGTCACATTCAATCCTCGTGGGTGGATTGATAAATACCGTCAGTCGTTCAACTTTTGAGCGACTGCTCGGTTGTACTCTCATCCTACGGACGGGAGGAACCCGAAGGAGGCTACGCCGAAGGGCGGAGTCTCCTTCGGGGAGGTAGATCGGCCCTGAACCTGTTTATACGGGTTCAATGGGCATATTTTTGGCCGAGCCTACGGGCTCGGAATGCCCACGTTAAAAAGGCCTTGTGCCACATGACACACTCGTGGGTTGTGACTGAATATCGTCAGTCGTTCACTTCTGAACCGGCTGAACTCTCTGCCTTTGGGTGGAGAGGAAGCCGAACGAGGCTACGCCGAAGCGGGGAGTCTCTTTCGGGGAGGTAAACCGGCCCTGCGCCCGTTTATACGGGTTCAATGGGCATATTTTTGGGCCGATCCCACGGGCTCGGAGAACCTACAATAAATAAACGACCTTGTGTCACATGCTGCCCCAGTGGGTGGGGTGACTGAATATCGACAGTCGTTCAGCTCCTGACAGGCTGTTCGGTTGGACTCTCTGCTTTCGGGCGAGGAGGAACCCGAAGGAGGCTACGCCGAAGAGCGGATTCTCTTTCGGGGAGGTAAACCGACCCTGAACCCGTTTATACGGGTTCAATCGACATATCTTTGGCCAAGCCCACGGGATCGGAGATCCCACGTTAAACCGGCCTTGTGCCACATGATGCCCACGTGGGGGAGGGGGTGACTAAATATAGTCAGTAGTTCAAGTCGAGTCAAGAGTTGAGTCAGAGGCAGTCCGAAAAAGAGTCGTGTTCAGACAATTACTACAAGACATTGGAATAGTGATAGTGTTTGAGACTACATTATTTTCTCTCTACTAAACCTGATTGTTCATACTAACACTTCTACTTCTCTGTATATATTCCTGTTTGTAATATACCTGTGTTCGAGTTCTTCTTTATTGGTTCTACCTTGGACTATCACCGTGGTACAAGGAACCGGACCATAACAATAGGTAAATGTTCATCAGAGCAATTACCAGGAAAATAGTTATAGAAAAGGCACCGGGAAGCAACGTTACGGCGGCGGGAAAGTGACTGAAGCTGAGTTGTCAGGTTAAGACCAATAACATTGCAGAGTCTTCTTTGGATTGTATTAAGAATCTCCAAATACATAGCAGAGGCACCAAATTTGATGATGCAGCAATATTCGAAGTCTGGACGAATGGTAGACTTGCAAAGATAGATTCTGGCGAGAAAATTTGTCGAGTCAACAGTGAACCATCAGCCATGCCGATAGAAGGCAAAATGTGTTGTTTCTGACGGTTAAAAGACACCAATTTTTTTATCATATTGATAATAACATAATGGTCGATCGGAAAAAGCGTTCAATTAGAATGGAGCAAAAACAGCATCATGTTTAGATGTAACTGAGTCTATCTTCTTCAATTACTTTAAAAGACATTCATTATAAATATTTTGAATTAATGCGGTTACCGATATGACAGAAGTAGTCTGTATTTATTCAATCGAAGTTAGCCGAGGACATGAAGGGGTAAAACAGGCAACATGAAGACCCACTTCAGATCACAATTATTTTTGAGTTTTTGAAATTCAATTTGTCAGTGTGCTACCAGGGATGTAAAAGAGGATATATTTATAAAGCAATTGTTAAGTTTGATGAAAATTGGTTGTAAGATCAACGAAAAATAAGTAAGAAACTAGTACAATTCGCCATTTTCGCTATTTACGTGGATTTACACTACATGGGTGGACTCAATTATCAAGTTAAATGACATTTAAACAATCAACTTATTGCTGGTTACAACTGAGTGTAGTTTGTATTTACTTGAAAATTGAGTGAGGTTTTAGTCTAAAATTTGTGTTGAAATCGATTTTTCGTTTTTCGTAGTTTTACGCCAAACGCAGTGGCATAGAAATAAAAAAAAAATGAGGTATTGTTGAGCTCATTATGATGTAAGTAACCTACATACCGAGTTTGAACGAAATCTGAGGAAAAGAAGTTGAATTTATTGATTTTTGAACGGCTTTATCGAATATTGATTTAAAAAAATATCGATTTATTACGCTAAAAACAATGTATATGCCAAGTTTGGTCAAAATCGGTTTGATGGATCTCGAGTAACAAGGAATCATACAGACAGACAGACAGACAGACACAGCCACTCAGATATCAGCGAATATAGAAAAATAGAAAGGGGTGTAAGGCAAGGTTGTGTCTTCTCACCGGATTTATTCAACCTATATACAGCGAGGCAGTTCTGAGAGAATTGGAGATCCTACCGGGAGTCAACATCGTCGGCCACAATCTTACCCACATAAGATACGCAGATGATACGGTACTGATAGCAGACACGGAAAAGAAACTAAAAAACCTCCTACTGCAGGTATCGAGGGAGAGCGAGAAGAAGGGACTAACCATAAATTACAAGAAGACAGAATGCATGGTCGTCAATAAAAGGATGAGCCCAAAATGCGATTTGCAGGTCCGGGACAACAAAATCAAACATGTCGCAAGGGAACAGGATGTCATCTTTAATGGTGAACATCTCTGTTGTAATGTCTTTGTAACCACTCTGATGATGGCTCATGTGAGTCGAAAGCTTAGATCAAGGAATAGCATAATAAAAAAATATCTGAAACATGTGTGGAAGTTTAAATATCTGGGAAGTTTTTTTGAAGGAGGACGGTAGGTACGACGCTGAGATCCGAAGACGGATTGGGATGGCCAAGGATGATTTCCAAAAGTTGGGTAGAGTGCTGCGGGACAGGAGGATTTCTTTGGCGACATAGAAAGGAGTACTGACCTGCTTCCTGGAAACTGTCCTCCTATACGGCAGCAAATGTTGGGCGGTCTCCTCAAAGATGAAGCAGAGACTCGAAGCGACGGAGGTGTGGTTCTAAAGAAATGATGCTAAGGATATCATGGACTGAGAACGTGAACAACAATAAGGTCTTGGAGAGGCTACAAACAAGGATGAAGCTTATACTTAACATAAGGAAGAGGCAGAGGAAATTTCTGGGAGACGTAATGAGAAAGGAGGGCCTGGAGAATCTGATACTCACAGGTCGAACTGAGTGAAAAAGAGACAAGGGAAAACAACGCATGACATACCTGGCGAGTTTAAGCAAGTGGATGGCAGAACGTGATCTTGGGGAGTTGGCAGAGGTACGAAATTTACTCAGAGTCACAAGGGATAGGGGGAAGTGGAGAGCCATGATCGCTTACGTCCTTAAAGTACATGGTACATAAAAAGAAATATATATATCCATAAATTCGCATTAATGAGAGAGATTCCCTTACGGCTCTAACCTTGGACTTAAGGCTGTTTCTTATTTTCATCAATGACCTTTCCGATGTTAACTGTTCCCAACTCAGTATTTAAGCTCATCACAACTGTTTACTTAATAGTAAGTCCGATAAAATAAAGCTAGCAAGTGATCTCGAAAATGTACAATCATTTATTAACTGGGGCAAGAAATAGTTCAGAAATTTTTTTTGCCCCCGAAACAAAACTATTAGGTTGGTGCAAAAATAATGTCGTTTTCTCACATATGTGAGAAAACGACTTTATTTTTGCACCAACCTAATACTATATTTTCGTCATCATAGTGACTTCCACCATAACGGCTGATGCTAATCTCCAGGAGAGCAACTCTGTGCCTTCCACCGACATGAAATGGAATAATCATCTTGAATCAATTGCTAGTTCTGCTGCTAGGAAAACTAATTCACTGTGTCGTGTCAAAGTTCAACCTGTACATTTATAAATCTACCATTCGGCCGTGCATTGAATATCGCTGCTATATCTGGTCCGGTGCTCCGGCTATATATATCAAGCTTCTCGACAAAATTCAAATAAAGGTCTGTAATGTTATCGATCATGACCTGGCATCTCGACTTTAGTCACTATCTCACCGCCATGACGTAGCTTCCCTCTGTCTTTTCTATAACTATTTTCATAGTGAATAATCTAATGACCGTCCTGGGTATGATGATAAACTACATCCCGCAGCAAAGCTTCTCATTCAGTGATTGGAGATTCTAAGGAGAATGGAACCCCCTTTTAAATTCTTTTGTTTCCAGGTTCGTCCTGACACGGGTGGTAGAAGCTGTCAGGGTCCCAATTAAGGGCAAACAGGGAACTCCCAAACAAAAATCAACAGTAGAATTTTGTAATAAAATTACCAACAATATATTTTATAGTAAAATTACCAAAAATATTTTTTTATAGAAAAAATTACTAATAATAGATTTTTATAGTAAAGTACTTAGTAATAGTATTTTATAGTAAAACTAGCAGCATGGCCCGGCGTTGCCCGTGCTTCATTCAAAAATCGTACGACTCATACAGCAATCGCTATCCCTTGACTTAAAATATTTTAGCCCTTCCTTGCCTTTAAAGGAGAGCCCTTTGCTGGGCTGATGTTGCTACATGCCTTACTTCTTGCCTATCTCACACTGCGAATTTTTTCTAAGCTCTATACTTCCCCAACTATAGGTAAATAGCAGGAAACACCCTATCCTTGGTCTCCCGCAGAAAGAAATAGCAACCTATTCGGGGGAAAAATCTGCCTCGTCAGTCATGTATCCAAAGATACATGATCGCCTAATCGTGTGTTACGTATGGTACATCACTGACTATCTATTGGAAGGGATATTTGCTATTCCAATGTGTCTTCGTATTTCGGTATCGCATTTTCCGACCTCTGTTAAAAAATTTCCAAGATATTTAAACGTTTGTAACGGTTTGATTTTTGTGTTTCCAATCCCTGTTGTTCGCCTCTTGGGCTGCTTTTTTGTCCCTTTGGGCTGTTTCTTTTGCTGACAACGACGAATAATAAAAAAAAGTTATGAACTGAAGACAGTTTATCCGTAAATTTGATCCATTTTGTCGAGGACTTGTACAAAAACGGAAACATGTCATGGAGCTAATTAAACAGACAGAAATTGCCGGTTGATTAAGACAAAGTTGTTGTTGTCTAATTATACGGTAATCTTCTATTGTCACAGTGTGTGACATTTAAAAACATCAGCGAAAGAACAAAACCGTTGTAAAATAGACAACACTCGGCATCCAAACACGTCAGACGCCTGGAATTGAAAAATTTAATTAAAAAATTTTGCCTATCTATCTATATATCTATCTATCTATCTATCTATCTATCTGAATCAGCTCGTATCTATTTATCGCCGTCTGTTCGTATCTATCTATCTATCTATCTATCTATCTATCTATCTATCTATCTATTCATCTATCTGTGTGTGTGTGTGTGTGTGTATGTTTGTGTGTGTGTGTGAATTAAAATCAATGAAAACCAAACAAATTACCCCATACAGATGGCAACTTTATCCATGGAAAAAAAAAACATTTCACTGGACATTTGTTTTAACAAATGTATTTGCATTGACAAGTCCAAGGAAATGTTTTTTTTTTCCCCCTGGATGAAATGGTCATCTGTATGGGGTAATTTGGGTTTCATTGCTTGTAATTCACTTATTTGCTCTATAATAAAACTTATATTGAGCTCTCTTTTGCAGATCAGTTTTAATATCTTATATTAATAGGATCTATTTGGATTACCTATCAACAGATTTTTTACACACAAACACACGCACACACACACACATACATATATATATATGGTTAAATATGTCATACAACGAATGTGTATTATGGCTTTAGTTTCGGGAGAAAATAAGGACAAATACTAATAATAAATCCATTAGATATATTGGTTTTACTACAACCACACTCTCCCCCAGACTTACCTGTCATTTTTCTGATCTTAGTTCCATTAATCACCATTTCTTAGAAAAAACATAGCTATGTACATAATATTAGACAGTTGATAACACAATAATGCTCAAAGATACACACAGTAAAAAGAACCTTAAGATATTAAAGGCCATCTACATTAAAACAAAGCAACACACACACTCAGCAAATTACACTTCAAACCAGTCACAACATATTACAATGCATTTAAACATATGGTTCTGTTGATAACATTTCTTTCTTTCATATGGTCATGTATGACATCATAGAATTACGAATTTATGACCTGCGTTTGGTATGCCGCTATCGTCGCAAGGGAACAGGATGTCATCTTTAATGGTGAACATCTCTGTTGTAATGTCTTTGTAACCACTCTGATGATGGCTCATGTGAGTCGAAAGCTTAGATCAAGGAATAGCATAATAAAAAAATATCTGAATGTTGGACATTTTTTGTTATTATTTTCTCCCGAAACTAAAGTCACTATACGAAGCTTGCAAAGGCTCATGATCAAACATAATAGACATTCGTTGCTTGTTTTATCTAACAATATATGTTTGTGCTTGGAACAGTGCCCCAAAATGTTCGTTACTGTCGAACTCTCTGCCTTGAGAAACCATTCATCCATGCATTGATTATTGGTATCACATTTGGTCTGGTGTTTCTACAATGACTCTAGACAATATTGATAAAATCGAAAGAACTATCTGCAATGTTATCGGTCCTGACCTGGCAACTTGGCTTCATTCACATTCCCACCGCCGGAATGCAGCTTCACTTTCGCCTTTTTCTATGAATATTTTCATGGTAATTGATCTGATGAGTGTTCCTCTTTCGTACCACGTCTTTACGATTTTAAGCGCTTTACTAGATTGGCAGTTAGGTCTCATCATGTTACAGTTGAAATTGCTAGATATAACCGCAAGTTCTATGCTAACAGTTTCTTCTCTCGCACTTTGCGCTTGTAGAACTCTCCTCCAGCTTTGTGCTTTCCAGTCAACAGTGACCTCCAACAATTTAAATTCATTGCAATTTTCTGTCTTCTTAATTCCCGTTCTTTTATTTTTCTTTCTTCTTATAATCTTTCTCACTCAGTAATCATTGGTATCTCAGTGGCTTTATTGCCTTGCTTGCAGTGCAATGATAAAAACCTTATATATATATATATATTTCTTTTTAAGCATTCAACCCCAAGCCACTAGCACGCAAGGTGTTACAGAAAGTTGGAGCGAGAAAAAAGTGGGGTGATAGAGGAAAGGATGAAGAGAAGGTTAGTGGATAGATCAGGGCATCTGGAGACGTCGATTGACGTTACATTTGAATAGTTGGAGATTATAGCTATCAGGAAAACAAGAACTGGGGAGGGCATTCCACAGGTAAGAAGTGCGAGACATGAACCTATTGGCGTACAAGAGACGGCTACATATAAAAGATTCGGCAGTGAAAGGGTGAGAGCGAGATGCCAGCCTAATTGAACGCTTAAATTCATGAAGTCTGGGAACAAGCGAAAGCAGCTCATCGAAGCAGTTACCGTGAAGGTATTTGTAAAAAAGGACAGAGGGAGGCAACGGCATGTCAGTGAGAGAGCGACTGCAGACGAGATGCCAGATCAGAGCCAATTACATTGCATATCCGTCTTTGGATTTTATCGAGGACCTTGAGACAAACAGAAGGGGCTCCAGACCATATATGGCAGCAATGCTTTATGCAAGGGCGAATGGTTGATTTGTAGATTTGAAGGATTGACTCCGGCGACAAAAATTTCCTGGCGCGACACTGGGAGCTAACTTTCTTAGCGGTAGGCGAAGCTATTGATTCAATTTATTTGTTTCATCTCAGGTCAGCAGACAATGTGAGACCGAGGTGCTCTCATGGAGGTGAGCGTTAGACATTCTAATGGGGTGCAGTGAAGGATCTCTGTGGTGATTAATAGAGAGCAGTTTTGTTTTTGAGGCATTAAAGTTAACCATCCAATTCCTGCCCCAGTTCACTACCGATTGGAGGTCCTTTTCGAGACGAACGGCCAGGTTAGTTTTGTCGGTGACACTAGATTTGTTTTTGAGGTAAGAGTAAATAGTAGTGTCGTCCGCATAGATGCCTAGTTGGGAACCTATGACATCAGGAATATCGTTAGTAAAGAATATATATATATATATATATATATATATATATATATATATATATATATATATATGTGTGTGTGTGTGTGTGTGTGTGAAAATATATAGAAAATAGGAAAGAACGGGTTAGGTTAGTAATCCAAGGTTCTTTAGTATTTTAGTTATTATTTTAAAAAAAAAATAGTGCTCGATAGAAAAGTTGAGCATAAATATAATTATGTATTTAAAAATATGATTCCAACACGCTACATAAGAAGTCTCATGTTTCAAAAACAAGAGCCGAAAACTTCAATATAATTATTAGAATTAAATTGAGTTAAAGTGAGCTCTGTTTCATCTTCAAGCGACATTTTTTTGGAATAACTTGTTTCTGAAATTTACGTGTTTTATATCGGAGTCTAAAATTCCCATGCTGACAGCCATCGTGGATATTTGAAATAGGTAGGGGTGTTGTCTGCTAATGATATGTATCAACATAGAGTTACTTTCATAGATGTTAAGTCAGGTTAAGGTGGGGGTGTCTAAATTTAAAGCGGAAGATGTTTTCAATCAGTTAGGTTAACTTGTCCATGAAGATTAATTTATTTTTTTGTTTTAATGCTTATTTGTTTTATTACTTTATGAAAGGGTTTTGTGTATATAAAACATTTGTTATTTGACGACTTCATAAATGGCTATCATTTTTTGTAGTGTGTTAAAACTTTTTATTGGGTCCATGGATTAAAAAGTTAATTTATTGTATGTTAGTTTTTAAGCTAAATTGTTCAATGCGTGAATTTGATGATGTCGGCAAAAAACCGTTAATTCATGTCTATTGTTTAATAGATTTTTATTATTTAGAAACTTAATAATGTGCAGTTTCTCATGTAGGCACAAAGGGCATGGGTCATCCCAAGTTTTACAAGTTCTAGTCCTGTTTATAATTTTCCATTTTACCTTAGGTGTCTTATTTATTTCCTTCAGATGCCAAAAATATTTAAATAGAGAAGTTTGATTTCTTTTATTTATATTGTTGAAAGAGCACTTATGCTGCCTCCATCTAGCTTTAAAATCATTCTTCGTGGACCCAATGTATACCATATTAGTATTAGGACTCTCAGTGGATGAGATAGTACATTGGTATACCACAGATTTGATGCAGCATTTATTTTATAATGGGCAATCTTCTGGGTTTCTACAATTACACAATTTTTCACTGTTATTGTCAGACTTAAGCGTAGGGTTTTTATTAATACTATTCAGGCATGGGGGTTTGTTCAGGATTTTATTATGTTTTTTTTTATTATACTTTCTAGGTTTTCGGTGCAGCTGTTACTCAATTTTAGGGTGTTCTTATTAAATATATTACTAAGCCTACTGTTTGTGGGGAAGTGTTTATCAATTAGGGCTAAGAATTTATGTCCTAGTTTAATACTAACCATTTGGTTGAACGGAGGGGTATACCAAATGATTTTTCTTTTCCTGTTTTTTTTCTTCTGACTAGTGTAATTCTTTCTATAGTTAATGTTTGCATTTTTGTAACCACTATTTTTTAGGGCAACGTTATAGAAGCTATTGTGTTGTTGGAATATTTCTTTGTTGGCGGAGTTAATGCTAATTCTATTTTCTATTGCTGATGGTATATGTTTAATTATGGATGGAGGGTGGTTTGACTTCGGGTGTATATATAAGGGGTTAGTATTTGGTTTTCTATAGGGTTGGTATGTGTTGCTTGCTAAATCTAGAGTTACGTCGAGGAAGTTTATCCTTTTCAATTTGGTACATACCGTTATCTTTAAGTTTAGATTTTTAAATTCACTAAATATATTTTTTCTGATTTTCTCGATTTGAAAACTAGTAGAATTCCTCACCACCATGAACCCGTCATCTCTATACATCCCGATGTCCTTAATATCGATTTCGCGGTGCGCGGTTAAATTGTATAGCAATAAAAGACCAACAAGGTCAGAAGACTCTGCAGAGTCTAATGATCCCATAGTAATGTCAAATAGGTCGTTATTGTTTTTTATCCATTGTTCCCCATTATGAACGAGAACAGATATTTTTTGCGCAGAGGATTATATCAGTTTCTTCCTTTGTCAGGTTAGAATAGACAGCAGCAAAGTCCAGGGCCGTCGTAAATAGATCCTTCAAATTGATCCACGATATCGAATTGTATCAGGGTACAGTTCGGTTTATTGTCAATATTGTTAAACCAATTGATTACATCTTTAGCATTGATCCATAATTTTAATCCAAGCTGTTTTTTTATTTGGCAAGTGATTCTTTCCAGGATTCTTTTGCTAATCTTTCCTATGTCGGGTCGGGTAGGGTTAATAATCCTAGCAGTAGGGTTTTCCAGAAAATCATGCTTATGGTCCTTAAGAGTTATATAACATTCCTTTTCAGCAAGTTTGCCTACTCTGTCGCTAATTTTTAATTTATCAGTTATTTTTTTTACTTGTTCTGTTTATGCTGTCGATCATATTTATGTTGTTGTTGCAAGAAACTACACATTATCAAGTTTCTAAATAATAAAAATCTATTAAACAATAGACATGAATTAACGGTTTTTTGCCGACATCATCAAATTCACGCATTGAACAATTTAGCTTAAAAACTAACATACTTACAAACCCCCATGCCTGAATAGTATTAATAAAAACCTTACGCTTAAGTCTGACAATAACAGTGAAAAATTGTGTAATTGTAGAAACCCAGAAGATTGCCCATTATAAAATAAATGCTGCATCAAATCTGTGGTATACCAATGTACTATCTCATCTACTGAGAGTCCTAATACTGATAGGATATACATTGGGTCCACAAAGAATGTTTTTAAAGCTAGATGGAGGCAGCATAAGTGCTCTTTCAACAATATAAATAAAAGAAATCAGACTTCTCTATCTAAATATTTTTGGCATCTGAAGGAAATAAATAGGACACCTAAGGTAAAATGGAAAGTTATAAACAGGACTAGAACTTGTAAAACTTGGGATGACCCATGCCCTTTGTGCCTACATGAGAAACTGCACATTATTAAGTTTCTAAATAATAAAAATCTATTAAACAATAGACATGAATTAACGGTTTTTTGCCGACATCATCAAATTCACGCATTGAACAATTTAGCTTAAAAACTAACATACAATAAATTAACTTTTTAATCCATGGACCCAATAAAAAGTTTTAACACCCTACAAAAAATGATAGCCCTTTATGAAGTCGTCAAATAACAAATGTTTTTATATACACAAAACCCTTTCATAAAGTAATAAAACAAATAAGTATTAAAACAAAAAAATAAATTAATCTTCATAGACAAGTTAACGTGACTGATTTAAAACATCTTCCGCTTTAAATTTAGACACCCCCACCTTACCCTGACTTAACATCTATGAAAGTAACTCTATGTTGATACATATCATTAGCAGCTAACACCCCTACCTATTTCAAATATCCACGATGGCTGTCAGCATGGGAATTTTAGACTCCGATATAAAACACGTAAATTTCAGAAACAAGTTATTCCAAAAAAATTTCGCTTGAAGATGAAACAGAGCTCACTTTAACTCAATTTAATTCTAATAATTATATTGAAGTTTTCGGCTCTTGTTTTTGAAACACGAGACTTCTTATGTAGCCTGTTGGAATCATATTCGTAAATAAATAATTATATATATATATATATATATATATATATCATACTATCTCAAATTATACGTTATATGAATATTCTAGCTGGCGCATCGCCATGTGGTTGGAACCTTATCGCCCAAATCACCCTAGCCTCGATTTGTCAAAGAGGTGTCGATTTTTATATCAGGACTTGGAAAACGGATGAGGCGGCTAACGGTAGTATCTCTATAAAACACTGGTTCTTGTACGAACACCGAAGTGAATCAAGATCGATCCTGGTCAGTACCGAGATGGGTGACCACTTGGGAGTACCGATTGGATGTGTGGGTGGTGTAGTAGACAGTGGGTCGGGATTGTTAATGGAGAACCGAGTTCCAATTCTAGTATTCTTTATATTTCTACATTTAATGTTTCTTCTTCTTCTTCTTCTTCTTCTTCTTCTTCTTCTTCTTCTTCTTCTTCTTCTTCTTCTCCGTATCCCTCCAGAACGTTGTCATCCATAGTTCTCCACAATCTCCTGTCCTTTTTAGCTCTTAATAAACTATGTCTTTTTGTTATCCCCCTAAACTTTGTTACCCCATCCATTCATTCAGACTGGCGATTGCTAACGTCGTTCACTCCATGGTATTATCAGCATCCTTTTGTAGAATCGCATTTCTATTGATCCAAGTCTCTTCTTCATATGTGAAAAGTTTGTCTATCATTCACTGCCATATTGAAGGAGTGAGATTAAATAAAACTTCGGTACTCTTTTCTTGGTTTTTAAAGAAATTTTCCTGTCTCTTTATACTTTGCTTAGCTTTTTGAAGGCACTTTTTGTTATCCAAAATAAGCATTCGGATTTCAGCGTCACCGTTTTCATCCGTCCTCTATTCAAACACTTGCCAGATATTAAAATTGTACTTGTTTGATTTCTGTATCTATAATTTGTAATTTGCATGTTGTACTGTTCCGTTTGCTAAGAAAAGTGCATTCTGTCTTCTTGAAATTCATGTTTAGTCCTTTCTTCTTGCTTTACTTTGCTATCTTCTGTAGGAGTTATTGTAGTGTTCTGCCTGTGTCTGCTATCAATACAGTGTTCTCTTCATATCTTATGTTGTTAAGATTTTGTCTCCCACTAATAAATCCTGGCTTACTGTATATGTTGAACTAGCTGCATGGCCCGGCGTTGCCCGTGCTTGATTCAAAAATCGTACGACTCATACAGCAATCACTATCACTTGACTTTAAATATTTTTGCCCTTCATTGCCTTTAAAGGAGTGCCCTTTGCTGGGCTGATGTTGCTACATGCCTTACTTCTTGCCTATCTCACACTGCAAATTTTTTCTAAGCTCTATACTAAACATTAAATCTGTTACGAAAAAAGAACTAAACAAAATGAACACAAAACGATCAGCTTTAAAAAAAAGACTCGTAACTGGAAAAACCGAATAAAAAAACAATGTTAACAACAAATACTTTTTTCACACCCAACCCAGTTCTGCGGAATCAGAATCAATATTGAGTTTAAGCAAGCGAATGAGCCAATTGGAGTAAAGTGCCATGCAGATTTAAATTTTTCCCACTTGTGACGAATGCAGCTATCGATTTTTTTGCATGCTAGCATGATAGTTAACATTCGTGTCAGTCAGCTGTTGGCTCTCAGTCCAGCCAATAGAATTTTCCTACCTATTCGTGCCAGCCATCTATTGGCTCTCACTCTGCCCAGTAGAAAATGACATGCAAACTACATGAAAACTGCCGTAGAAGCATGAAAAAATCGATTATTTCCACTATTGATGGGAGTTGGGAAATCCAACGCTGATCTTAGGCTTCCCGCTAACTTGGAGCATGTGCATGTAAATTTTGGTGTAAATCCGTCGAAAATTGCGGCCGTGCATTCGTTACACACACACACACACACACACACACACACACACGCACACACATCCTGCCTTTCATAGATAGAGATAAGTACTGAAGCGATTACCGAACAAATATTGTTAATATGCATTCCACGATGGGCACTTTGTTTTTAAAATACTGTAAGTGCTGAACAAAGTGTTTGAACAAAAGGCATATTAAAATTACAAAATTTGCCTTGACAATCCCAAGAGATGCTTCCAATGCCTCATTGAAATCCGCTGATTGTTGGGTCAAATCCTGCGCAGTAAGAGTTTTTTTTTTTTTTTTTTTTGTCTCGGTTCAAGCAATGCGGAATAAAATTACTTTGTCAGTTTTCATATTTGTTATGATGTAAATCAAATCTATACTTTTGTGAGAATAAAAAACAAACTCTCCCACGGGAGAAGAGTAGACGCTGGCTTAAAACAGATGTGCCTATTTGGGTAGGATTTAAAAAGTTTATATTCCGTCTAGTTCAATACTAACGTATATTTCATCACACAAGTTTCAAGCACACACAGCCACGCAGAGAGATTTGAAAAATATTGGTCGAGATAAGTACAAACGAATGTATAACCATATGTGCGGGCACTTTGACGTAGTGTAATGGTCAGCAAACTTGTCTTTCTTGATCAGTTACAACTGAATACTGAGTTCGATCCTTACTGATTGCCCCACACTTTCGGCTTTGTGCCGCATCTAATATACGCAAAGGAAATCATTTGGATACTTCGACGGTTCTGTAACAAGCTCATCCTGCGAGATCAATTACGACTGATTAGTGAATTCAATTCTCACCGGGTGCTCCACACTTTTCGGCCTTGTGCCACATTTAAGCTACACTTAAAAAGCATATTCTGGTATTCTCAGCCGGTCACCCATCAATCTACTGACCAGGTTCGATGTTGTTTAATTTCGGTGATCGTACGTGTTTCAACGTGATGTGTCAGTAGGAGGTTAGCAAAGTTTT
>OZ010608.1:48100557-48173057 GCA_963932145.1 Acanthosepion lycidas | reverse complement strand
AGTATATTTAGCGAAGCGGTCATGTTTACATTGAAACAGTTTCAAGAAAACCTCTAGCTATCTAGATAGTTGACTTCCTTACTCTTAGAGTCTCTTTTCTTTGCCTCATTCGAACCAGGTATTAAACACTCACACACAAGCGAAATGAATTATGTTTTTTTTTATATACGCATATATATGGTATATAAAATATTGAAAATGTCAAGGTGCTTAAAGCTGAAAACTCAGGAGTAGGCAGAAATTTCCCAGAGTAAGACGGCTTGGAGAATTTAACACTCACAGGGCATATCAAAGGCAAGAGAAAGACGCATCTAGTAAGCTATCTGACAAGCTTGAACAAATAGATCGAAGAACAAAGACAGTAAAGACAAGAGAGGGTCGGTAAGGGAATGAGATCTCCCACATGACCCCCACAAAAAAACAAAACAAAACAAAAAACAATGAAAGAAAGCTGAATAAGCGAGTGTGTTTTTTTAACCTTCCAATGTCTTGGTCTGCCTCATACTTTTCAAAAACAAGTGAAAAGTATCTATAAAGTCGTATTTCACTATAAAACTAAATTTTTAATATATTTCAATATATAAATATGTAAAACTAATGTTTGCAGATTATCATTAACAATTGGCAAGTGGCGTCAAAATATCATTTTCACTATGAAACTATACTTTCCAAAATGTTTCAGTAACTTATCACATTATTTACGTACAGAAAAACTACTGTAATTCACCACGTATAATCCTCATGTTTTTTTTTTTTAAAAAAGAATAAGCAAAATCAGAGGTGCGTATTATGCACAGCTACAAAAATATCATTAAAAAATTGCCGTTTCATAGGTCGATTTCAATTGCGAAATGGCTACTCATCAAAAACATACAACACATTTGACACTAACATCCGGTGGTTGTGACCCCATAAAAATGCCAAATACAATCATATGTAGCTAACAATACTTATAAATGTAAAATAAAATAAGAATTATCATAAAACTAGAATAACATTTTCTATGTTTTTAATAAGAGTAGAAAACGTTAGCCGTAATGAAATTGGAGAGGTATAATTTATGGGGTTTGATTACCAAACAAGAAGTGCGTATTATGTGTGACTATAAGCATTTTCCCACGCTTTCAGCACAACTTTAGGGGTGCGTATTATGGTTGAAGGCGTATTATACATGGGGAATTACAGTAATGCTTATCAACCCTCGAAATTGATGTTTCATCAACAAGTGCTTTCAATCTACCATTTTCGCTATGAAATTATACTTTTTAATGTTTCACCAAATTGTTCTTTGTTCCTTCAAACTAATTTTTTTCTCTCTGAAAGTGATTTGTTTTATGTAACATGCCCCTTCAGGGCGTAAGGTTTTCATGGCTCTCCACGATTGCCTGTCCTTTCTATAAATTTTGTCTTTTTGTTAGTTATCTCTCCTAAACCATGCTCCGCTATCTATCAAGTCATCCCATAAGTTCTGTCCGAATTTTAACTGTTTGTTAAAATGAACGAAATTTCAAGAGCATTTTATAATGTCTAATGGAGCTGAACATTATTTTTATGTTTAGATGCATTAAACTGATCAAATTTTATTTCAGAGAACAATAAAATTAAATTTTGTTTGATTAAAACCGTGCTAACATGGAAGTACCGAAGAATCATTTGAGGCTCATAATGCTTTATGAGTTCAAGAAAGGAAACTCAGCAGCCGAAGCGGCTAGAAACATTCACTCAGTTTATGGAGAGGAATGTGTGAATGAAAGAACTTGCAGAAGATGGTTTGCAAAATTCAGGGGTGGAGATTTCACCCTTGAAGATGAAGATAGAAGCGGACGTCCAGTTGAGTTTGATGAAAAGCTTCTTGAAGCAGCCCTTGAATAAAATCCTGCTTTATCAGTTGAGGAATTGGCAGTGGTTCTCAGTTCAAACCCTACAACTGTTCATCGTCATCTTCAACAACTTGGAAAAGTTCCTAAACTTGGAAAATGGGTGCCTCATGAATTGTCTGAAAACAACCTCAAATCCCGAGTTGACATCTGCTCTTTTCTCCATTCTCGCCAACTTGTTTCACTTTTTTTGGATAGACTTGTGACTGGCGACGAAAAATGAATCTATTTATCGAAATGTTAAGCGTCGTAGACAGTGGTTTGGTAAAGGGGAAGGGCCCAGCCACAGCCGAGAAGGGAACTTCATGGCCAAAAGGTTCTTCTTTCAATCTGGAGGGATTGCCAAGGAATAATCCACTTTGAATTCTTACCACCTAATGTAACAATTAATGCTCAAATATACTGTCAGCAATTAGAGCGTTTGTACCAAGCTTTGAGGAAAAAAGACCTGCTCTACTGAATCGAAAAGGGGTGATGTTTCATCAGGCCAATGCGCGACCCCACACAGTAAGAATCACGTCACAAAAGATCAAAGAACTTGGTTGGGAGAAAATTCCTCATCCACCTTATTCTCTCGATCTTGATCCTTCAGACTACCATTTGTTTCGTAGCTTACAGAATCATTTGGAAGAAACAGCTTTTGTAACACAGGAAGAAGTTAAAACTGACATTTGTGAGTTCTTCAAATCAAAACCAAAAGAATTTTACAGTAATGGAATTAGTAAGCTTGTTAATAGATGGAATGAAGTCATAGATAATCAGGGAAAATACATTGTTGATTGAATCTGTAATTAAATGTAACATTTGGTCACTTGTTTTCTTTATTTAAAATTCGGACAGAACTTATGGGGTGACCTGATATATACTCAACCTCTGCAAGTAGGTTATGCATTGTTTTCCTTTGGCCTTCTTCAGTCTGTCCTGTAAGAATCAAATTTTCCAATTCCTCTTTCCTCATCGTGTGCATTAAAAATTTCAACTGTTCTTACCTGATATTAATAATAATTCTCCTATTTGTTCCCGTCTTATATAAAACTTCGCCGCTGCTCACGTTCAGCCTATGGTATTCTCAGCATTCTCCTGTAGAACCATATTTCTGTTTCTTCAAGTTGTTTCTCCATCTGAGATGAAACTGTTCTGCATTCATCGCTCGATTGATATTACATAACATTTCATTAGCCATTTCTTTGTTTCTAATGAAATTTTCCTGTTTCTTAATACTTTGCTTAGCTTTCGGAAAGCACCTTTCGCTATCCCAATGCCGCTCCAGGTTTCATTGTCGCACATTCTTTACTCTGTTAAAACACCAGATATTTAAATTTTGTACTTGTTTAGTTTTGGTATCTTTTGTAATATTGTCTGAAGGAGTGGTTATTGAAATAATAAGAACGGCAACGTATAACGTATCAGGCTTTATTTTAAACAAGGACATTATAAGTAGATATTTACAGGTTCGTATGAAGCTGCAAACCAACCACTCTGAGACCAACACGATAGATGCTTATATTACTACTGAAACAGTCCAGAGGTGGACCAGTTCTTTATATACAGAGTGCTATCATTTCGTTCTCTACAACAGGTTCTCAACTTTTCAAATTATTAGGTTGGTGCAAAAATAATGACGTAATAACGTCGTTTTTTGACGTTAAAAATACGTCAAAAAATGACATTATTACTCATTATTTTTGCACCAACCTAATACTTCAGTAACTTACCAAATTGTTTATATATATAAAATTAGTGTCCGCAAACTCTCAAAAACAAGTACACACTGCCTTCATGCAAGCATTTTCTTCCCGTAACTACGTTTTTCAACGTTTTAATAAATTTACTTACGTAAAATTGATGTTTAGAAGGGTTAAAAAACTAATGAAATGTTTGTTCGAACAAACATTTTTTCCTTTCAAACTGGACTTATCAACATGATTCAGTAACTTACTTATGTGTATAATCTTTTGAAAACGTGACAAGTTCACTCAAACTAGCATTTTTACTTTGAAACTATACATTTCAAAACATTTTAGTAATTTACAAATCTGTTGATGAATCCAAAATTGATGTTTGCTAACTTTCTAAAGAAGTGAAAAGTGCCTTCAGACAAGTTTTTTCTAAAAAAAAAAATCTGAAACAGTATTTTCAAACTATTTTGGTGACGTACAAGTTTGCTTACGCATATAAAGTTGGTATTTTTAAACTTTGAAAAAACAGGTGAAAAGTTCTTTCAACCTTTTTCGCCATGAAACTATACTTTTCAATTTGTCTTAGTAAATTACAAGACTATAGACTTATGTAAAACTCTCGTTTGCAAAGATTCAAAAATCAGTGAGAAGAGTAAAGACGAAATTTCCATGTGTTAACAAGTTTTAAGCTGTTAAAAATGACAACAGGAAGCCTTGTGAAGTGAAAGCGATTCTCGATGTGCATCTGAGGTCTGTGGTATCAAGGGTATAAAGTTAATAATAATCTTTAACATTCGAAGCGGCTCGACATGACGAAAGAATAAAATCTAGGCGTACACATTTAAATTCTTGTCCGCTGGCTTCAATTAGACTTAACCATGAGCTGAGGTGATACGGACAAGTTAGGCCTATTCTAAGGTAAATGAGAAAAGCGCGATCTAGCGGTTGGTTTGGTATGTAAGGGAATTTAAAATAGTTTTTTTTTTTTTTTACAGTAAGGTTCACCCTCTACAAGGCAGTCGAGGGAGAGTGTTACGTTAAGGGGTAGTTTATATAGTAGGAGAGGAAGATAACCCTTGCTTCTAGATTTGAACAGATTATGATTGTAGTGATAAGAGAAACATTCTCTATGGAATCTGTTCCACAGAGCAGTAATTCACATCAAGAAGCTGCTCGAGTGAATCTGACGACTGGCCGATGGAATACTGAGAGAATGTGGGTGGTTTGCTACAATGAAAGTGTCATGGCGGGTCCTAGTCGTGAAGGTTAAACCTGGTGGAGCCAAGGAAGTATTAACTGAAGAATTAAATCTCATCAGAAAATTTTAATAGTAAAAGTGAAATTTTCACAGGTATTTCTAGGATATATTATTAAAGTAATAAGTTTTCATTATATAACAAATGAACAAATATTCATTACAGTTTAGATGAAAAAGTTAATGTTACAGAAAAAATATTACATACTCTGGTTTTCCAAATAAAAACTATAACGACATTCTTTAGAATAACAGGAACCTTCCAAGTGTTCAACTTTATTCCTTCTACCTTTGGGCGACGGTAGTTAAAAGATGCTTTGGAATATAATTCTAGGAATTCCCTGGAGTTGCCTCTTCAACATTCGAAGCGGCTCGACATGCCAAAAGAATAAAATCTAGGAGTACACATTTAAATTCTTGTCCGTCGACTTCAATTAGACCTAACCATGAGCTGAGGTGATAAGTTAAGCCTGACCTAAGTTAATTGGGCTCCAGGAAGACAGAATGCATGGTCATTAGTAAAGGGATGAGCCCGAAATGCGATTTGAAGGTCGTGAACATTAGAATCAAGCAGACGCGCAAGTTTAAATATCTGGGAAGCGTTTTCACAGAGGACGGTAAGTGCGACAATGAGATCCGTAGACGTATTGGGATGGATAAGGACACCTTCCAAAAGATGGGCTGAGTATTGCAAGACAGAAATGGCGGAGCCATGGAATTATTAACTGAAGAATTAAGATTCATCAGAAAATTCAAATAGGAAAACCGTGAGATTTATGCATATGTTTTAAACTAATAAGTTCTTTTACTTATATAACAAATAAACAAATATTAATTACAAAAGACATCAAAAGTTAACGTTGCAGAAAAATATTACATACTCTGGTTTTCTAAATAAAAACAATATCGACATTCTTTAAACTGACGTAAATTTCAAGGTGTTCAACTTCAATGCCTCTAGCATTGAGCGACGTAAAGATGCTTTGGAATATAATTCTAGGAATTCCCTGGAGTTGCCTCTTCAAAATTCGAAGCTACTCGAAATGACAAAAGAATAAAATCTAGGAGTACACATTTAAATTCTTGTCTACTGGCTTTAATTAGACTTAAGTCTGAACTAACACGGGACAAGTTCAGTCTAACATTCCATACCTCCAAAACCAAGGTAGTAACCAAACTGGCGCTAAATTTCCGCCAGCCCTGATCAAAAGTTATACTTTCCATGAGGCTCCTTGCTTTGAATGTCTACTGTTCAGACTCAATCCAGACATAAACTCGTATATTCGTACGAATACTAAAGATACGGGGAAAGATACTGGGAATACTCGTACCATCGAAGAAAAAGAACCTGACACCATGTTCCATTTTTACAAGCGTTAGATAGCGCCAAAAATGGAGTATTTCTGCCATGTGTGGAATCGAGCTATCCGCTCTGCACTTTCAGCCATCGCAGAGATCAGAAGTGTTTTCGCGACGAGCTGTTCCCAACTATACAACCACTTTCCCATAGACGAAACGTTGCTAGCTCCTTACTACTCTAACGCTATTTTCATGATGGCTGTTCAGGCGAACTATATTCCTTGATTCCACCAATACAGACTTTCACTGCCAGGATCCGACATGCCAATTAAACTTATTCTTTCCATATTGCATTAGTAAAGAAGAAGTTCCACATAGTAAAGGGTGTTCCAGTAACTTGGACTGATTTTAATGTGAATTAAGTTTTAGCGTCTAAAGATTTTTTTCTTTTTCTTTCAGATTTGGCGGATATTTGGGCGATATTATTTTTCACACATAATTGGCATGACTTAAATAACATGATCCAATAGAGAAATAAATTTTTCACCAATAACACTGATTTATTTACTACTGACTTTGTTAGACATTTTCATGACGGTCGTCTTCGAGTATAGAATCCAGAGGTTGGCAGTGAATATTTCGGAGACAGTAGGAAAGCGTAGTTCAGGTTCGCAGTGGATAACTTAGCAGAGTGTAGTTCTTCCTTCTATCCGCTTTGCCTGGCAAGTTAGCACTGGTCCTTCCCGTAGGTTAAACAAATATGGCCGCCTTTATACACGACGAATACAATGTTCTGCGGCTTCTGATTGGTTAAGCTTCTATTGGTAGACTATAAAGGAAGTTGAGTCATCTGGATTGGCTCACTAGTCATATGTATGTATATCCAAAAAACCGTAACAGACTTTGATCCGTCTTAATGAAACATCCTTATATATAATCCGTCTTAATGAAACACCCTTTATTTTTGCACAGAATTGTTGCATTGTGTAATGGACTCCCAAAGAATGCTTCCCCAAATACTGCAAACTTAATCACTTCAACGGTTAGCTGTCTGGCATATCCTAATATGCACAATGAGAGATAAATATTAAGAAAGAACAAAAAGAAACATGTAAGTTAGGCAAAGAATTACGTAAAAACTCATTTTTCAGCAATCAGTTTTAATAATGAATGTGAAGCTACATTGGGTGGAACTAACGGGTAAATATTAATTCAATAGAAAACTAGTGGGCTATTATTTAAAGAGATGTATATGAGAATGGAAAACAATATTCAACAGAGAAGATCTCTGGAAAGCAATAAAAAATTGCTGCAAGTTTTGAAACAGTACGTAGGGTTAGTGAAGCTAATGACTAAAAGACTGATGAAGGTTATAAAATGCCAAGGAGAACAATTAACATGTAAAATAATAAAATAATTTATATGATATATGGAATAAAATCAAATCAATTTTTCTATAGACTGTCTTTTGGGCTTATTTATAATTAAAATATCTCTGGTACTTTGTAGAATAAATGCATACACACCAAGCATTTTAGTTAGGTTTGACTCTTTTAGCATTTTCGCTGTTTCGTTTGAGCAAATAAAAAATCGATTTTGATTGAAAATTGATTGCTAAACTCTTACCTCTATCTTCTTTTTCATATCGGCTTAACTCTATATAACAATTTGCCTTCTTGAGTTTAACGATTTTGAGGCAACAAAGACCGAAATGGCCATTAACGATTTCTAGTCCCCGATGACATTCGAGGGTTGAATTTAACATTATGTATCCTACTAGACGTTATCTTTTAAGTCTGGGGAAAGAGTTTTAAACGATATTCTCAAAAATTGTTTGGGAGGAAGAAGAACAAATTATTAGCATGTTAACATGTGAAGGCTAAAGTTCTAACGGATATAATCACAATTGTTTTTGGAAGATAAAGTACAAAGTATTTAAATATTATCTTTTATGCCGTAAGAAAGCGGCAGTTTTAACGGACATATTACAAATGTTTCGCAGAATGAAGAACACATATTCAAACGTTAGCTTTTATGTCTTAAAGTGACGGCAGTTTTAAATGATATATTCAAAAGTTTTCTTTTCTACGTATTCTTTGAAATGATAAGGATTGCTTTTTTTAATGATACAATTAAAATACGGCTTGGAGGGCAAGACAATGCATATGGACACTTCCAGCAATACATAATCAACTACCAGCCCGTGGAACAACCGAGCGCCGCCATTGTCCCTTCATTCTCAACTTACTCTCTTTTATTCAAGAGTTCAGTACGTATATATGTATTGATATGTTAATATATTTATTGTTTATAAATTATTTGTATAGATATAAATATTTAAGTAAATGCTCTGTTTATAATAAACTATATTTACCGGTCTGAATGTCCGAGAAATTTCATAGAAAATATGTGTCCTACGACAGGAATCGAACCTATATCGTACACGGAACCGTCATATAGCATGACGTGCTATACCATTTAGCTACAGAATAATCGTCTGGTTTTCAAGGTCTAATTACTGCTTTTAAACTACACGTTTCCCATGATTTCTCTCGATCACTCATATCTATTTATTATAATCAGAGCATTTGAATATTTGTATCTATAAAAAATAACGTATAAACAGAAAATATATTAAAATAATTGTCGGGCCTAAGTTAATTGGGTTCCAGGAAGACAGAATGCATGGTCATTAGTAAAGGGATGAGCCCGAAATGCGATTTGAAGGTCGTGAACATTAGAATCAAGCAGACGGGGAAGTTTAAATATCTGGGAAGCGTTTTCACAGAGGACGGTAAGTGCGACAATGAGATCCGTAGACGTATTGGGATGGCCAAGGGCACCTTCCAAAAGATGGGCTGAGTATTGCAAGACAGAACTGGCAGAGCCATGGAATTATTAACTGAAGAATTAAGATTCATCAGAAAATTAAAATAGGAAAACCGTGAGATTTATGCATATGTTTTAAACTAATAAGTTTTTCTTATATAACAAATAAACAAATATTAATTACAAAAGACATCAAAAGTTAACGTTGCAGAAAAATATTACATACTCTGGTTTTCTAAATAAAAACAATAACGACATTCTTTAAACTGACGTAAGCTTCAAGGTGTTCAACTTCAATGCTTCTAGCATTGAGCGACGTAAAGATGCTTTGGAATATAATTCTAGGAATTCCCTGGAGTTGCCTCTTCAACATTCGAAGCTACTCGAAATGACAAAAGAATAAAATCTAGGAGTACACATTTAAATTCTTGTCTACTGGCTTTAATTAGACTTAAGTTTGAACTAACACGGGACAAGTTCAGTCTGACATTCCATACCTCCAAAACCAAGGTAGTAACCAAACTGGCGCTAAATCTAGCAGTACACATTTAAATTCTTGTCTACTGACTTTAATTAGACTTATCGAATATTTCATAATATATGATGTTATTTGTTTACCTTAAGATACGCTTCGAGCAGATATGAGCGTTCGAGAGAAATCATGGGAAACTTGTAGTTTAAAAACAGTAATTCGACTTTGCTAACCAGACGTTTGCTCTGTAGCTAAATCGTATAGCACATCATATGACAATCCCGTGTACTATACAGGTTCGATTCCTGTCCGGGGACACCTATTTTCTATAAAATTTATCGGATATTCAGGCCGGTAAATGTTGTTAATACTATTTATTATAAGCGTAGCATTTACTTAAATATTTGGATCTATAAATATATATAACGTATGAACCATAGATATATTTAAAATAGTCCATTTCATGATATGTGTGTATTCAGTAAAGACCACTGACAAATTACTCCAATTTTTGTTTATTTTTTTCTTGTGTTTGTATAAGCGTTTTCTGACCTGAGATGGAACAAATACATTGAGTCAATTACTTCGTCCACCGCAAGGAAAGTTGGCTCCCTGTGCCGCGCCAGGAAATTTTTCTCCCCGGAATAGATCTTTCGAATCTACAAATCAACCATTCGACCTTGCATGGAGTATTGCCTCCATATATGGTCTGGAGCCCCGTCTGCTTGCCTCGGGATTCTTGATAGGCTCCAGAGGCGGATATGCAATATAATTGGCCCTGTTCTGGCATCTCATCTACAGTCGCTCTCCCACAAACGCGCCGTCGCCTCTCTCTGTCTTTTTTACAAATACTTTCATGGTAATTGCTCCGAGGACCTGCATTCGCTGGTTTCCAGACTTCGCGAATTCAAGCGACCTACGAGGCTGGCATCCAGCTCTCGTCTTTCACTGTCGAAACTTCTAAATGTAGCCGTCTCTTTTACTCCAATAGCTTCCTGTCTCGCACGTCTCGCCTGTGGAACTCCCTTCTCTTTTCCTGTTTCCCTGAGGGCTATAATCTCCAACTATTCAAATGTAATGTCAATCGACATCTCCAGTTGCCTTGATCTATCCACTATCCTTCTCATCCTTTCCTCTATCGCTCCTATCTGATCTTGCTCCAAATCTTCTGTAACCCCTTGCGTCCTAGTGGCTTCCCGCTTAAAAAAAAGTGTATACACGCTGTCTAAATGTTTTATATATCTAATTGCTTTCGATTATTCTATTAGACTTTATGAGGGATGACATTGTTTTTAAATTGTGTATATCGGTAGCAATCCTTCTTTTATACAAGCTTAATTAAAGACGAGTGAGAAGGTACTGTGATCAAGCTTTTTATTCAATTTTTCTTGCATTTCTATAACTGCTCACTTATCTGAACATAAAGTGAGTACAAATTTTCTAAAGATTTTATAGTTTGCTGCCCAAATACGCAGTTTATATATTCGCACACATCAGGCTGACGGTGCTTGCACGACGATAGCTTTTCTAACACAGATTTAAACTCTCCGCTGCAGTGCGGCTACACTCACACATGGGAAAGGCTTAAATGAGTCGATCTCGAGGAAAAGTTCAGAGTCGGAGTCCCTCAGGCAGTTTGTGTCACGATTCAGCATGTTCCGTCGACGCAGCTGAAACCATGTGCATCCATATTTGGTTTTCCATTGGAAAATTTCAACGACATATAAAGAGTGGACATACTACGTGCGTAACAATCCATCTTCAATATCTATGGAGGCCTTGTGTACTGAAATGACAGGAATCAGCCTTCTGAAACGACACCCAGAGCAGAATTCCGTAGCTCACTCGAAAATGGCCGACGCCAAATATAAATTCAACTATTTCTGAGACCAAAAATCTATTTGCTTTGCATATGTCTCAGTCCAGTTTACACGAACGTTTTTATTCGGCATGTTGTGTTATTTGATGACCTCAGTTAACCATGGATGACTTCCGAGGTCAACCTCATATAGGCTATTTCAGAAATCGATGATTTGTGACTCATCATACCAACACAGCAAAAACTGATATCAGATGCTCAGATGATACGTTATAGTGTGAGGTTTTGTATTTATCCGTACATCAGATTGTATTCTCGAAATATTCCTTTTAGCTATGATAGTTTAGCATGCAAAGATACACAGACCAAATCCAGCATAGTATCACATACACGTACATAGGCACACAGACGCACGCACACACACCCTACCAAAATTAGATCTGCTAAACAAAAGGACATGAAACAGTAAAAGAAAAAGAAGAATAAACCGATACAAAAACTGACAAAAGAAAGAAACAGAAGGATAAATATCTGTCTATGCAATAACCGAAAGTGCTCAATGTCTCTAACAAATAGACCAAGACAGAGCAGTAACACTAACCAACGAAGCAGAACTAAGAAACTTGGTACAAATCGTTACTCCGGATGGACGATCATTCTGCTTGAAACAATTTGAAGCTACTCTCTTGGTGTTGCTATTTGGGCTAGTAATTATATATATATATATATATATATATATATATATATATATATATATATATATATATATATATATATATATATATTAGGTTGGTGCAAAAATAATGTCGTTTTCTCACATAGTAACATATGTGAGAAAACGACATTATTTTTGCACCAACCTAATATATATATATATATATATATATATATATATATATAATGTGTGTGTGTGTGTGTATACACGGGGAGGAACGGTGAATAATGGGTAGCAGCTGGAATTAAGGAATCGGGGAGCCGAGTTCGAGTTGCATTTGAGTTCGTTTCATTCACTTCCGTGAATACATTTGGGAAAGGTATGGATACATCTTTTGTCCCTCCAGCTATGAGTTAAATACCAGGACAGACTGTATCCATTAGGCTGGTGTGTCAAACTGTGCATGAGAAGGAAAACCCTGAGTTAAAACCTGAGGAGGGTTGTTTGGCAGACATTGTGAGACACGATATATAATAATTCTCTGTATTCGGCTCCTCCAAGAAGTGTGGTTGGGTCTACACCCGCCTTCAGCAATCAAATCAAATTGTATGCTTGGATAGTACTGGCTATTCTCTTCTAAGGACTGAGTTTCTGTACAATCATACTTCGATAACGACGGGAGTGTTATATATATATATATATATATATATATATATATATATATATTAAAAAAGAGAGAAACCGCAAACGTTTTTGGTTATAATATTTATTTATTTTAGTATATATAATATATTTTATTCTTCAAATATGAAGAATAAAATACAACATATATACTAAAACATTTTTTAAAATATACATTTTTCTCTCGTTGCAACAGCTATAATCTTTTTCATATGTATATATATATATATATATATATATATATATATATATATATATATATATATATATATATATATATATATATATAGTATAGTATAGCTGGCCACTCATATCCCAGGATACTCGTCTACTAGGGTGGTTAACCAATCACTGTTGCAGACTCTTGCTCAGGAGCATTTGTTTTTATTCAACGCCCAGAGAGCCCACCTGTGGTTTATATTGTAACTATGCCAAGTAGACCTTAAGTTAGAGTTTCTGGGTAAGAGCGTGTTATCTAGCGTGTTTAACAGTTTGAACAAGGTCAGAACTCTCAAGCCCTCGGCCACGATGACTTGTGACTTCGTGCTAGCACAACTATCGACGGCACCCAAAGGTTCCGTGTACCCAATTTCACCCACAAAGCTTGGGTCAATCCGTGGCAAGGTTGTCAGGCAGGTTCCAATGGGGCTGTACGCTGGGATCACCCACTCCAATTAAATAACATCAAGAAGTCTCCTCCCTGACAAATCAACCATGGTGAGATTCGATATATATATAGGAAAGGAAATCCTCTTGCAATTTTGATATGATCACTTCGAGGGTAGTTTTTTTTTTTGTTTTTTTTTGTAAACTAAACATTATTTTTTAAAGCTTTTTATTATTTACAGATTATTTGTTATTATAGTTTTTAGATTTTGTAACTATTTCATCCTTCAGTTTTAGGTAAATCTAGCTGGTTTCCTTGTACGTTTTCTTGAAGCAGAGAGAAAGTGGCCAGATGTAAGGGGTGATGTGGCCAGAGGAATTGCCTTACAGCCACGACTGGGTTATCCTGCTTGTGTAGTATTGAGCAGAGTCCTGTTGCCAGATATAGGGTCTTCCAGAAGGCACCCTCTTGACCAGAGGAAGAAATCCATTCTCAAAGCACATGATGTAGGCCACCGTGCTGAGTCTTAAGCCCTGTGGGGTGAAGAATGGAGGCATAACGCCGCCATCACTAGTAATCACTCCAAGCTCCATGATATTGACTGAATATATCAGCCAACTCTTTCCGAATGCACTTTCCTCAGATTGACATCCATACGCCCTGAAATGTTCGTATTGGAGCATCTGGTGCGAATGCCAAACAGTACAGCATGCCCTTTCCAAATTTATGGCGGAATGTATTTGTCATGGTGCTCTTTCCCACAGAGCTGGTGCCCAATTGATCGTACTATACTGCGCCGTCAATAAAACCAAAAACAAACAACGCGCATGCGCGAAATAAAAAAAATAAAAATAAAATGGCAGCAATTTACACATCACACCTCGTGAATATATATGCATATATTCAAAACGACGCAAAAATAGAATACAACTTAAACTGTCAAAACACGAGGAAAAACAAATTGCACCGAAAACAAATCCCACTTGAAAATAGCTAAAGAAGTGGTCGAAAGCGCTAGGAAGAATGAAAATTATGGAAAATTCCAGTACTCCCTTGCTCCTACAAAATGGGAAAACGTAAGGATGCTGGAAAAACTAAATAAAAAAAAAATAATTAAAGCTTTCTTCTCAGGTGTATTTAATGAAAGATATTTAAAAGAACAGTTATCGCCCAAATATACAGGGTGATTGAAAAAGTAAATCCCTATTTTATGTGATGGACTCTCCCGTCTTGTAAAAATTATAGTTAGTTGATAGGTAAATTAGGATGTTACGTTTTTAAACACCCTGCACATTATATATATATATATATATATATATATATATGTTGTTATTATTATTATTATTATTATTATTATTATAAAAGATTATAATAAAAACATATTGAAATCGCTACACAAAAGCTTTCATGTTTCAATACTTTGATTGTTCTTCTTCAGGCGATGATAAGTAACTGTTCCTGTTTCTATCGCCTTGTGCAACGATTTCAATATGTTTTTACTATAATATTTTATAATAAAAATAATAATAATATATTGCTCTTCTTGGCATTGAGCACTTTTTAAAAAGTAAATGCTACGAACAGTGCAATTTTTTTCAATCTGTTTTTATCTCATTTGTATATATATATATATATATATATATATATATATATATATATATATATATATATATATGTATTTGGGCACGTGACCATGAGACCCGAGTTCAAATCTCACTAGTTGCCTGACTTCCTGGTGTTATCAGACTAAAGGGGTCGATCCCAGCGTGTGGCTCCCTTTGGAAAATGCCTGAAAACCATAACACAGGATAAAATTGGGTAGACGGAATTGTTGAAGCGGCCGCGTGGCGTCGATAACAGTGCTAGCACGAAGTCACAAGTCATCGTGACCGAAGGCTTGAGCGTGCGAGCGTTGATGAAATTGTTAATCACGCTAGATAACACACTCTTTCCAAGTACCAGTAACTTAAGGTCTGCTTAGCATAGTTGCAGTATAAACCACAAGTGCGCTCTTTGGGTGCTGAATAAATACAAATGCGTCAGAGCAAGCGTCTGCAATAGGGATTAGCTAGTCGCCCTAGTAGACGGTATCCTCGAATACGAGTGGCTGGCTATGCATTATTCCTGAGTACGGAATTCGGTGTTTATTGTTACTCCTACAAAATTCAAATTTAATTTAGCCAACAAGGATTGTTATGGCATAAAAAGTATTTCAAGCCTTACATATTAACATAAATTCAGAACATTATTTTATACTTACATTGTATATATATATATATATATATATATATATATATATATATATATATATATATATATATATATATATATATATATATATATATATATACAAATATTTCAGTAAATGCTTTATTTATAATAGTAGACGTGTATCCTCGAATACGAGTGGTCAGCTATACTTGCATATATATATATATATATATATATATATATATATATATATATATATATATATATATATATATATATATATATATATATATATATATATATATATTTATTTATTAAAGACATTTTTATGTTTAACGTTCTTTTTATTCGCCTGAATGTGCGAGATTTATGGAAGATTGAAGTTTATAAGCAGTCATTCCACTCGGACGATCCTTGGTGGCAGGCAGCGTAAATGACGGTTCCGTATAGGATGCAGGTTCGAATCCTGTCAAAGGACGAATATTTTCTATGAAAATTTTTCGATGCAACGAGAACGAAAGTAATATATAAATCCTAACGTTCACAACATTAATCCAAAAGATTATCCGATACTAGAGCGATAATTAATTATTTATTTATTATAATTTTATCATATAGACAAAAACAGTTTACTCATTACAAAGATGTGACTTCGTTTCGCTGCATTTCAACTGCACTTCGACGGGTGAGAAACAAAAATGTTTATGAAAAATTCTGCTAGTATGCAAGCTGTATTTGAAACGTCACTTCCTTTCTTCCATTTGTTTCGTAGTGAGTAAACTGTTTTTGTCTATATGATAAAATTATAATATATATATATATATATATATATATATATATATATATATATATATATATATATATATATAGTTAAATTCCCAGATCACAAAATAAAAAAATCTCTTACTATAAAGTTAATTTACATTAACCAGAAAAAAAGGCTTAGACAGAAGCGTCTATCTTTTTAAATTTGGATTTTTTTTTAATGTAACTATAACAACAAGAACATTTCGATTTCATTTTTGCCTTGAAAAAGTTGGAAGACGAAATGCGTCGGCAAAATCTAAGATCTTTTTTCCATTTGTCATTTTATTTATACCATATATATATATATATATATATATATATATATATATATATATATATTGACTGCTCTCTATATATGCGTCCCAGGCGTAATAATGGGGATTATGATGTCCTCCGGAAATTTTTTCCTATCTCCAGATCTTCCAATTACGTCTGGAATCATCTTGAGGGGAAGGAAACAGTGGCAAAAGTCTCCTTCACCGTTCTCCTTTCTACGTCAGCCGTCTTATCATTGGCTTTTTAATCCGTTGAGTCTCCATAATATTCAACACTTTCCGATTGGTTTCTTTGAATTAGTGTTTGCTAAGCAACTCTCGCGACTTCTAAAGATTTTCGAAACGACCACCGCTTAAACTTTGCTACCTCGAAAAGAATCTCCAATGAACCAACGAATGGTGCGTGCCTCCTCAAAGAAACGTCCTATTTAGCAGAAGAGTCCATTAATCGCCACATCTAATTGAAATCTACGTATCAATTTATTCGACAACACAACTTGATCACGTGACACACAAGGCGCATGTCAAACGCACTCAGTATGTTCTGCGGAGTATCTCCAATATATATATATATATATATATATATATATATATATATATATATATATATATCCAGGTAAGATGAGAACGGATAGAGTACTGTGTCTACTTTCGCAAAAAAATCATTTAAAAAAGGGCTCAATACAGTGCAGAGCAAAAAATATTATTCATTATAGGATATTAAATCAAAAGCATGCCAAAAATCGCTACACATTTGCTGTTGTGTTTCGATGC
This sequence comes from Acanthosepion lycidas, assembly GCA_963932145.1. Taxonomy (NCBI): domain Eukaryota; kingdom Metazoa; phylum Mollusca; class Cephalopoda; order Sepiida; family Sepiidae; genus Acanthosepion; species Acanthosepion lycidas. The sequence continues at coordinate 48,155,817 of OZ010608.1, read as the reverse complement.
ATATCAATGCGTCCCCTCAGGGAATTTTGAATTACTGGCGAGTGAACGATTAATTTAATTTCAAAAGCCAAATATCTTCTCTTAATTCGAGACAAAATAGGCTTGATGGCTTAACCTTAATTAAGCAATCTAAAATGACCTACGTTAAATTCAAACTATGCAAAAAAGAAAATTCACATATATATATTCACATATATATATATATATATATATATATATATATATATATATATATAACAATTGTTCTGAATATATATATATATATATATATATATATATATATATATATATATATATATATATAACAATTGTTCTGAATATATATATATATATATATATATATATATATATATATATATATATATAACAAACTATTTCGGTAATTTATTTCGGATAAGTTTTTTTCCGAATAAGTTGTTTTGTCTTATCGATAAATTTGACAAAATTCATATTAACTTTTATTTTCTATTTTTTTTCCCCCGAGTACTCTCAAATGTTGCTCCATTCGTTTTCAAGCATTGTTTTGTGTGTAGTTACGTGTGTGTGTGTGTTTATGTTGGTACGTATATATATATATATATATATATATATATATATATATATATATATATATATATATACAGACAAATCTCTCTTTCTGGCGACATAGAGACGATCGGTGTAATTTGATATAAACTGCTTCTAAAACACGCAAATGTTTTGCCGACCGTTCTTTGCCCAAAATAGTAAACGTCGAATTCGTATATATGTCAGTGCAATCTAGATTGTCTGAAAGCTGCTGGCCTATCACACAATGCTCTACCGTGTGCCTATGACGTGTATTACGGGTAACAATAATCAGTCTAACATTACCAGGTACATGTTGTCCAATGCGCGTTTAAATGCAATGATTGCTTAATATTCTTTTTATGTTGTCAACAATTCTGGTCCGGTCTTGTTTGTTCAAAATAATTTACAAGTTCTATGGTATCAAAATTTTGTTTAAATATAAACAGTTTCTGCTGCTGTTAATGCAATGCTCTTCAAATAGAATCTAGCTCTCCTAGCCACTGACGTCTTTCGTATAGTAAAAACGTTAAAATTTCTCTTACTCTCTCCTGTGCGACGATAGCTTAGGGGTAAAATATTTGATGCCAGATCGGTCGGGTTTCGATCCCGGTTTGAATCAATCGGATGTTTAGCCACATTGATGAACTGTGACACAGCAAAACATTCGACTCAGCTCTCGTAGAGGAAGGGGTGATTTTACAAACAGTGGCTGCTGCTGCTAGTGCAATACTCTTCAATTAGAATCGAGCTCTCCTAACTACTGACGTCTTTCATATAGTAAAAAACGTTAAAAATTTCACTTACTCTCCGCCGTGCGACGATAGATTGGGAGTAGACTCTCTGACTGATGCCAGATCAGTCGGGTTTCAATGTCTAGCTACACTGATGGGCTGTAATAGCGAAACTATCTGTCTTACACTGTAAAAGCAAAGGAAAACGGGTGCGATCAAACTCAAATAATCACGCATGAGAAGAAGGCAGTGTGGCAAGCCTAAGATATGTTATGACAAAAGTACGGATAATTTTTGACTGAGGCCTGTATTTTCCATAAAATTAGCTTTGAGGTGGATTAATGGATAACAACTCGGATCGAGAAATCGGAAAGCCGAGTTCGAATTCCAATCGAATCCATTACATTCACTTAAGTGCTAATACTTTTGGAAAAGGTATGAATCCTCTTCTTCCCCCAGCTATGGGTAAATAGCAGGACAGTCCGGGTTCTATAGCCTTGGATGGAAACTGGTCTACTGCAGAAATAAATGGCAACCTACTGCGGAAAAAAAATCTGCATCGTCAATAAATGTATCCGTACATGATCGCCTAAACGTGTATCATGCACGGCACATAACTGACTAGCTTTGTCTGGCACAGGGTCACGATATCAAATAAGGTATTGTTTCGTTAAAACAATTTGGAAAATGAGATTTCGAGTTTGAAACTCATCGAGTATTCACCCTTTACTTTTGCTATGCTTGGCCCTCAAATGGTTATAGAATGAAAGTTACGATAAAATAAAAGACTAAATTTTTTTTTTTTTAGCGCCCACGTCGCTACCGAATCTGACACAAGATCGTGGTTTAAAGTGGGTCAAACGGTAGAAAAATTTGACATTTTCCCTTTTGGGGATGCCCCAGGAGCCGGGTAATGACTCTCCCGAAGGAGAGTTTATGCCTGCAGGGATGGTCTCCTGCGGTTTGAACTTAATATTATTTTGAAACTACCCAGGTGCTGCGTTCCTTCTGGACGTAGGCGGTCATGGATCTCCACAAATTCCTATCATTTGTGGTCCTAAGCAATTGTTCTCCCTTTTCTCATGCTCTCGCTCTCCATAAAGCCATACATTTATACACGTCTTCAGGTAATCGTTTGATTGATTTCCACAATTTCTCTTGACTTCAGTATACCCCTACTGAGTTTTAAGTTTGCCAAGCCTTTCTTCCTTATTATGTATCCAAGAAATTCCAGCTGTCTTTTCCTAATTTTAAGTAGAAATGTCTCTTCTGTCGTCATTTCCTTTGAGTCTTCCTTGTTCTTTACACGCTCCGAATTTAAAAAATAATAATGGTTGAAAATTTTTTATTTAATAATTCATAAACACGAGAATGAAATCCTGATAAAGTACAATTGAAATTAAAACAAATCTATTCGTATTCATAATAGTCATGGTAATGCTAGCCATTTCTCTATAAGGAAACATTCAGTATTCGTTGTCCGAGCAAGCCAGAGCAAAGTTTATGAGATGTCCGTTCCTTGAATAGGAAAACTGTACGTTGCTCTATTGCCATAGACTGCCGAGGCGAAATTACTACCGATACGTTTCGATAATTGGAACGGCTTCTATGACGGAAAAAAAGATACAGGTTCGATAGCAATAAAGAAACCAAAGCTTTCCTTCAGGAAGACTTTTCGATCAAAGCAGTGTTTTTTAAAAATCAATTTTCCTGTTTAAGATAAAAAAAAAAAAAAAAGAAAGTATTAGGTTGGTGCAAAAATAATGACGTAATAATGTCGTTTTTTGACTTATTTTTTAACGTCAAAAAACGACATTATTACGTCATTATTTTTTGCACCAACCTAATATAATCATTTATAGTAATAAAAATAATTTCGGATAACAAAATGCATTTAAAATTACTGTATATATATATATATATATATATATATATATATACAGTAATTTTAAATGCTTACATATATATATATATATATATATATATATATATATATATATATATATATATATATATATGTAAGCAAATATATGGATATAGATCCTAGAGTATGAAGAAAAATATACGGAAAAAACAAACAAAAATCCTTATATGCAATTATGCTGTTTTAATGTTAATATAATTTCAACGTCGGGTGTTTCGGTCTAATAAACCATCTTCAGGACATATTCATAAAATATAATTAACATTATTTGTCATGTTGAATTGATAATGTTAATTATATTTTATGAATATGTCCTGAAGATGGTTTATTAGACCGAAACGTCCGACGTTGACATTATATTAACATTAAAACAGCATAATTGCATATAAGGATTTTTGTTTGTTTTTTCCGTATATTTTTCTTCATATATATATATATATATATATATATATATATATATATATATATATATATATCCGAAGAAGAAGCTTTGAAAGCTCTTTGAATTTAGCAGTAAGTACTGTCAAGCATCCGTCCAGTATAATGTTCTGGGGATGCTTTTCTTTTCATTGAACTGGTTTCTTAAAACCTATTGAAATAGGTTTGAAGACCCCCAGGAGCGAGCAGTACAAGAGAATTTTAGGGTCTTGACTGCTACCTTCTGCCGAAAGGGTTCAAATCGACCCCACCAAGCTCATTTTTATGCAAGATAATGTTCCCTATCACAAATCAAAATTGATGAAGGAATACTTTGATGAGAAGCAGGTGAGTGTTATGACATGGGCGCCCCAATCTCCTCACCTCAACCCCATAGAATACTTATGGAGTATTATAAAGTACAGGCTCTCGAGAAAGCAGTTGAACAACAAAGAGGATTTGATTGTGAATTTCATATCCGAATGGAATTCAATGCTTGGAGATGAGATTTGCCAGAACCTGATCAAGTCAATGCCAAAAAGGGTTGAAAAGGTTATTCAAAATAAAGGAGGACCCATAGATTATTAAATATTTCGAACTATATTACCTATTATAAATAAATTCAACCTCTATTATTCTTTATTTAAAGCTTTTCGGTTATGTTTCTATTGATTACTAGTTGCAGGAAATAAGTGAATCACTTTTTTTTTTCCCTAAATCTCATTTATATGCAAAATTATAATTATCAATAGAACACCTTAGGTTGAGTAAACGTTTTTCCAAGGTGGTCGGGAAGGGGTCTTTATATTAGTAAGATTAAAAATTAGTTTGACCCCCCCCCCAAAAACAATAGGCGAAAATTTTTTTTAATTAAAAATTTCAGGTGAGTCACTTTTATCAAACAGCACTGTATATATATATATATATATATATATACACAGTGTAACCCGGATATAAGAGACACTGTTATAAGAGAAACCCGGATATAAGAGAAACTCGGATATAAGATATATTTTCACTGGTCCCAAATTAGAGCCATACTTACCTAAAAAAAATAGACCAAACTCGGATATAAGAGAAACCCGGATATAAGAGACTTCTTATCCGGTACCGACAACTCTCTTATATCCGGGTTACACTATATATATATATATATATATATATATATATATATATATATATATAGTGTGTGTAATGAATTATTAAAGTGGTGAGAATTTTCCATTTTGTCCAAACACTACATGTTGGAATCTAACGAAATTTTCACAGGATGATGGCAACAGTGATATGTGCATGCTATGTAAAAACTGTAAGATTCTGCCCAAGTGTAAACAAACCGCAGCCATTTGCATGAGTAACACGATACTCCAGTGTTCCAAATTATTAACGAGTGACTTCATAATCTTGCAATTATGGGCCGTACTTGTGACTTAACCGCTTCTGTTATAACATCTGCTGTGGTGTCCTCCATCTAAACAGTCTATATTGGACTCTTCCGCCTCGTCGCCAAGATGTTGGACCAAGTAAATGGTTAAAGAAATAACAAAACAAGTGTTACAGATATATCAAATACAACAGTAGAGTATTACACAACGAGTGAGTGCGTGTCGGTTGATCCAGCGTTCAATCTGTTCGACTGTTCCCCCAAGGCCTTCTCTTGTACTAATCTTATAGTTGGCGGAAGAGTCCAACATAGACTCTTTAGAGGGAGGAAACCACAACAAGATCTAAACTTACAAAAGGTAAATCAACATTGGAAATATCGAGAATTTTTCCATCCTGGGTATAACGATAAACTACATCCGCGTCCTGGGTATGACGATAAACTACGTCCAACAACAAGGTCACAGATAATGTTTTCGGAAAAATAATGTTGTCAGCTATAAGTTTTTGAAGCAATAATGTTGCCAGCTATACGTTTTTTGGAAAAAATAATGTTGCCAGCTATGTGTTTTTGAAACAACAATGTTACCAGCTATACGTTTTTTTTGGAAAAAATAATTATTGCCAGGTATGCGGTTTTGAAACAATAATGTTGCCAGTTATACGTTTTTTGGAAAAAATAATGTTGCCAGCTATACGTTATTGAAACAATAATGTTGCAATCTATACGTTTTTTGGAAAAAATAATGTTGCCAGCTATGCGTTTTTGAAACAGAAATGTTGCCAGCTATACGTTTTTTGGAAAAAATAATGTTGCCAGCTATGTTTTTTGAAACAATAATGTTGCCAGCTATACGTTTTTGAAACAATAATGTTGCCAGCTATATGTTTTTGAAACAATAATGTTGCCAGGTATGTGTTTTTGAAACAATAATGTTTCCAGCTATACATTTTCTGGAAAAAATAATGTTGCCAGCTATCCGTTTTTGAAACAACAATGTTGCCACCTATATGTTTTTGAAAAAAATAATGTTGCCAGCTATATGTTTTGCGTCCTGGGTATGACGATAAACTACGTCCAACAACAAGGCTTCAGATAATGTTTTCGGAAAAATAATGTTGCCAGCTATACGTTTTTGAAACAATAATGTTGCCAGCTATACGTTTTTGAAACAATAATGTTGCCAGCTATACGTTTTTGAAACAATAATGTTGCCAGCTATACGTTTTTTAGTAAAAATGTTGCCAGCTATGCGTTTTTGAAACAACAATGTTGCCAGCTATACGTTTTTTTGAAACAATAATGTTGCCAGCTGCTATGCGTTTTTAAAAAAATGATGTTGCCGGCTATATGTTTAATAGTACTGTATATTTAATATATATATATATATATATATATATATATATATATATATATATATATATATACACCTTAATTTGGCATTAAATGACCCACAGTGGTTGATATGCCATAAAACCCAACCAACCACCCAACCAACCAGAATTTTTGGAAGATATCATCAAACTGTGAAAAGGTTTCTTGGAGCTCCTACGAAGATACTTAAGTGGGCCGATAAGATTCACTTGATTGTTTCCCACCGTTTTCTGTCACGAATTAAACATGAAGCTGTAAATTATCCAGGTCTGACCTGCGGAGAACATTTCGGGTGTACTGGGGAAACAACTGTGTCCAGAACTGCTAGATGTCGTTTTCTGAAAAAGGTCGGGAAATCCTTGAGATCCGTTGACAACGCCCCCATTGACAAAAAGTAACATAGAAAAGAGTGTGAAATGAGCAGAAGATAACATGAAGGTCGACTTCTCGAAGATTTTGTTCATGGATGAATGTCGTTTATCCATTGATGGCCCTGAAGGTTGGAGCAGAGGTTGGGTGGTAAACAGACGACATTGCCATCAAAGCTTGGTACACCAACAACAAGGTGATGGGGTATCATGATTTGGGCTGGTATCATTGGAAGTATCATGATCGATTTGTAGAAAGGGTACCCGGTCAATTTCTCGAAATCAAGTGCTCGAAAAATAATTTCTCGAACTATCAATTGCTCGAAAGGCAGATTGCTCGAAACCTATGGTTAAAAAAAAAACCCTAAAAACTCCATTGTTTCTAATATTTAATATAAGATGAAATAATACAACTTTATTGTTGTTAAATGAACAGTTGAAAGTGAAGAACGAGTACATTTATATAGCAGGTCTTAATTTTTTTCTACATTGCTTTTTCGTCATAGTTTAAAATAAAGGCTACATTTTTATTATTACTGTTATTCTTTGTGATTTTAAAAAAATTAAAAAAAATAACTATGGTTACTAATATTTACTCTATTGAATATGAAATATTATATGCAACACTTCTTAAATATTCTTCAAGATTGTGGTGCCATAGTTTGATACAAGGTTCTTTAATCGCATTGCACAGTCACGGTACTTTTTTATGGCCCCAGCTGCACTCACTCCTCCCACATATTGCTCTATTCACAATTCTTGTAAACGTTCTTCTCACTTTAGCGTCCTGGGTAAGACGTTAAACTACATCCAGCAGCAAGGCCTCTGATCAGGAGGTTTTGAGGAGCGTGGAACCAACTCTTAATTGCTGGTGTTCCCAGGTCCACCTTGACCCGGGGTGGTAGCACCTCCTAGTTTTTCCAGATCTTACCACGTCCTGGGTATGACGATAAACTACGTCAAACAGCAAGGAAGGCCTCAGTGTTTTCAGAAGAATAATGTTGCCAGCTATACGTTTTTTGGAAACAATAATGTTGCCAGCTATACCTTTTTGAAAAAATGTTGCCAGCTATACATTTTTTTTGGAAACAATGTTGCCAGGACAAAATAGGAATTTAAAATTCATATAAACTGGATTTGGCATTAAATAACCCACAGTGGTTGATATGCCATAAAACCCAAACAAACAAACAATCTTCTCACTTTAGTCCATCAATAAAATAGTCAGTAGTATTGTAGGTTAATTCAATACCAACAATAGACAACTAACAATTAAGGGAATACTGTAAGACAAGTCTATTGACAATAGACAATGGTTGCTATGGGAAGAAAGCGAGAACGACACGTAAAGACAGTAGCCTTGCCACCGTGTGTTGAGCCAGGCAAGACAATGGTTGCAGTGGGAAGAAGGCGATAACGACACGTACAGAGAGTAGCCTTTTCACCGTGTCTTGGGCCAACCAAGAGACAATATCCTAGAATACTGTCTGCTAAAGTTACTGTTGTGGCTTCGAGAAATCTGCCTTTCGAGCAATTAATAGTTTGAGAAATTATTTTTCGAGCAATTGATTTTGAGCAATTTACTGTCGAGTAATTGATTTCGATCAATTTACCTAGATCCTGTAGAAAGTGCCTGACGGTATTAAAATGACTGCAGATGCGTATATGGCCTTCTTGAGAGAACACCTTGAAACTTGGTTAAAAAAAAAAACAAAAAAAACCCCAAAGGATCACTTTCAGGAAAACCATCATATTTATGCAAGATAATGCTCCGTCCCATGCAGCGCTTAAAACTACGGAGTACCTGCAACAATTATGTTTCTCTGCATCTCGAAAAATGAACTGGCCGGACAGTTCTCTAGACTTAAACCCAATCGAAAATTTGCTGGGCATTCTGAAGCGACTGGTTTACGAGAATGGACGTCAATTTCGAACCAAGGATGACCTGTGTCAGTCAATTGTGAATGTATCACGTAGAATTACATCAGACGAGATCCAGAAATTGACATGTTCCATGTGCCAGAGGGCTTATCTAAGAAGAGGATCACATATTCCCTTATTAACTAGATCCATTATTATTATTGTACTCTGGGTACTTGTTGATTTCTATTAGGTTGGTGCGAAAATAATGACGTAATAATGTCGTTTTTTGACGTATTTTTTAACGTCAAAAAACGACATTATTACGTCATTATTTTTGCACCAACCTAATATTTGTTTCATGTCGGTTACCATACCAATCTATACATGAAACAATTAAAGCGTTATTTTATTGTTTATATGAGTTTTAATTACACTTCGATTATAATTTGGAACTTAAGTAAATTTGGTAAATAACCGTTTCTGTGTAATTTCGCGAAACTTTACACTTTTTACAATGTACGCGCATATAACGCTTGCCATAATTCTGTGAAATTTTTGTTAAATCCAACTTATACCTTTTGGACAAAAATTGAAAATTTTAACTTCGTTAATAATTCAATACACAGTGTGTGTGTGTGTGTATATATATATATATATATATATATATATATATATATATATATATATATATATATATATATGTAAATGTAGCTCTGTCCTAACATTGAGCTCTCAGGATTTCATCCTCTTTGGATTTACCAATTCGGTTTACCAAGTTCCTTATAACTTAAATATATATATATATATATATATATATATATATATATATATATATATATATATATATATATATATATGATGTAAATTGTTCATGTATTTAATATATTTAAGTGATATTAAATGTAAATTGTTTTTTCAATTAATTTTGCCCGAGTAAAGAAATGATGCCACAAAGATGCAAGAGGCTACTGGCTGTGAAATAGAACGAAACAATTTTAGATACATTAGGAAAGCCAATTCTAAACAAGGGATGACCTCTAACCAACTTCAAAAGATCGGCAAGCAGCGGGGACCGGACGATAGGCTGACCTATCTACTCTTATTTAGGAAAAAATAAATAAATAGTAAATCAAAGCCAATCCTAAACATGAAACCATACTCCTCTTTAAACGACCTGTATATATATATATATATATATATATATATATATATATATATATATATATATATATATATATAATATCATATTGAGGAATTGACTATAGCCTAAGCTATAAGCTCAGAATGAAATGACTCTATTGCTTATTACGTAGAAAGATATATCTACAGCGGTTTATTCGGCTTATTAGACTTTTAAGTCTAGTCTAATTTCTATCCGGCTACATCTGCAACATTTATTAATTCTGTTATCTAGTGTGTAAAGACATACAAATATTCATACAGAACATGCACGTTCATACAAAAAAGAATATATATATATATATTTATATATATATATATATATGAACATATAGAGGCGACAGTCTGTTTCATGGCCTGACAATTGCATCTAGCATAAAATAGACTGTCGCCTCTAAGTGTTGACTTCTATATTCGCTTTTATATTTACACGCGCTCTATCTCTGATATTCAGCACTTTATCCCATAAATATAACACATCCTAAGACTATATTTCTTCATATATATATATATATATATATATATATATATATATATATATATATATATATATATAATTAGAAAACAGATAAAAGGTGTTTTTTTCCTGGTTCCTCAGATCACATTTCCAAGCATAAAAAATGGTTTGAAATTTACGTATTATTTTTAAACACTTTTGATTGGTTGGTTGGTTGGGTTTTATGGCATATCAACCACTGTGGATCATTTAATGCCAAATTAAGGTATATATATATATATATATATATATATATATATATATATATATATATATATATATATATATATATATATACCTATACATATATTAAATATACAGTACTATTAAACATATAGCTGGCAAAATTATTTTTTCAAAAACGCATAGCTGGCAACATTGTTTCAAAAACACATAGCTAGCAACATTATTCTTTCCAAAAAACGTATAGCTGGCAACATTATTTTTTCCAAAAAAAGGATAGCTGGCAACATTATTTTTTCCCAAAAACATAGAGCTGGCAACATTTTTGTCTCAAAAACGCATAGCTGGCAACATTATTTTTACCACAAAACGTATAGCTGGCAACATTATTGTTTAAAAAAATGCATTGCTGGCAACATTATTGTTTCAAAAACACATAGCTGGCAACATTATTGTTTCAAAAATGTATAGCTGGCAACATTATTGTTTCAAAAACGCATACCTGGCAGCATTAGTGTTTCAAAAACGTACAGCTGGCAACATTATTTTTTCAAAAAAACGTAAAGCTGGTAACATTATTCTTTCCAAAAAATGTATAGCTGGCAACATTATTTTTTCCCAAAAACTTATAGCTGGCAACATTATTGTTTCAAATACCTATAGCTGGCAACATTATTTTTCCGAAAACATTATCTGAAGCCTTGTTGTTGGACGTAGTTTATCGTCATACCCAGGACGCAAACACTTTTGAGGGGTAGTTTTAAGTTGATGTAAGGTGATAGAGAGATGGGGAGGAGGTAGACCACAGATATGGTCGAAATTAGAGAAAGAAGGGAGAGATAGGAATAATTTTAAATCTATTTTTATTAAAATACTTTAGAGTAAGGGAGGAGGTAATACCATACATTAACCTATTTAATAAGTCATCTTACAGGAAAGGAGACAAAGAGAAAAAAAAGAGAAGTAAAGATATTAGGAAGTAAAGGTAGAAGCAGGGGTGGGAGGAAAAAAGAGGGGAAAGAAGAAGGGGAGAATACATTAACATATATGGGCTTATTGAGGTTAATTTAATAAAATACAGATTGATATATTTTGAAGTTAACGTTCGACATTAATTTAAAATTTAAAAATTGTCAACAAAATAAAATAAGAAAAATATATAATGTGAATATAAGATAAACAAAAAATATTAATATTTTTTATAACAACTAAGTACCAGAAAAATTAATTAAAATCTAAAATTCAAATTTTAAATTTTAAATCTTAAATCTCAAATTCATAATTTAAAGTTAAAACATAAAATAACAATATAAAAAATATATCAAAAAACATATTGAAAAATATATATACGTGTTGATACATATTATTTCATTCCGAGTGCCTCAATTCCCAAGTAAAAAATTTAACACAGCAGTTTTGTCTTTGAAAATGATGAACACTATAATATTTCTCTTGAAATAAACAACAAACTGATGATGACATTGTGCTATGTCGAAAGTACTGAGAATAAAAAAATAAATATCAACACTAAAATGACATTGAAAACCATCTCCGTGAATATGAAAGGATCCAATATAAAACAAGTTGATAAAACTTGTCGAAAATATTCAATAATATATAATATATATAATATAAAACATTATATATATAATATAAAATATAATATATATAATATAAAATATTCAACATGTCTCAATGAAAGCATTCTGCCAAAATATACACAATGTATAGATATATATATAAGTAAGTATAAAGTTAAATTCTAAGATCTAATTTTCAGTTTCGAAAAGAAATTTCTGTTGCGATGGAGACATATTTTAAAAAAATAGTTATAATATTATGCTCTGCTTTGTATATAGCACTATTTTTTTAAAATAGAAATAAATGTTAAAGACCTGTGAATTATAAATCTGACTGTTCTTTCCTATTATTTGAATATATATATATATATATATATATATATATATATATATATATATATATATATATATATATATATATATATATATATCCCAAAACTAAGGAAGTCTGAAATCGAGATACTGAAGGTAACATCAGTCAACTAAGAAACAATTTTACTTACATTAATCTTATATATATATATATATATATATATATATATATATATATATATATATATATATATATACAGTGACACGCATAAGTATTGGATACATGTTATTTTCTGTTATAACTCTAGTTTATGTTCGCCATTTTGCCTGATATTTAGTAAGTAATATCTCGTAAAGTTGTTTTAGTTGTACGTGGAAGGAAAATTAAAAATTGATGGTTGAATCTATTTTTTTATCAAAGTTCAAAATTATCATATGCAAAAGTATTGGATACATGACACTTTTTTCAAATTTCCAATCAAAACTTTGTATTTTAAAAGTCTTTAAATATTCAAATTTTCGATAGTATTGGAATGTTATCTCTGACCAATCAGAGAAGCACACAATTGTTTACAAGATAGTGCTACTAATCATCTGACTCTTTGATGTGCATTCTGCAATTCAAGGATTAAAAATGGCAAAAACTAAAGAATTATCCAGAGATATGCGAGATAGAATCATTGAACGTCACAAAGGAGGACAAGGTTAGCGAAAAATTAGCAAAAAAATGAATCTAGCACTAAGTACAGTAGGAAATATCATCAGAAAGTATAAGAAGTATGGCGACGGTACAGCAAACCTTCCAAGAAATGGAAAACCGAGAAAAATAAATGAGAGTACTTCAAGGTGGATCAGCAGAAATGTGCAAAAAACCCTTCATTACTCGTTCTGAAATTAAAACTGATCTTGAGGGTGCTGGAATTAATGTAAGTAAGGATACCATTAGCAGAGCTCTATATCGTACAGGCTTTCATTCAAGATCACCAAGAAAAGTGCCTTTACTGAAAGCCAAACATGTCAAAGACCGATAAAGTTTGTCGAAACGTATGAAAAGAAAGGTATGCAGTTTTGGGAAAAGGTAATCTGGTCGGATGAAACGAAAGTTGAACTATTCGGAAGGAACACAGCGACAAGTGTTTCGCGTAAAAATGGCACTGCCTTCAACAAGCACAATACCATCCCCACAGTTAAGTTTGGGGTGCTTCCATTATGATATGGGGATGCTTTTCAGCCAAGGGCACTGGTGAGTTACAAGTTATCCATGGTAGAATGAATGGTAGCATGTGCAGGGAGATTCTAGAGATGAACATTCAGAAATCTGCAACTTCTTTAGGACATGGTCGGAATTTCGTGCTTCAACACGACAATGATCCCAAACATACCGCAAAACTTACGAAGGAATTAGTTTAAAAATAATGGTATTGCTGGTCATGTCTTTTCGCTCGTTTTTTATATTTATATACTTTCATGGTATTTTTGCTTGTAGGGGTCGATTATTTCCCCTTAGCTGGGATCCTAACAGGTGCTACCACTCCGGTTTAAGGTGGATATGGGAACAACATCAATTAAGGGGTGGTTCCATGCTCCACACCCCACAAACTACTCGATCAGGGACCCTGCTGACGTAAACGTAGAAAACGAACCGATCAATATGTTGCCTTAAGTCTTCTCTTCTCTTGTGAGTTTCGGGTGATTGATACTTTTTTTTGAAGCTTTTCGCCCCAAGCAAGGCGGGAGTGCCACTAAAACGCAAGGGGTTACAGAGATTTGGAGCAAGAGTAAGGAGGCGTGATAGAGGAAAGGGTGAAAACAAGGACGGGGAATAGATCAAGGTATCTGGATATGTCGATTGACATTGCATTTATATAGTGAGAGATTATAGCTATCAGGGTAGCCAGTAAGAGGAAGGGAGTTCCGCAGACGGGAAGTGCGAGATATGAAGCTATCGGAATAGAAGAAACGGCTACATTTAACTGTTTCGACAGTGAAATGGTGGGACTGTGATACCAACCAACGAACACGTTTAAATTCATACAGTTTGGGAACCAGCGAAAGTAGCCCGTCGGAGCAGTTACCGTGAAAGTATTTGTAGAAAAGACAGACAGAGGCGACGGCCCATCTGTGAGAGAGCGACTGTAAACGAGATGTCAGATCAGGGCCAACCACATTGCATATCCGTCTCTGGATTTTGTCGAGGACCTTAAGACGAACAGCGGGGGCCCCAGAACAAATATGACAGCAGTATTCCATGTAAGTTCTATCTTGTTCATGTAACGGCATTCACACGAGGTGGGCTGAGCTGGCTCCGATATTAGAGTTTCATGGGAATTTGAAATTCACAAGCGGTCCCCAACCCGCATGTACAGCACATGAGATTTGATTATAGTGGTGAAGGTTTCGTGCAAGACCATCAACATTTTTTGAAGGGCCGATTACAGAGACCTGGCGCACTACGTGGCACAAGGTCCCCAAACGACCCTCCGCAGGTTTTGAATTCAGAGTTTTCCTTCTCCTATATCAGTTGCCATCCAAGGCTACAGAACCCAGTCTGTCCTGCTATTTACCTATAGCTGGAGGCAGAAGAAGAGGATTCACACCTTTCCCAAGGGTATTAGCACGTAAGTGAATGTAATGGATTCCACGCAAGGGTGAATGTTTGATTTATAGATTTGAAGGATGGACTCGGTCGAGAAAAAATGTCTGGCGCTACACAAAGAACCAACTGTCCTTGCTGTTGATGAAGCTATTGATTCAATGTAATTATTCCATCTGAGGTCAGCGGACAGTGTAAGACCAAGAAGTCGCAAAGAGGTGCTCTTGTGGAGTTGAGTATCAGACATTTTAATAGGAGACAGGGGTGGGGGTTCTCTGTGGTGGGTAATAGAGAGCAGTTTTACATAGCATTTCAGCATTCTTCTTTTTTTTTTTCTAATGAAAATTTCCCGATTCTTCACACTTTGAAGAAAGACATTTAAAAGAAAAAGAAAATTCATCAGTTTTCTTACCTGATATGATACTCCGCACTTTAATATTCTCAAATTCTTTCCATAGAACTTTCTCTCTACACTGCCTACAGGACTCAAATTTGTAGCCTTGTGCCAGACTTAACGTAATAAAATATGCATACGAAGGAGTGCTGCATATTTCTCGACCCGACCCTCTTCTCGAGATCCGAGCCATTGCTTGTGTCGTCGTACAAAATTCACGTATAAGATGTCAGCTGGCTTATATTTACAAGTTTCAAATAGTGTTTCAATTTCAAAGTAGATATCTGTGTGAAATCTTTGAAATTGGATAAATCAAGCTCATTGTTTAAATTCATAAAACACCGATATATGATATTCACAAAAGTACATTCGGTTACGGCTAATTTCGTTTTAGTTTAGAATTGCATCGCAAGTGAAAGCGTTCTTTGACCGAACAGTGCAGTCATTTAATATTGTATTTGCTTTATTCAAATGACATTTAAATGAGTTTTTCTTCTTCCTTTTCGTTTATGTCAATATATTTTCGAGTTTCAGTCAGAGGTTCCGGAGCTGAACTGCTAGCCTGACCACTAAGCGAAGACTTTAATGGAAGCATATACAGCAATACTGAGATTAAAGAAAGTAATATGCTTCACTTGTATATTTCCGTATCAGAGGCAGACAAAACTGTTTTTATGCTAAATTATAGAACGAAATATGCACTTATTCAAAGGACAATACACCCACCCGCGCCCCCAAAACACACACACACGCACGCACACACACACACACACACACACACACATATATATATATATATATATATATATATATATATATTTAGTTTATGGAAAACTAGGTAATCCGTATGGGTAGACCCAAGGAGGATAAAATTATTAAAAATGAAATTATTTAATATATATATATATATATATATATATATATATATATATATATATATATGTATACGCGTATATATTTCAGCGCTACATACTAGTCAGCTTCCGTTAGATACTATGAAGCGAGTCTGTTAGGCAAATTTTTCAATGGTCAATATAGAAAAACAATTTTGACTAATTTTGATATTACCTATCTCTCATCCTTTAACATCAATACACGAAAGGTTATTCGTGAGTATGAAAGGATTTTGTTAAAAATTAGCAGACATTATGCATGTAATTTATTCAATCACACACACACACATATATGTATATGGATAGAAAGAGTTTTATTTCATGAAAGCTAATTTTCTTTCTTGTAGCAAAAATATTTTCAAAGAAAGTGTCAAAATTTAAATTAAATTATATGTTACGTTTCATTTAAAAATTATTTTTGCTCAGCTTAACAAGTAACTCGTCCATAAAACTCTCACATATTTCCGTTTTTCTTTGTTGCCTGAAAAATAAAATATTCCTTTTTCATTCATTTGTATATTGGGTTGATCTGTACAATATTGTATCGAGTAACATTAATTGTACACATATTTATCTACGTTAAAAGACACCTTGTAATGGTTAAAAAGCCTGTCTCGCTAGAACCATTATTATTGAGTTCGATCCTCAGTGGGTCCCCATACTTTCGGGCTTGCGCCACATTTAAGATACGCTTAGAAAATTAATATTTTCAACGTTAAATAAAAGTCTACAGAATTATTTACAAAGTAACAGAAGATGAATAAAAATTGCAAATGAAGGGAGGTTTACTATTGCTAATGTACCCGTGCCGTCAAAAATGGCGCAAATTGTTGGAAAGTTTTCACAGTGAGATGCAATGAAAGAAAAGTCTTACAACACTGTATTGAGATTGAATAAAGTGGAGATAAAAATTCAAAGCTAAAATAGCAGCTATTGAACCGTTTAATTAATCCGTTCCATTTATCAGGTGATCCCATAAGTTCTGTCCGAATTTTAACTTTTTGTTAAAATGAACGAAATTTAAAGAGTATTTTATAATGTCTAATGGAGCTGAACATTATTTTTATGTTTAGATGCATTTAAATTAATCAAAACTTATTTCAGAGAACAATAAAATTAAATTTTGTTTGATTAAAACCCTGCTAACATGGTTGTACCCAAGAATCATTTGAGGCACATAATGCTTTATGAGTTCAAGAAAGGAAACTCAGCAGCCGAAGCGGATAGAAACATTCACTCAGTTTATGGAGAGGAATGTGTGAATGAAAGAACTTGCAGAAGATGGTTTGCAAAATTCAGAGGTGGAGATTTCACCCTTGAAGATGAAGATCGAACCAGACGTCCAGTTGAGTTTGATGAAAAGCTTCTTGAAGCAGCTCTTGAAGAAAATCCTGCTTTATCAGTTGAGGAATTGGCAGTGGTTCTCAGCTCAAACCATACAACTGTTCATCGTCATCTTCAACAACTTGGAAAAGCTCCTAAGCTTGGAAAATGGTGCCTCATGAATTGTCTGAAAACAACCTCAAATCCCGAGTTGACATCTGCTCTTCTCTCCATTCTCGCCAACTTGTTTCACCTTTTTGGGATAGACTTGTGTCTGGCGACGAAAAATGGATCTTTTATCGAAATGTTAAGCGTCGTAGACAGTGACTTGGTAAAGGGGAAGGACCCCAGCCACAGCCAAGAAGGGAACTTCATGGCCAAAAGGCTCTTCTTTCAATTTGGTGGGATCGCCTTTGAATTCTTACCACCTAATGCAACAATTAATATACTGTCAGCAGTTAGAGCGTTTAAACCAAGATTTGAGGGAAAAAAAGACCTGCTCTAGTGAATCGAAAAGAGGTGATGTTTCATCAGGACAATGCGCGACCCCACACAGTAAGAATCACGTCACAAAAGATCGAAGAACTTGGTTGGGAGAAAATTCCTCATCTACCTTATTCTCCCGATCTTGCTCCTCCAGACTACCATTTGTTTCGTAGCTTACAGAATCATTTGAAAGAAACAGCTTTTGTAACACAGGAAGAGCTTAAAACTGACATTTGTGAGTTCTTCGAATCAAAGCCAAAAGAATTTTACAGTAATGGAATTAGTAAGCTTGTTAATAGATGGAAGGAAGTCATAGATAATCAGGGAAAATATATTGTTGATTGAATCTGTAATTAAATGTAACATTTGGGCACTTGTTTTCTTTATTCAAAATTCGGACAGAACTTATGGGATAACCTGATAGTAAGCTTGTTAATAGATGGAAGGAAGTCATAGATAATCAAGGAAAATAAATTGTTGATTGAATCTGTAATTAAATGTTTACATTTGGGCACTTGTTTTCTTTATTCAAAATTCGGACACAACTTATGGGGTGACCTGATACATATCTTTGACTTTCAATGGGACAGAAAATATATAAATACATAGTTTTTTCCGACTATTTTAAGGCAAAAATGAAATTGAAGTGTTCGTTATAGTTACATCACAAAATTCAAATTTAAAAAAGAGAGAGACGCTTCTGCGTAAGCCTCTTTCTGGTTAATGTAAATTTCCTTTATACCAAGAGTTTTTTTTCCTTTATCTTTTTTTCTTTCCATTTGATACTATAATAAAATTACCAGATCAGTTTTGTGGACAAGACAAATTGTTATGACAACTAGAAAAGCAAAAATCTTTTCATTTTTGCCTTGAAAAAGTCGGAAGACGAAACGCGTCGGTAAAAACTAAGATGTTTTTTTTCCAATTCTCATCTTATACCGATTTGTCTTGTACACAGAATTGATCTGGGTATTTAACTATATTAATAAGACCAAATTGAACCAATACGATCACAATAGACTGAGATTATTTGTCCATTAAGTGATCGTATTGTTTTAATTTGGTCTTGAAATAAATAGGCTTTATCGTCACCATTTTTATCGTGTTTATTAGATTGTAGTATTAGATCTGAGTGCATCACATAAAAGGCTTGAACAAATAATACTGCAATCTAATAAACATAGAAGTAAAGGAACTGATTAATTAAACGGTTCATTTTGCTCGAGAATTAATTTTGCCTAAATGTGGATATTTTGTTTGTATAGATTATTAAAACGTCTAAGGCAAGTAATCACTCATGATTTTACTGACTTAAGTTCATTTGTTTCTCATACTACAGATGGGGCAGAAAAAAAAGACATTATCAAATTTATTCTTCAAACACTAAAGTGCAATTATATTTTATTCAGTTATATATTCGCCATTATTTGAAATACGTTGATTCCACTTATCAGGTACCTTTTGAGTAAACTTCCGCAGGTATGTCTTCTCCTTTTACCGTGTAAACAATCAGTTATGTGCCATGATTTACGTTTAGGTGATCATGTATCTTTCGATGAGGCATATTTTTTCCCTCATTAGGTTGTCATTTCTTTCTGGTGTAGACCAGTTGCCATCCAAGGCTATAGAACCCAGTCTGTCCTGCTATTTACCCATAGCTGGGGGGAGAAGAGGATTCATACATTTCCAAGTGTATTAGCACGTAAGTGAATGTAATATGGATTCGACTGGAATGCGATGCAGTTTTACTATTGTTTTTTTTCCTCATATATATATATATATATATATATATATGTTATGCAATATATATGCTATATAATTGTTGTAGCATACCTATGGAAGATAATGGGTATGTCACCACTCACATAAACACATTAGTAAATACTGTATGTTGGTCTGCAGTTGGAGATTTATTGTGGAATTCACTTGACTTACTTCTAGCAGTTGACTACTTCTACGTGCCGCTAGCGAATCTTATATGTGTTGTTCGTGTCTTAAGTATAATCGTTCATTACCAATCTTCGTGTGATTATTCTATTCAGTAACGCTCCCTAGGTTACAACAATAATATATATATATATATATATATATATATATATATATATATATATATATATATATATTTCTGTTGATGAAATTTATTCTTCCAAACATGAATGATGATTACATTTTATTCAATTATATATTCACCATTATTTGCAATGATTTGTTATCACTTATCAGGCAACGCTTTGATAATTTTATGAGTAATATTCCTCCAGTTTTGATGTGTTTTCGACGAACTTTTCAATTTGGTTTTCTTTAGAGACTTACCTCTATCAAAACCTTTTGCAGCGATTGAAAAAAGCTAATAATCGGTTGGTGCAAAGCCAGGAGAACATGGGGGGGTGGAGTGGAACAAACCAACCGAATTCCATTTTCTTCTCGTGTTGGAATCAATCTACACTAAATTTTCGCACAACGTTGGCAATTCTGACCTGCGCAAGCACTGAATTTTTCGTACTGATCTGCGCAATGTAAACAGACTGGCGCCATATTTGTTATCAGCACGGTGATTTGAGAGTGCCAAATTATTACAAAGGTTTAGTAAAATTCCCAGAATTGAGCAAACAAAACGTTTATTAATGTTGCACGTGAATGTTTATGATCAAAAGAACCTAATGAATAAGATAATCAAACAAATAATAACAGATACAAACAAAGGCACAGTTATAAACAAATTAATAGGGATTGTGCTTTCCCAGTTTTGAAATTACTTGAAGAAGTCTACGATCCATAGAATTTGTTAATTATAGGATGTCATCTGCTGTAATGCCGCAAGATATTTCAAGAATTGTTTCCCACAACTCAGCGTTGCTCCTGAATTGTCGTCCGTTGGCGTACAGTCTTTGCTTCATGATTCCCCAAAGGTTTTCGATTGGGTTCAAATCCGGAGAATTTGCTGGCCACTTCATTTTTCGAAGTCCATCGAAGCCTAACTGTTTCAAATATTCAGTAGTCTTGTGAGCAGCATATGAGGGAGCATTATCTTGCATAAAAACAATTGCCCTTCTGAAGGCAAGTCTTTGACTTTTCATCCACGGATCAAGATGCTCCTTCATAAACGCTATGTATGCATCAGCAGTCATTTTGACGCCATCTGGTACTCCCCATGGGCCCACGATTGTTTTTCCAATAATGCCACCCCAGATCATTATGCCTCCACCGCCTTGTTGGCGTCTCAAACGCTGATGGCAATTCTGTCCGTTCATTACCCAGCTTTTGCACCATTTATCTGGCCCATCAATTGTTGCGCGAGTTTCGTCTGTGGGCAAAACTTTAGAGAAGTCAATCTTCATATTGTCCTCGGCCCATTTCAATCGATTTTGAATGTGATTTCTCGTCAACTGAGGCTTCGATACAGGTTTGACAGTTGTTGCTATTTCCCTCAGATACCGACACCGAGTACTTTTAGACATAGTAGGATCCCCAATGCGACTGAAAAGCTCTTGACTGGTAAGTCCAGGGTCCTTCGTGGCCTCTCGTTTAAGGCGTGACATGAGACGACGTGAAATAACCCTCGGCTTGCCTTTATCTGCCTTTTTGCATACTTGTGTAGGGTCGGTGGTGAAATTTTTCACTGTTTGATGACACCTCCCTATCATTTTAGAAATTTCTAGGGTAGATTTACTTTTTGAGAGTGCTGAGGTGATAGTTTTCTTTTCAGCATCACTTAAACTGCTTTTACGGACCATCTTTTCACTAAATTCTTACACTTTTCTAATAATTTGGCACTCTCAAATCACCGTGCTGATAATAAATACGGCGCCAGTTTGTTTATATTGTGCAGATCAGTACGAAAATGTCAATGATTGCGCAGTTCCGTATTGCCAACATTGTGCGAAAATTTTGTGTGAATTGATTGGAGGGTTTTTGAAATATTAGAAAAAAAGATATCTCGATAATAATTTGGCACGCAGTGTATAATATATAAGATATATGATATAATGTATCTACTATAATATGATGTATTTCCCAGACAATTCTCACCAGAATCCATCCTGCACATTTATAAATCTATCATTCGTCCGTGCAAGGAATACTGCAGCCATATCTGATCTGGGACTCCGACTATACATATATATATTTATCGTTGCATAGCAATGTTTCTATGCAAACAAAACAAAACAATCATTGTTGCAATGTACGCATAACCATTCTAAAACAAAAAATTACCATCTTTGTTATATAATTTATTATTTAATTTATTGTAATGTACTTATAATCTCTGATGAAGGCTTATGTAAGACGAAAGCTTAGACAGGATTAACAATAAAAACATGTATCAACATAGTGATTTTCTTTCGTGTTTCAGTGATAATGCTAAAAATCTTATTCGACAATATGAAAGGAATTTACTTAAAATAGACAAAACTTGTCTATATTATTTAATGAAACATGCACTTATATATATATATATATATATATATATGACATGAGGTATTATGTACACTATTTACATTATTCGGACTATTGTCCTCATCTTCGTTGCCATGCTATCAAAACGATTCGGCCGTTGTACGCTGCGTCCTTCTTCAGGTGGTTGGAATGTCCAACTGACCCTTTATTTCTTTACATTTTTCATTTCAACCTTTGGAAGTAAAGTCTGATGATCCAGAGCCCTTTAAAAGGGCTGTGATGAAATAATTTATTACATGGAACCTTAAAGTGGTCTGTTTTTATTCAAACATATTTGCTCTGAATTTACATTGAGCTCATTGCGTCTACCCATACAGACATTACCTAATTTTGCATAAACTAATTATATATATATATATATATATATATATATATATATATATATATATATATATATATATATATATATATATATATATAGTATACATTGCAGGTATTCGTGGCATTTTGAAAATAAGGTAAGGATTTACCTTAAATTCAATGAATAAAGACTAGGAGAATATATAAATAACTTTCGACATGAACTAAGAATTATAACAAAAAAAGATACAGAATGAATAATGTTTTTTTTTACACACACACACATATTATACGTGCACACGAAGACACACATACATATATATATATATATATATATATATATATATATATATATATATATATAGGGTGCGATGGATAAATTGTCGTCTAAATTGCCAAAAAATGAAAATAACACTGACATCTCAATTTAACAGATATATTTACCAGAATTATACAGAAATATTTTGAAATATTATTTCAACCAACTGAAACCATAATATTAGTAATGTTAGATGCATCATTTTAGCATCTTCATTTAAATGCCAACAAGAATGCCAGAAGTTTGAGTTAGAATACATTTTTTAAATAAATTTTCCAATTCTAGGTTTAAATAGGCAAACTCGAATACAGTTTCTATAAAAATCCATCTACAAAGCCTCTAAATCCCTAATTATGGCAAACAACTAACCCCCCAAAAAACTAGATTTTAACATATGCAAAAAATAAATAAATAAATAAGTAAATACCCCCCAAAATTACAACTTCATTTTTATTATATTTTTTTTTTCAAGTATATCACCCCAAGCAAGCTGGGAGTGCTATTAACATGCAAGGGGTTACAGAGAGTGAGAGTAAGGGTAAAGAGGGTGTTTGAGGAAAGGATATACAGAAGGACGGGGATCAGGATAAAGGCATCAGATGATGTTGATTAACTTTACATTTGAATATTTGAAGATTATAGGGAAGCACATAGAAGGAAGGGAGTTCTACTGTCAGGAAGTGCAAGATAAGAAGCTGTTGGAGTAGAAGAGACAGCTACATTTAACCATTTTGAAAGAGAAGGGGTGGTACTGAGATGTCAACCCAGTAGAATGCTTAAATTCATGTGATTGGGAGCCAGTGAAAGTAGCTCATCAGAGTAGTTGCCATGAAAATACTTGTAGAAAAGACAGAGGGAAACCACAGCACGTCTGTGAGAGAGTGACTGTAGACAAGATGCCAGGTCAGGACTTATCAGATTGCATATCCGTCTCTGGATTTTGTTGAGGACCTCGAGATGAATACAGTTTCCATAAAAATCCATCTACAAAGCCTCTACATCCCTAATTATGGCAAACAAGTAATCCCCCAAAAATCTAGATTTCAGCAGTAATATAACATATGTAAAAAAAAACAAAAAACAAAAAACAAAAAAAAAATGTTGGTTGGTTGAAATCTACAGCTACAGTGGAATTGATGTCGTTGTCTTTGATTTCATATGGTCATAAAACTTAAGACAGAATTCCATATCTCATCCATTCTTTATTATAATATTCGACTCCAAGGATTATTGGCATCTCTGCAAGAGCGTACTAAACAGTAGAAAACCCTCTATACTTCCTTTGTTCATACAGTTCGAAGTCCTGACCTCCTCCGCCGACAAGGCTGAATGCTTTTTTCGGAAATTTTCATTCAACTCAACGCTTGACTTCTTCCGGTGTACCCATAAAAGATTTCCCTCTTAGAATTGAGGCCCTTTTCAGTGAGATGCACATAACCCCGTCATTGGTATTGGGCATTATCGCTAATTTAGACCCCAACAAGGCTAGTGATGGAAATGGGATACCAGCCATTGTCTTGAAGAAATGTGCGCCTGAACTGGCGCCTTCCATCTCCAAATTATACAACTACTGCCTCAGGGAATCTTGTTTTCCAGACTGCTGGAAGTCCTCATCGATTGTTCATGTCTTTAAGAACTCTGGCGACCCCTCTAACCCTTCTAAATACCGTCCTATCAGTCTCCTTCCCCTCTTCGGCAAAGTCTTCGAAGCTTTAATCAACGCCGAAGTGGTTAACCACCTTACATCCCATAATCTGCTCTCTGACAAGCAATATGTTTCCCGCTTTGCCCGATCTACAGCTGATGTGCTTACGGCCATCACTGAAATTGTCTATCAAGCTCTTCAGAATAACGGAGAAGCGCGTGCTGTGGCCCTAGACATCTCCAAAGCGTTTGATATGGTTTGGCATGTCAGGCTTCTTTGCAAGCCCCAGGGTTATGGAATTACAGGTCGATTGTTTGACTTAATACATTCATTTCTGTCGAACCGTGAATTGAAGGTCGTTCTCAACGGATTCTTCTCCAGCTCCTATCCCACGAACGCAGGTGTTTCCCAAGGCTCCATCGTAGGCCCTACTCTGTTCCTTCTCTTCATTAACGATCTTCCTGACGCCATAGATTCCCAAGTTGGCATCTACGCGGACGACACTACAATTTACTCCTACCTCAAAAACAAATCTAGTGACGTTGACAAAACTAACCTGGCCGTTTGTCTCGAAAAAGACCTCCAATCGGTTGTGAACTGGGGCTGTAAAGGGCTGGTTAACTTTAACGCCTCCAAAACAAAACTGCTTTCTATTAATCACCACAGAGATCCTTCCCTGCCCCCCTGTAAGAATGTGTGACGCTCAATTTCCCGAGAGCGCCTCTCTGCGGCTGCACGGCCCAACGTTGTCTACTGACCTGAGATGGAACAAATACATTGAGTCAATTGCTTCGTCCACCGCAAGGAAATTTGGGACCCTGTGCTGCGCCACGAAATTTTTCTCCCCGGAATCGATTCTTTAAATCTACAAATCAACAATTCGCCTTTGCATGGAGTATTGCTGCCATATATGGTTTGGAGCCCCTTCTGTTTGTCACGGGGTTCTTGATAAAATCCAGAGACGGATATGCAATATAACTGGCCCTAATCTGGCATCTCGTCTGCAGTCGCTTTCTCACAAACGTGCCGTCACCTCTCCCTGTCTTTTTTACAAATACTTTTATGGTAATTGCTCCGATGAGCTGCTTTCGCTGGTTCCAAGACTTCGCGAATTCAAGCGTCCTACGAGGCTGGCATCCCGCTCTCACCCTTTCACCGTTGAAACTGTTAAATGTAGCCGCCTCTTCTACTCCAATAGCTTCATGTCTCGCACCCCTCGCCTGTGGAACTCCCTTCCCTACTCCTGTTTCCCTGATAGGTTTAATCACCAACTATTCAAATGTAATGTCAATCGACATCTCCAGTTGCCTTGATCTATCCACTATCCTTCTCCTCATCCTTTCCTCTATCACTCCTATCTGATCTTGCTCCAAATCTGTAACCCCTTGCGTGCTAGTGGCTTCCCGCCTTGCTTGGAGTAAAATGCTAAAAAAAACATGTACACACACACACACACACACACACATACACACACACACAGAGACCCTAGTATATAGCAGTATCATATCACACTCCCATCCTTGTGTCACTCATCTCAGTGGTGATAACAGGGTAAATATCTAGACCACTTCTTTTTACTCAGTCTTCTTTTGTGTGTATATATTGTAAATTAATTGATTTCCTTCTTTACTTTGGCGAACCCACCGACATTATTCCAGTCTCAAGTCTATATTCAGTGGCAATTTTGGTCAAACGTTTGATATCTTTTAAGGTGAGCACAAAATATATTGGGGTCACTGAAGTTTAACTCTTCTTGGATAAAGAGTTCTTGATGGATATTCATTTCAATTCAGTTCACCGGTATTTTCTTGGCGCGAAACATAATACAAAAAGAAACTACGTTAATTAGCTCGTCAAGTATTCGCTGTTTATTATAATTTTTAATAATTTTTAATTAGCAGAATATATTTTATCGTGGTTATATCTGAATTAAATGCAAAATAAAATATTTAAGCACGTGTGGTCTTTGGTTAATTAAAATGAAATTTTCGAGTTTTGCATTTCAGAGAAAAAGATCTGACCATTTAGAATACTGGATAGAAGAATATTTTTTCTTTCCTTTCTTTTTTCTCTTTTTCTTTCCATTCGCCTTTCTTTCTTTCTTTCTTTCTTTCTTTCCATTCGCCTTTCTTTCTTTCTTTCTTTCTTTCCATTCGCCTTTCTTTCATTCATTCATTCATTCATTCTTTCTTTCTTTCTTTCTTTCTTTCTTTCTTTCTTTTATAATGTATTTTTTTAATATCTCGTTTTTTCTCTTTCCTTTGTAATGTATTATTTCTTCAATTGATATTTGTTTCTTTTTTCTTTTCTTTTTCCTCTCTTCCTTTTGTCTTTTCCCCTTAGCAACGTTTTTTTCCGTCTTTGTCTTTTTCTCCTTTTTTCTTTTTTTCCCGTTTCTTCTTTTACCTTCTATTCCATTTTTTTTTCTTTTTTTTTTCATTCCCCTTCTTTCCTTTTCCTACCTCTTGCCTTTTCTCCTTGTTTCCTCCATTCCTTCTTTTTCTTTTTCCTTCTTATCCTTTTTTCCCTTCTCCATTTTTCTTCCTTTTGCCTTTTCTTTTTTTTCTTCTTCTTTTTCATTTTCTCATTTTTTTCTTTTCTTTTCTCTCCCTTTTTTATTGCTTCTCCTTTTCTACTTTTCCCTTTTGTCTTCTTTTTCCTTATCTCTTTTATCTTGTTTTCCCTTTTCTTCTTTTTCTTTCTTTTCCCCTATGTCTTTTTTCTTCTTGTTTCTTTTTCTCTTTTTTCCGTCTTTTCTTTTTCTTCCTTTCCCTTCTCTACTTTTTCTTCCTTTTCTCCTTTTTTTTCTTTTTCTTTTCCCGTTTCTACTTAGTCTTCCATTTCCAGTATTTGTCTTTTACTTCCTTTTTTTTTCTTTCTTTCTTTTGTTTCCTTTGTCTTTTACATTTTCTCCCTTTATTTATCGTATTCAAATATTAGATTGGTGCAAAAATAATGACGTAATAATGTCGTTTTTTGACGTATTTTTTAACGTCAAAAAACGACATTATTACGTCATTATTTTTGCACCAACCTAATATAACGTTTTCATCTCTGTTTTTTTTCTCATTTCTTTTTTATTCTCATTTTCTTTTCTTAGAATTTGTCCTGATTATATCTGTTTTCTTTCGTTCTTTCTTTCTTTTTTTTCTTTCTTTTTTTTTTATATTTCTTGTAATTTGTCCGTTTTTTTTCTCCTTTCTTTTCCTTTCTTTCTTTGATTTTTTTAATTTTCTTTCTCGCTTTTTCTTTTTGCTATTTCTTTCTTGTCCCTTGTGGCTTCTGTATTCATTCTCTCCTTCCTTTCTTTCTTAGTTTTCTTTCTTTATTTCTTTTCTATCTATTTTAAATATTTTACCTCATTGGTTGTTTAGCTCTTTCTTGCCCTTTGCCGTTTCTATGTCCGTTTTTTACCCTTAATTTCTTTCTTTCTTTTTTGTTTTTCTTTCTTTCTTTTCTCTCTTTAATATTGCACATCCTTTCTTTCTATTTTGGGTATTAATTTCTTTTCTCTTATCGTTTCTATATTTCTTCCTTTGCTCATTTCCTATCTTTCTTTTAATTTTTCTTTTCTTTTCTTTTCATTATTTTTCTTTTCTTTCTTTCTTTCTATTTTAAATATTTCGCCTTGACTCATGCTTTCTGCTTTGGCAGATTATCTCTTTCTTGTTCTTTGTCGTTTCTGGCGTCTTTTTTTCTTTCCTTCCTTTTCTTTGTTTGGTTCTTTGTTTCGTTCTAAACACAAATTTAATCTCTATTTCCCTTTTTTTTTCTTTTTTTTTCTTTTTTTTTTACTTCTTTTTCGTCCTGTTCATTTATTTTCTTGTTCGTTCGTTTGTTCGTTCTTTTTCGTCCTAGCAGCCGATAACATTTGAATGTCAAGGTCGTTGAGTAGGAAGAGAAATATCTCATGTTTCGATCAGAGAATATACAGCTGGGAAATAACTCTTAGCTCGAGGCAAAAATGTTGAAAAATCCTAAATAATCAGCATATCGAATTTCCTTGTAATTATGAAATGTATTTATAAGTGGTAGAAAGACTTTAGATTATACAAATTAAATAAAACGCACATGGAAAGAATTATGAGTTTTTTTTTTTCATTACAAAATACGATTCGCCATATTTGATTTCAAGAAGGAATTTGAATTAATGGATTAAACTTGGGAAGAATTTCTAATGTGTTGATATGCAAAATTTAAAAAAAAAATAATTTTAACAGGAAAATCTAGGAATCAAATATATGTTGTAGAACATATATTGATTTCTTTGGAATTTCAAACAGAACCTTCGTCATGATTCCCATAATCCCAAATCACAGGGACGCCTGATGTAGAGTAACATCATAAAAAGTAATTGATTAGGGGAATTTCCTTCTGAAGTACATGAGATATGTAAATGGATGAGCAATTATATTAGGTTGGTGCAAAACTAATGTCGTTTTTTTTTGACGTATTTTTAACGTTAAAAGACGACATTATTTTTGCACCGACTTAATAAAACGGCCGATTAAATGTTACACTTTCAATGAGGCTCCACCATTTAAACCTCTATCGGGTTTCAGGTTTATTGCAGACCATAAGGAGAAATATATACGATCCCTTCTAAATACACTGGTAAAATGGCCGGCTCATTCCAACATTTTTATAACGGGAGAGACTTGGAAGAATGGTTTATTCTCCCATTTACATCCCCCACTTAATGGACATTATAATAAAAACACTGTACTTCATGTAGAGAACGGGATAGTTGAAAGGGAAAGGAATGGCAAACAAGCTTTGTTCTCAGAGAAACTTTTATACTACTAAGACATACACAATATATATATATATATATATATATATATATATATATATATATATATATATATATATATATATACACGTGTCCCACGCAAAAAATAATATATAACACGGCAAAACAAAAGTAAGGGGAAACAAAAAGGAAGGATCTTACATATAATAAGAAGAGTCTTCTCTGTTTCTAGAGGAACCATGTTTAGGATTCCTGATTAAACCGGTACAGATTCAGCTGCTATGGCACAGGCGATGACATATTCCTCGAACGGGAAACGGCGAATCATGGGTTTTCCCAAATTGAGGATTGCTAGCCAGAGATTTCCATATTTGGGGAAGGTATATTACACCATAGAGATATGGCACCATGGACTTGTAAACTGTAGCATGTGCTGGAGGATTCAGATTTAGCCTCAGCCCAGCCGCCTTAGCCCAGGCCCCTTAGCCCAGGCCCCTTAGCCCAGGCCCCTTAGCCGAGGTTAAAAAAAAAATAACTGCTCGATCTGGCTGCCGTAAAACTGATTGAATGATTGTCCAATCTCGTCACTGTATGAGTGACATCACTAAGCTCCCGTCACGTCATCCACATGTCTTATCATTTTACCTAAGTAAGACAATAAAGCCACTAAGATGCTGACAACTACCATGCTTTATAAATCGGTAGTGTGTTCTTGTACTGAAAGTCTTAATTTCTATTCTATCCTCTCATTCACACTGACGCACCGTCGCAAAGCCTGTCGCTACTCTGTTGCTATTTCCATGGCAAATGTTCAGATGAACTTCCGTCTTTGATTCCAGCAGTACAAACATTTTCCATATGGACACGCAACGTCACTTCCACAATGTTAAATCACTCTCATTTCCCCTGAATGACAATGTAATTAACACACGCTGGCGCGAGTAATTTATTTCTAATCCTGTTTCTAATTTATTTGACTATTCAAAATATTTTTAAAAGAGAAGTAACTAAAAAGAAAATATTTTTTAAAAAGAAAATATGAACGTGTCCTGTTTCTACAGCAAAATATATACTATCGAATAGGGTAGCAGCCGCTACACTTGCTTTATCCAGATGTATGCATGCGTTAGAAACCCTATAACCTACAGATACCCTTTTCAGCATTATGGGTTTTCACAAAAATAGGAGTATGCAAAGTGGAAATTTCAAGAGACAAGCACTTTTTGAGCAGCATCGCGAGCGAGGATGAACGTGAAACTCCGCGCTCCCAAAACACGACGCATTGCTTAGACACAAAACGCACTCAATACTTCTCTCAACAACAAAGTAAGTTAAAACGTTCACTTATTTTTTTTACAGGAACGACCACAAGAATATTCTTTAATTAACTTACTCTTTCTGGAATTATCCTGAAACACTCGCTATAATAAATGTTCCCGATCGAATAAAAACTTTCTATCTCATTTTTTTTCTTTTACGCTGTCAGAATGCAACAGGTTGAGACCTCAAAGCCTCCCAAAAGAACAAGGGTAATAAACGATACAAAATATTAACGCGTATTGAAATATGATACTATATATTAGCCAAGTGTAATGTAAAAAGAAAATATGCTGGAGCGGAGGAATCTAATATAAAGAAATACTTGCGACAAAATACTTACAATGGAGCATACGAAAATGGAGTAAATTAGTAGAGATATTGAAATGGAGTAATGTAAGATACAATAGCTTGGCATAGAGTAATCTAATATAAAAAACAAAAAAAAAATGGCGACAAAGAATCGAAGATAAAATATATTGCTAACAAGTTATCGAAGATACAATATATTGGCGAAGAGTCATATAAAACATATTGGTGCAGAATGCTATGTTTCAAGATATTGGCAACGTAGAATATGAAATACAATATATTTGCGACGAGTAAACAATAGATTAGCGCTAAATTGGCGTAGAATATTCTAATATATAACATACTGGCGATGAGTGTTCTAAAAAAAGAACATTTTAGTGAAGACAAGATATCTCCTGGAAAGTTAAATAATTTATGCTCCTGGGACTTTGGTTACTTCTATACGTCTGTTCTGTTCAACAAATGCTTATATATTTCTGTTCAGTAAATGCTCTCCTTTTTCTGTTCAACAAAGACCCTCCTTCCCTGTTCAGCAAATGCTCTCCCTTTCTATTTAACAAATGCTCTCCTTTTTGGGGTTCATCAAATTCTCTCCCTTTCCTGTTCAATAAATTATCACTTTTTTCTATTCATCAAATGCTTCCTCTTTCTTCTTCAACAAATAT
Organism: Acanthosepion lycidas; assembly: GCA_963932145.1. Lineage (NCBI taxonomy): Eukaryota > Metazoa > Mollusca > Cephalopoda > Sepiida > Sepiidae > Acanthosepion > Acanthosepion lycidas. The sequence goes on along the minus strand of OZ010608.1, from coordinate 48,123,999 downwards.
TTTCCTTTTCCTTTTCACGAGATGTTCTCCTTTTCTATTTTACAAATGCTCTCCTTTTAGTGTTCATGAAATGCTCTCCCTTTCCTGTTAAATAAATGCTGTCATTGTCCTGTTCAAGAAATGCTCTTCTTTTCTATTTAACAAATGCTCTCTTTTTTATGTTTATCAAATGCTCTCCCTTTTTATGTTTATCAAATGCTCTCCCTTTTCTGTTCATCAGATATTTTCTCTTGACTGTTCAACAAATGCTCTCCGTTTCTATTTAGTAAATGTTCGCCCTTTTCTGTTCATTGAATAGTCTCCTCGTTCTGTTCAACAAATTATCTCTTATTTCTGTTCAATAAATACTCTTCTTTTTTTCTACTCAGTAAATCTCTCCTTTCATGTTCAACAAATGTTATCAGTTTATGCTTCTTCTTTTTTCCTCTTCAAACGAATTGTCATTTATGCAGATTATTACCTTGGAAAACAAACTGAAGAAAGTAGCCTGAGTAAAAGTGATAAAATAATCAAGGTTTAAAAATCAAAGTGAAAATTTCCTAATACCGTAATTCCCCATGGATAATACGCATTTTTTTCTAAGAAATAATAGGCAAAATTAGGGGTGCGTATTATGCATAACTACAAAAAAATCTTAAAAAAAAATGCCGCTTCATAGGTCGATTTCAGTTGTGAAATGACTATCCACCACAAACATACGACATTTTGAGGCTAACATTCGGTGATTACGACCCCATAAGGATGTCAAATACATTTATATGTATCTAACAATATATACAAATGTAAAATAAATTTAGAATTAGCATAAAACTAAATTAGAATAATATTATTCTATGTTTAAAACCATTTTTTAAATAAGAGTAGGAAACGCTGGCCGTAATGAAATTGGAGATGTACAATTTATAGTGTTTGATTATCAAACAAGGGGTGCGTATTATGAGTGAGTAGAAGTATTTTTCCTCACTTTCATCATAATTTTAGGTGGGCGTGTTATGAATGAGGGCGTATTATACATGGGGAATTACGACATATCTTAAAATAACTGAAACCAAACTTAAAACATTTGAAGTCTAATAAGAAATATTGTATACAGTCTTTCCAGATTTTATTGTCTTTAGACAATTTCAAAGTCATTAGGAAAAACATAGGAGAGGTGGCAACTAAATGTTTGTTATATATTAATATATTACTATTAAAGGTATATTTATTTAGTGGTGTTTACCCTGTACAAGGCCCGGGGTCACTCGAGATAGAGAATTACAGGGTAAGATTGTTTGGTTGGTTGGTTGGGTTTTATGGCATAACAACCACTGTGGGTTATTTAATGCCAAATCCAGTTTATATATATATGCCAAATATATCAATTTTAAATACCTATTTTGTATGGAACATTTTTAGCAAGCTAGAGCTTATTTGCTTGCACACTGCAAAATAATCCTAGGTATTTTTGTTTGTTCTTTTGTTTGTTTGTTTGGGTTTTATGGCATATCAACCACTGTGGGTTATTTAATGCCAAATCCAGTTTATATGAATATTAAATGCCTATTTTGTATGGAATAAAAAACGTATAGCTGGCAACATTATTGTTTCAAAAACGTACAGCTGGCAACATTATTTTTTCCAAAAAACGTATAGCTGGCAACATTATGGTTTCAAAAACGTACAGCTGGCAACATTATTGTCTCAAAAACGCATAGGTGACAACATTATTGTTTCAAAAGCGCATAGCTGACAACATTATTGTTTAAAAAACGTATAGCTGGCAACATTATTTTTAACAAAAAACGTATAGCTGACATTATTTTTTACAAAAAAATGTATAGCAGGCAACATTATTGTTTCAAAAAAGTATAGCTGGCAACATTATTGTTTCAAAAACATATAGCTGGCATCATTATTTTTCCGAAAACATTATCTGAGGCCTTGCTGTTGGATGTAGTTTATCGCCATACCCAGGACGCGGATGTAGTTTATCGTCATACCCAGGACATACAGGGTAAGAGGTAGAATTTATGTGGATATGTCCGGAAGATAACAGTTAATCCTAGAACTGAACAGGTTAAGATTGTAGCGATTGTGGAAGCAACCTCTTGGGAGTCGGTTCTCTAAGGTAGTGGTTCGTGAGAAGAAGCTGTTTGAATGAAACTTAAATTTCACCAAGGGGATAGGAAGAGAATAAGCGTGGTATGTTACGATATGCGTGTAATGGTGGATTTTAGCCATGAAGGTTGCAACTAGTAGAACTAAGAAGTGTAGTTAATCTGAACGCTCACCATTGAAATAGCGATAGAGCTGTGAGAGGCTTGCAACGTGCTGTCTGCGGGAAAGGGGTTGCTGAATGTAAGATAATTCGTCACCTACAAGGACGCGGAGATGGATTTGGACTCTATCGAGGCTGGAAACTAACCATCTCATGCCCATATATGGCAGCAGGGCTTCATTTTCGGTCGGATCTGGCTCTTGGAAAGGTATAATATTTTTCTTTTTTAAGCGTTTCACCCCAAGCGAGGCGAGAAGCCACTAGGACGTAAGGGATTACAGAAAATTTGGAGCAAGATCAGATAGGAGCGATAGAGGAAAGGATGAGGAGAAGGATAGCGGATAGATCAAGGCAACTGGAGATGTCGATTGACATTACATTTGAATAGCTGGAGATTATAGCTTTCAGGGAAACTGGAATAGACAAGGGACTTCCACAGGCGAGAGGTGCGAGACATGAAGCTATTGGAGTAGAAGAGACGGCTACATTTAGGGGTTTCGATAGTGAAAGTGTGAGAGCAGGATGCCACCCTCGTAGGCCTCTTGAACTCATGAAGTCTGGGAAACAGCAAATGCAGCTCCTCAGAGCAATTGCCATGAAAGTATTTGTAAAAAAGACAGAGAGAGGCGACAGCGCGTCTGTGAGAGAGTGACTATAGACGAGATGCCAGAACAGGGCCAATTATATTACATATCCGCCTGTGGAGCCTATCAAGAACCCCGACACAAACAGAAGGGGCTCCAGACCATATATGGCAGCAATACTCCATGCAAGGGCGAATTGTTGATTTGTAGATCTGGAGGATCGATTCCGGGGACAAAAATTTCCTGGCGCAGCACAGGGAGCCAACTTTCCTTGCGGTGGACGACGCAATTGACTTGTATTTGTTCCAACTCAGGTTAGGAGTCAATGTGAGACCGAACAGCCGCAGAAAGGTGCTCTCGAGAAGTTGAGCGTCAGAAATTCTAATGGAGGGCATGGAAGGATCTCTGTGATGATTAATAGAGAGCAGTTTTGTTTTTGAGGCATTAAAGTTGACCAGCCAATTCCTGCTCCAGTTCACAATCGATTGGTGGTTCTTTAGCAGGAGAAATGAGGTACTTACTGGAGTGTTACAGGGTACCGACCATTTTTTCAAGTCATCTTTTGCGATTGATCGTATGTACGAGTTCCAAGAGGTCTGGGTTGAGTATTATTTAATTTAAAGGTTTCTAGATCGCTGGATAGGAAGAGGTAGCTCGATTCCTTGGCCCCGTCGTTCGCCAGATATTGCGATTTTTCTTGTGGGGCTAGACGAAAGATATCGTCTCCCGCACTAAAAGCAAAGACTAACTGTCGCCATTGTGACTATTGAAGAAGGTATGTTAAAAAGGATATAGAGAGAAATTGAATATCGCTTAGGTATCCTTCATGTAACGAATGGGAATGAAATGAAGGTCGTCCTAAACGGATTCTCCTCCAGTTCCTTTCACACGAACGCTGGTGCTCCCCAAGGCTATATCCTGGGTCCTACACTGTTTTTGATCTTCATCAACAATCTTTCTGATGTCATCAACTCCTAAGTTGACATCTACGCTGACGACATTACCATTTATTCCTGTCTCAATAGTGAATCCAGCATCGTTGACAAAACTAACGTGGCCGTACGTCTGGAGAAGGACCTTCAATCTGTGATTGACTGGGGCAGGAAATAGCTCGTAAACTTTAATGCCTTCAAAACGAAACTTCTCTTCTTTACCCACCACAGAGAACCCTTCCTGCCTTTTATCAGAATGGCTGATACCCAACTCCTCGAGAGCGCCTCGTTACGCCTGCTTGGTCTCACACTGTCTGTTGACATGAGGTAGAATAAATACATTGAATCAAAAGCTTCATCTACCGCAAGGAAAATTGGTTCTCTGTGTCGTGGCAGAAAGTTTTCCTCGTCTGAGTCCATCCTACAAATCTAAGTCAACCATCCATCCTTGCATGGAATATTGTTGTCATATGGGGTTTGGTGACCTCGCTGTACGTCTCAATATCCTCAAAATTCAGAGATGAATATGCAATGCCATAGGTCCTGATCTGGCATCTCGTCTACAGTCGCTTTCTCACAGTCATGCCGTGGCTTCCCTCTGTGTCTTCCACAAGTATTTTCACGGTAACTGCTCCGACGAGCTACTTTCGCTGGTTCCCAGACTGCATGAATTTAAGCGAGCTACCAGGCTGGGCATCTCGTTCCCACCCTTTCTCTGTCGAAAGGGTTAAATGTAACCATCTCTTCTACTCAAACAGCTTCTTCTCTCGCACTTCCCGTCCGTGAAACTTTCTTCTTCTTGCCTGCTTCCCTGATAACTGTAATCTTCAAATATTCAAGTGTAATGTCAATCGACATTTGACACCTTGATCTTGTTCCCAGTCCGTCTCTGTATCCGTTCCTCAAACACGCTTCTTTACTCATACTCTCGCTTTCTGCAACCCCTTGTGGAACTCCCTCTTTGCTTGGGGTGATTTGCTTAAAAAATATAGAAATTTAGTAGCTATTTGTATATAAACTTCCCTATTTACTTCGTATTATGTAAACATTTCAACAACATCCGTTGTAATTTTAATTTTTTATATTTGTCTAATGACTCCGAGGGCACCGTGCATATCATTTTTACTGATTTGTTTCTTGTACCACTGAAGTCTTTTACTCCAATTCGTAATATTCCGTAATTATCAATATCCGTAAACACGGTATGAAATTGTTGTTTTTTTTACGGCTTACCAACTTTTTGCAGTTTAGTTAAAGTGAAAATATTTTTCGAGCTTAAGAATTTTTTAATTTTTTTTTTTAGAGATAATATTGATTTAAAGATATAAGAAAATCTACATATTTAATCCATAGCAAGCGGGAAAAGGTTATTTGAACGTAAGTTAATATAGCGAACACGACTGGAATTGGAACTCGGCTCTCCGATTTTCAATTATGAGCCGTTATCCATTACACCATCTGCACATCTCAGCTTGCACTACCTGATATTCTCAAGCGGTCACCCACCTAGATACTGATTAGGCTCGACGTTGCTTAACTTCGGCGGTCGTATGAGAACCAATGTAATATAGCTATAAGCATTGATATTTTTAAGTTGATTTATTGAATGATCCGTTTTTTACGGATTATCAACACTTTGCGTGTTATTTGAAGTAATTATTTTTAGACTGTAAGAATTCTTTTTTAGATAAAAATTGTTTAGTGATAAAAGTCTAATTAACCAATATCTGGAGGAGAAACGGTTGGATTCATAATTTTCCCAAGGGTATTTGAGTGCAAATGAATATAGCGAACCCAAACGGGAATTGGAACACAGATCTTCATTTAACAATTTCGGGCCATTATCCATTACATCATACACACAGCCAAGCGTACAGCACCGGGTGTTGCCAAGGATTCACCCATCTAGGTACTGGCCAGGCTCAACGTTGCTTAACTTCGGTGATCTTACGTGATGCGGCCGTAACCTGATATACTCTTAAGTCAAAAATAAGCAAAAAATAATGTACAGATATATCTTTAAAAAGTCAGGGATCGATTTGACGCTATTTATGTTATCGACAAGGCACCGTTTTCTAAAATGATCAAAATTTGATTGACTCATCTACAGAAATTATCCCTCTTCTAAATGTTCACTATTTTCCTTTACGGGTGGACCAGTCTATTTGAGTTGTGTCTTAGATTTACTTAACTCTCCCCTCCCCACTTGAGTCATACAAGGTCGGTTTTTAATGTTGGGTCCCGAGTGGAAACACTCGGGCCGCTGGTCTTAGCTTGTCTAAGCTAGTCATAGCCGGTTATACCACCGCTACGTAAAAGATGTCACACAACGGTGTTGCGGGGTGGGGGTGAGCAAGGGAGGAGAGAAGACCTCTGTCACGAAACAGATGCTACATCTGTAGAATTCATCCCGACGGGAAAATTCCACTTTTCATCCTCCTGCCAATCCCTCCAGAAGAATCCAGAATAATTATTTGTGTCCATTACAAATTGTAAAGCGTTTCATTATTTATTAGGTTGGTGCAAAAATAATGTCGTTTTCTCACATAAAGTTGAACGTCAAAAAACGACATTATTTTTGCACCAACCTGATATTAGGTTGGTGCAAAAATAATGTCGTTTTCTCACATAAAGTTGAACGTCAAAAAAACGACATTATTTTTGCACCAACCTGATATTAGGTTGGTGCAAAAATAATGTCGTTTTCTCACATAAAGTTGAACGTCAAAAAAACGACATTATTTTTGCACCAACCTGATATTAGGTTGGTGCAAAAATAATGTCGTTTTCTCACATAAAGTTGAACGTCAAAAAAACGACATTATTTTTGCACCAACCTAATATTAGGTTGGTGCAAAAATAATGACGTAATAATGTCGTTTTTCGACGTGAAAAAATACGTAAAAAAAAACGACATTATTACGTCATTATTTTTGCACCAACCTAATAATAACGACGTGTCACTTTAAGACTAGGAAACATGTTCGAAATAATGAAAACATTGAAATGCTAATGTTTCGAAATCAAAGTTAGATTTTCCGAAGTAAACCTTAAAAATATCTGAAGTCAAATTTAAAACGTTTGAAGTCTAGCAGATAAAAGTACAGGATTATATATTTCCTTAGCAACCGTTGAGTAATGGTTTGCATTTAATATGTGGACCATTACGAATGTGGGTTGTTTGATCATTGGAAGTTAATATACGTTTCGAAATGCTGATGATGATTTCTCAAAGAATAATCTATGATTCTGCATATTAAAAATGGTGGATACTTTCACAGCTCCTTTGATCCAGCATTGTTGTCTGGCTAGAGAAAATAAGAAATTACCATTTACACGAACAGTGAATTCTTCCGTGGGCCTCCATTTTGGGAAATTAAAGAAAAAATTATTTAAGTACTATAATTTATTTTATAAACTAATTTAATCAATAATATTGATTATAAATATTAATAAGATAAAATATTAATATGTTAATACAAATTAATAATAAAATAGTAATATATTAGTATAAATTAAAAAAAATATTAAAAAAATAGGAAAATTAATTTTATATATTAATTATATAAGGAGTGTATATAAAGGAAATATCATGAACTACTTCAACAGCAGGGGCAATTTCCGGCAAAACCGTCCAGTCTGGGAGTCTATATATGTACTAGCGCACATAAATATTCCGTAGAATTTAGTTTTTAATAAAAGTTTATTTTCATTAAATTACTAGTAGTAGAGCCCGGCGTTGCCCGGGGATGTAACAGTAAGAGATAGATCAAGTATCGACCATCATAAAGACTGAAAAATAAAATTGACAAAGATTATAGTTTAAGGTTGATGGACACACATGTCTTAATTAGTTTTTTTTTTTTTTTACGAATTTGTCAAACCCAAACTGAAACAAAAACATTATTTTCAATCTTTATGAGTCTACCGATTGAATAGAATTTTATTATAAACAATTGTCTTGTAAATGGAATTTTTAAAGCATTCTAAATGTAAAAATAAAGAAAAAAGTGTGTAAGACAATAAGAAACACTACCTGCCAAAAAAAAGTGAAGTTTTGTTGAAATCGGTTGAAAAATGTAGGAAATCTGATCCCATATATAAACGAACACACACACACACACACACACACACACACACACACACACACACATAACCTGGGTTTTATAATAAGTATAACTCGATATGAGTCGTCACCCTTTCATTCTCGAAACAGCGATGTCTCTTAATCGTGTTTTCAAATTGATTTCGTGCAAAAACAATTATGTTTTTCCAATTTTGGGCGCTGTCAGAACCACCGCAACGTAATTTTACGTAGTCCTGTGAAGTTTTGTTGAAATCGGTTGAAAAATGTAGGAAATCCGATCCAATATATAAACGAACAGACACACACACACACAACCTGGGTTTTATATGTATGATTTTTACTTCAAAATAAAGCATATACATTTACTATTTTTATAATGCAATTCCTAAACTTTTCTATTAATAAAAAAATAAAATAAGCATTTTTTTTGCATCGACTTGATATGGGAGCACCCACACCGTTCAAAAAAAAAAAAAAAAAATTAAGAGTGAAAGTGCTCCATGAGTAAAAAAAAATATCGAGGACAACTGGAGTAAATTGATAACGTGAAGTATTAGATAAAGAAATCGGCGACGAGTAATCGCAATTATGAAGCATATTGGTAAATCTAATAATAATACTGAGATCAGCCTTTTCCTTATAAGGAAACATTCGGTATTCATTGACCGAACAGTTAATATTGCTGTCGAATGAAATTTATATAATCTTTCTCTTGAAAGAGTTTTTCAGGAAAATAGGTTTCTCAAGTCCATTTATTCATGTTCATCTTTCTCGTAGTGTTGGGAGTTTCCTTTCTAACCTTTAGGTTTGTAGGTAGAGGGGGATATAGAAATGTCCTTTCACATAGGCCCATAGAAAAAGAATCACAAGGTGTCAAGTCAGATCAACGTGGTGTCCATTTCAACAGCACATATTTTTAACAAAATGTGCAAAAAAAAACTAAGTTGATTGTGCGGACATCTCAGTGTGAATCAAGAAAATGGATCGAGCGTGTCGGTGATAATGACAATGTGTGATTGAAATGGTCACCACGTTGACCTGACTTGACATATTTTTCTATGAGGCGATTTGAAAGGATACTTCTATATCCTACAAGCCTAGAGAAACTTAAACAGAGAATCACTGAGGCTAGAGAATGTTATGTAAGATATGCTACAGCGTGTTTGGCAGGAGCTGGACTATCAACTTGACGTGTTTCGTTTCACAGGTGGTGTGAATATTGTGAATTTTTGTGAAATCGTTTATAAAATCGACATCACTTTGAACATCTTGTTCGAATATTGGTAAATAAATCTTTTATTATTCAACATAAAGCCCATTTTACTTTGCTTGCTTGTGACATGTAGTTACTCAGATATTCACATTTTAAATTTTTTCGACACTGAAACTCGGACATAAAAAGAATGTACAGACTACTGAAATCAATTATGAAACTGCCGACGAATCTGTGGTATGATACTGACTTCTTTCAAAAAAAAAAATGTTTACATTGGAAAAAAATTGTCTGCAAGTCCAGTTAGGCAGTGAGTAATGCGCTTAAGTAGTTGCGGCATGATGTGTATGTGATGATATAGATTTTGTCTTATGATTCTAAGACGAATTAAGCGCGCATTGTTGCGCGTCACACATTTTTTTGTAAGGAAATGATGATTGATTTTAATTCATTTTTATAATTTGTGAAGAAAAATAATGCATTTCGATATTACTCAATAATCTTGCTTATGTGACCTCCATCTTCTGTCTTTCTCCTTCTATATTTTAGATAGAAATCATTCCCTTGTTTAAATATAAATTGAATTTAAATCAAAGGGAAAAAATCAGTGGGTTGTGTGCAAAATTAGCTTCATCTGACCCCTTTGATAACTATTTGTTGCAATACTTGATTGAATCAATTGATGAGCAGATTTCAACATTGATATGACAGTCGGATTATTGCAACAAATATGTATTGTAAGGCACTACCCACTGATTGGTAATTTCTTGCTCAATTTGACGTCCATATTGTCTCATTTTTATATTGCCAGTGTGGCCTCCATCTTCTGGCTTTCTCCTTCTATATTTTGGATAGAAGTCATTCCCTTGTTTAAATTTAAATTTAATGTATATCAAAGGAAAAAAAACATTTTGAGTGTTGGGGGTGTACCCCCGGGGACTGCTTTTGATCAAACTGAAATATACTTATCCAGGTACCCTGGATAATGTAGTTTCAGAATATATATGTTTTTGGGTGTCTATCTCCCAAACCCTAGAAGTTCGATAACAAACAGACAGGAGTTACAACTTTATGTATATAGATGTACTATGCTGCCTTCCCCAATCTATATTGTCCTCAGTATGCCCTTTGAGGATAAACTTTTCCAATCCCTCCTCTTTTATTATTTATTTTAGGAATTTCAGCTGCCTCTTCCTGAGCATAAGCGTTCTTTTCGGTTCCATATTCCTTGAGAATTCTTCGCAGATTACACGCATCGTGTATAGAATTCTCAGTATCAGGAGAAATGCAATTCTGTTACCTGCAATCTTCTCTTTACCTTTGAGGAGATTTTCAAGCATTCAACGCCATATAAAAAGATTGATATTACATAGCAGTTCAGCACTCTTTTCTTTGCTTGTTAGGATTGGTCTTATGGTTCCTTCAAAAGTCTACTTCAACTCTGTACTTCTAACGTCTCCGGCTAAATCTATGGGCATTTATTTATTATTAAATTAGTTTTTTTTTCTTAATAGGAGTAGATAGGTTCGCCTATCGTGCGGTCGGCACTCCTCGATCTTTTGAGCGAGAGTAGATTTGTTTTTTTCCTTTTTTCTTGTTTGCAGTTAGGTTTCTTGTTCCTTCCAAACACTTTTCCTTATGTGACCCTCTACCTTGATTGGCTCTTGGGTTTTATACAAGTAGATATAATTCGCTGTGAGTTAGTTTCCATACTCTTAGTTACTTTTTGGCGTAATGACCTTTGAACTGTTTGACTTGGGTCAATCAATACGGGAAGTCTCCGACACGCTTCTCACAATAAGCGCCTGGAATCTGACGAAATAAATAATTAACTTTTAAATTTAAATTTTATTTACTATTTTGTTTTCCTTCAATAGAAGATAGGTGCACCTATCGTCCGGTTCCCACGCCTCGCCTGTCTTTTGAAAAGGGGTAGAGATTTATCCCTTGTTATCTGTTCGGGATTGCGTTTCCGGTTCCTTCTAAAGTCAGCTTCAACTCTATACTTACCTAAACTCTGAAATTGGATGTACTGTTTTTTCCCCTTAAATACGTTAAACTATCGCCCGCTTCACACTCCTCCTCGGTCTTCTCTACAAGATTAGGTTTCCGATTCCATCTAAAGTCTACTTCAATTCTTTACTTCTGACATCTCCACCTAAACTCTGAAACTTTCTTTACTATTCATTTTTCTCTCCTCAACAGGAGTAGATGGGTTGGCCTATCGCCCGGTTCACACTCTTCCTTGGTCTTTTGAACAGAAGTAGATATTTATCCCGTGTCTTATCATTACCTTTCAATCCCAAAAGCCCTGAGTAGCATTATTACTCTCTTTGGGATGAACTGATTAAAAGTTAATACCTATATAACACATGCATTATTTACAAATGTGCAATCTCCAGCTGGACAAATAAATACATTAGCAACATTAATCTTTTGTGGGGCTTTGTGGGTAGAGAAATATTAATTTTGATACTCAGCTTGCGGCTTTTAGTTATTTTTATATAAGAAATGCTAAATACTAAATGTGCGTTTTTATCAGCAGGTTTTATACGTCGATTTATTAATAATTTTCGAAAAACCCAAGCCGGTAGGCAAAAACATAGTGTCTAAAAAAATGAGATGTCATTAAATGTAACGCATATAGAAGGAAAAAAAAAATTATATTTTATACATACATACATACATACATACATACATACACACACACACACACACACACACACACACATATATATATATATATATATATATTGTGTATATTTAGGCAGCAATTTTTCATTGATGCATATTTCATTAAATAATATACACAAGTTGTGTTTATTTATTTTAAGTAAGTTCCTTTCATATTGTCTGATAAGCTTAATAACATTATCATTGAAAGACGAAAGGAAATCAGCATATTGATACATGTTTAAATCCAATCTAAGCTTTCGGCTTACATAAGCCATTATCAAAGATAACAATTACATTTCAATATATCAAACAATACACTGACGAAACAATAATGATAGTCTGTTTTTGTTGCATGAAAAATTTCAAAGCAACGACAAACTCGTTTATACGAGACGCGGAAGCAAAAATCGCATCGCAGCTCGTGACGTCACACATGACCACGTGAGAGTGAAAACGAGAAGTATTAAGTATGGGATGCCGATGGTATAAACAAATGGCTTCAGTTATCAATTATGGACATTTAAGAATATTTGTGGAGATTTCATAGTTTATTTTGATCAGGTTAGGTTTCAACTGTTTTATGTATATAGCTTCAAGAATTTCAATGATAATGTTATTAAGCTTATCAGAAAATTTTGAAAGGAACTTAAAATAAATAGATACAACTTATCTATATTATTTAATGAAATATGCACTAATATATATATATATATATATATATATATATATATATATATATATATATGTTAGTGAAGGGATTTCGCAATTTTATATCATTAACTTTACTAATTTACATTTTGTATGTATGATTTATTGTGATATAAATTGAACTGCACAGCATATTTGATTTCAAAGATCTGATAAGATTTGCAAATTTTTAGGATACCAATGGGACATCACTCTACTGATTGAACTATTTAGTTCATGCCATGTTGACGGATAAACGCCAGAACAAAATTTTTTAAATTGCCATATAATTACCATATTAGTAAAAAACAAACAAAAACGCACTCACTTAAATTATAGAAATTCGTTGTTTGTATCCGTAATCAATAACATTTTAAACAAATACATAGTTCGATTTGGATTATATTTTTCGTCTCAGATGCTATCAATATCTTACCGAAAAGAAAATAGTTTCCATGTCAGATGATGACCGGTAGAACTGTCGAAAGTACTTGCATATTTAAGAAAAAAACCTAATACAGTTTATAGTTTTATAAAAACAGAGATCATAACATTCAATGAGCGATTAGTAGGTTAATGCATCTTTAGAATTTTGTTAGTGAAGAAATTTCGTCATTTTATATCATTAACTTTACTAATTTACTTTTTGTATGAATGATTCATTGTAATATATATATATATATATATATATATATATATATATATATATATATATATATATATGCATATGCATATAGTAGGAAAGAATTACTAGATTATGAAACAAATATATCAGCTTTTGTATAAGCACATCTAGCATGTGATATGCGTCTATTTTTTTGTACTTATACTAATGCAGCATCGAGCCTGGTCAATACGTAGATGGTGACCGCTTGCAAATACCAGATGCTGTAAACTTTGGTGTGCGGATGGCGTAATGTATAATGGCGCAGATTTGTTAATCGGAGACCCGCGTTCCAGTTCCAGTTGTGTTCATTATCTTCACTTACGCGCAAATAACTTTAGGAAAGATATGAATCCACCTCTTACCTCCCAGGTATGGGTTAATTAGTAAGACTTATATCAGTAAAATCAAATACAATCTAAAAAATATTTTCGTGGCTTTAAATAAGCGGCAAAGACTTGATAAGCCGTAAAACGACCCAATTAATCAATCCCTTGCCCCAATTCACTTCTATCTATGACAGTCATGGGCAAACTGTATCCCGTGGACCACATGCATCCCGGTTGGCATCCTGAATGGCACGCATAATTTAATGAGGAAAATAACGTTTATCAAAATTTTCTGTTTTGTCTCATTCACTAACACAGAATTGTTGAGAGAAGCTATCAAAGTGGAAATAACTATTAAATGGTTGAGTACTCTCCCTTATGTTTTAATGTCTGTTGCATTGTGGGTACAGTTCGACTAATCCGTATACATAACAATGATTAAGTATGATGTGTCTTTGATTCTGTAAACTTTCCTTGACGGGAACATTCGCAGCATTTTAAACCATTGGTGATTTTCATTAAGGAAGATCATACGTGTAAAAATATTTTTGTTTATAAACGAAAAAAAGTTCATATTAAGTTTTTTCTCTGGAGAAATTTACATTTTCTTTTAAGCATATATTTTTTGTATTTTTAAAAGAATAATTTTAAAACAAATCACACGCAGTAGTACGTGCTAATCACAATGTCATGAGTGATAATATTAGATGAAATCTTCAATTTTTAAATTGTAGAAAAGAATATTTTCTCCAAATATCAACTTTTTGCCCGTTTCTAATGCAGATACTTATGCGTATGATCTTCTGTAGTGAAAATTGCCATTTTACTTTCGACGAAAAATTAATTTGAAAAAAAAATTTTTTTTTATTAATGCTGCCAGCCTTATGATGAGCCATCTATCACGCGGCCCATTGGTCGGAAAAGATTGCTCCTTCCCGATGTAAGTCTTGTATTATTAAGGCATTATTATAACTAAAATTAAAATAAAAAGTCCATAAAGGTTTTTATATTGCTAAACAAAAACCAACCATGATACCGATAAAAAAGAATAAATTGAAGAAAATAGAGATTAGTCTCAATTTGAAAACCGCATTATTACCCTCAGTGCTCGCTTTGGCATATATATTTCATATCTAGCGATCGATTCCAAAGCAATCAAGCAAAAACTCTGATTATTTCTGCTAGTTTAATATGTACAAACCGCCTATAACCTGAGACATTTTGTTTTTTCGATCAAATTAAAACGCCAAAAGCAGAAATCGCCAATGCACTATATTTTGATCACGAATTCAAAGATTGCGCATGATGTCGGCTGATATCTCTCAATAAGCAGCCAGCGACTAATTAAGATTTTGGCACATCTAAATGGCTCACTGCCACCGACTTGGCCTGTGTAAATCTGCTGACCGACCAGGCATTACAGCCATCTATTATCCTGTTTTTGTTCACTGTCTGCCATAGGAATGCCGGCATTTAAACGGGGAGTTTACGTCTTTTGCAATGTCGGTCACAACTTTCAAAGTGCTAGCTCATTCACTATCACATGATTAGTGCTATCAAGTAAAAAAAGGCCATTTTTTTATTATCCGTGTTACCAATTTATTTTCACGCAAAAATGAAATTACAAACACATTTCTCACTATCTTTAGAGTTATCTATTATCCTTCCCCTCGAGATACATGTAGACAGGCCGTCGAATTCAGATATTTATCAAATTATTATTTTAACAAGATTATACACGGATAATACGTGTGTACCTTCGAATCTGTCACGAAGTTTGTTAACAAATATTACTTTAATTTTCCGCACCAGTTGAGAACGGAGAAAAAAATGCCAATAAAAGCTTTTGATCTCAGTAAATTTTTTTTTAAGCATTTCACCCCAAGCAAGGCGGGAGTGCCACTAGCAAAGCAATGGGTTACAGTTGGTGGGAACAAGAATAAAGAGACATGTTTGAATAAAGGATAAAGAGAAGGCTGGGGAATTAGATGAAGGCATCAGAAGATGTCGATTGACATTGCATTTGAATATTTGGAGATTATAGCTATCAGGGAAGCAAGTAAGAGGAAGGGAGTTCCACAGACGGGAAGTGCGAGACATGAAGCTATTGGAGTAGTAGAGACGGCTGCATTTAACCGTTTCGACAGTGAAAGGGTGGGACTGAGATGCCCACCTAGTAGCAGGATTAATTTTATGCAGTTCGGGAACCAGCGAAAGTAGCTCGTCGAGGCAGTCAGTGTGAAAGTATCAGTAGAAAAGACAGAAGGAAGCAATGGCACGTCTGTGAGAAAGTGACTGTAGACGAGATGCCAGATCAGGACCCATCACATTGCATATCCGTCTCTGGGTTTTGCCGATGACCTTGAGGCGAACAGGGGGGGGGGCTCTAGAGTGACTATTCCAAAATAGATAAAAACGTTTGAAATACAAAAGCGGGGGGGGGGTGATCCAAAGAATGAGATTAATGAAAGCGGAGATGGTTGGTTGGTTGGTTGGGTTTTATGGCATATCAACCACTGTAGATCATTTAATGCCAAATTAAGTTATATATATATATATATATATATATATATATATATATATATATATATTAAATATACAGTACTATTAAACGTATAGCTTGCAACGTTATTTTTCAAAAACGTATAGCTGGTAACATTATTTTTTCCAAAAAAACGTCTAGCTGGCAACATTATTGTTTCAAAAATGTATAGCTGGCAACATTATTTTTTTCAAAAATGTATAGCTGGCAACATTATTGTTTCAAAAACGCATAGCTGGCAACATTAATGTTTCAAAAACGTATAGCTGGCAACATTATTTTTCTGAAAACACCATCTGAGGCCTTGCTGTTGGACGTAGTTTATCGTCATACACAGGACGCGGATGTAGTTTAACGTCATACCCAGGACGCGGATGTAGTTTAACGTCATACCCAGGACGCTGAAAGCGGAGAGAATACAAATGAATTTAATGGATATCCGGGCGAGTAAATGGGATGATTAAAACGTTTGCCATCACGGAATCGTATGGAATAAAAACGATTTTGATGGATATACGAGGCGGAAGTGAGATCCCCCAAGAATAATATTCAGGAAGGCGATAGGAATAAAAAAAGATTTTTCTAGTCATCTGGGGTATGTTCCAAAAATAACATTTATGTACAATATTTACATTATTCGGACTATTGTCCTCATCTCTGTCGCCATATTTATCACAACGTTTCGGCCGTTGTACGCTCCGGCCTTCTTCAGGTGGTTGAAATTTCGAACTGAACCCTTTATTTCGCTCACTGGGGTAGACTGTTCTAGTTCCACGTGCCATGTTTGATGGATGTAAGTTATCAGTTATCTCCTGTTAATTTTCCCTCTGAAAGTTCTCCACTGCCTTAGCCGGGTATTGAACTCATACTCTTTGGGTCTTGTCACTGGATCTAACCAACGCCTTTATCCACTGTGCCATGTGTCCTTGAGAAGGCCGGAGCGTACAACGGCCGAAACGTTGTGATAAATATGGCGACAAAGATGAGGACAATAGTCCGAATAATGTAAATAATGTACATAATACCTCATCTCAGAAATATAGACAGAACATTTATGAAATCGTATAAAATAAATAAAAAAATATTTTAACGGATTATCCGAGGAAGAATTGGGATAATCCAAAGATAATATTCACAAACCCGGAGTGAATAAATGTGATTTTAGTAGTGATCCGATGAGAAAGTGGTATAATCCTCGGATAACATCCATGAAATCGTCTTGAATAAAGACGATTTTAATCGTTATCCAAGATGGTTTGGGATGATCCAACAAAAACAGAATGGAATTCAGTGGATATCCGGGAATGATGTGGGATGATCCTAGCATAACGTTTATGAAATCCAATAGAATACAAAAGGATTTCAATAAATGTTCGGGGAGGGCGTGAGATGATCCAATAGAGAGCATTTATAAAATCCGACATTATACAAAGGATTTCAGTGAATATTAGGACAACATTGAAGAAACTCAATGAAATACAACGTATTTTAATGGATGGTTTTGACGAACCGTTTAGTTGTTTCTTTTCAACAGAGGCATCATCCTTGGAATCGAGTCTAAACCAGAAACAACATCCATCATTTTATTACAATATAAATCCTTCCTATGTCTACCTTTTGAGTCAAGTGTAAATCGAACCTAAATCTCTATCTTCATAAACCGTATCACTTTACAGTTACCGGTTCCGTTACAAACCGGACAAGTGTTTAATTATCTATTCACTATGTTTGTTGATACACTTGCCATTAAAGCGAACAATGATGGTTGATATAATATTGAATTAAGCAACGTAACTTGGCTTATGAAATGCCTTTTACAATGAAACCCTGAAGACCCGACCTGCTGTTGAAATTGGAACTCGGTTTACGGATTCCGTATGTTGGATGTACAGCTTTTCAGTATCCCCTGATATATTTTGTGAGCATCAGTTTTCACAGAGCGAACTGATACTACGCTCTGAGCTAGTGTTGTATATGAGGCAAGGTCAGTGTTTATATAAATTTAATATCGGGGATAAAGAAAATGGAGCATAGCTTCGCCTAAGATTGCAAATTTCGAGAAAAACAAAAACTAACGTAAATACACGAGTCATGTTCATAAACAGCCTCATAAGATCAAGACTTATAGAGATGTCATGCATAGCATCAAACACATTGAAAGTTGGGTTGGTTGATTGATTTTGTTTAGCAGCAATCTCTATGTGTGATTTAACGCCAAGATCTAAATGGCCTTCAACTACATATAAAATGTTATTATTAGCCATTCTACTATAAAATATATTGCTGGTCATTTTGCTTTTAAAAAAGTATTGCTGGCAATTTTACGATAAATAAATATTGTTGGTAACTACATAAAAATGTATTTCTGGTATCTCTATCTATAAAAGGCGGGGTGCTTGTGTGTGTAACGAATGCACGGTCGCAATTTTCGACGGATTTGCACCAAAATTTACATGTACATGCTCCAAGACCGACTTTGCATTTCACAAATCCCATCGATAGTGGAAATAATCGATTTTTTCATGCTTCTACGTCAGTTTCATGTAGTTTGCGGCCGATTTCTACTGGCCAAAGTGAGAGCCAATAGCTGGCTGCCACGAATAGGCAGGAAGATTCTATTGGCCAACGTGAGAGCCAACAGCTGTCTGACACGAATGTTAACTAGCATGCAAAAAAAAAAATAAAAAAATCGATAGCTGCATGCGTCACAAGTGGGAAAAATTTAAATCTGCATGGCACTTTACTCCAATTGGCTCATTCGCTTGATTAAACTCAACGTTGATTCTGATTCCGCAGAACTGGGTTAGGTGTGAAAAAAGTATTTGTTGCTAACATTTTTTTTCATTCGTTTTTTCCAGTTACGAGTTTTTTTTTTTTTTTCAAAGGTGATCATTTTGTGTTCATTTTGTTTAGTTCTTTTTTCGTAACAGATTTAATGTTTAGTATAGAGTATCGAAAAAATTCGCAGTGTGAGATAGGCAAGAAGTAAGGCATGTAGCAACATCAGCACGGCAAAGGGCACTCCTTTAAAGGCAAGGAAGGGCAAAAATATTTTAAGTCAAGTGATAGCGATTGCTGTATGAGTCATACGATTTTTGAATCAAGCACGGTCAACGCCGGGCCATTCTGCTAGTTTTTACTATAAAAATATTTTTTTATACTTTCATAGTGTTTTGGGTGGAGAAGGGGGAGTTCACTATTTGCCCATAGCTGGAACCCTAACAGGTGCTACCAACCCAGGTGAGGTTGGGTCTGGATGCAATAGTTCCGCGATCCTCAAATCCTTCAATCTCTCGATTTGCTGCCGGATGTAGCTTATCGTCATACCCAGGAATACCATTCAAAAGTATCTTAACTCTCTTATGTTAATGATAACTAGAAAGAACCGTGAAAATTTCACAGTTTTCCTATTTTAATATGCTTATGAATCTTAATTCTTGATGATTTATTAAGCTCATGGCGAGTTCTATGACAATAAAATATCCGTAGAAATTGCCCTATCACATCGTTAAATATTTAAGCTTAACAACTTTAACAGAGTTTTGCAACCATGAATATGAATGCTATTTTAAGAAGTAAGGGGGTACAAATTAAAAAATTGACAACTTTTTCATTTCAATGAAACAGACGTTAAACTCTTCTATTTTCCCTTCTTTCTTTTCTTACTGAACACAAGTAGCGTCTCTGATATATGCTGTGTTTATTAAAACGGAATAGTCCATTATGTATGAGGTATTGACAGGAGACCTTAAACACTTCTATCTTTCTTTCTTTTCTTTCTTTTTTCTTTCTGTCTTAGATTCTTTCTTTCTTTCTTTCTTTCTTTCTTTCTTTCTTACGTCCTTTCTTTCTTTTTCCTTTCTTACGTTCTTTTTTTTTCTATTTGAACTATTTCGTCTTATGCCATGCTGGCTCCTTTGATTGGTTATCTCTTTCTTTTTCGTCTACATCGTCTTTGTTTTATAAAAAATATTTTTATTACCGCAATCCCCACGTATAATACGGCTTCATCCATAGCACGCACCCCTAAAACCATGATGAAAGTATGGGAAAATGCTTCTATTCACGCATAATTTGCACCCCTTGTTTGGCAATCAAAGCCTATAAATTGTGCCTCTATATTTTCATTACGGCTAGCGTACTCTACTCTTATTTAAAAAAATAGTTAATATTATTCTAATTTAGTTTTATGATAATTCTTATTTTATTTTACGGCAATTCTTTAAAGAATTTTTGTAACTGTGCATAATACGCATATAATTTAATTATTATTTTTTAGAAAACATGCGTATTACACATGGGGAATTACGGTATTAGTGTTTGGTGTAAAAATAATGTTTAATCTTCTATGTGTTTTTAATATGTACCTTTGAGAAAAGTGTATTTTTATGCCAGACGAGTTGTAAAAATATATGTTACAGTTTTAGAATTAGCAGTTAAAGAACTGCCAAAATTATTTCTTTGTGAATTATTGCGGATTCATGTTTTGAATTTATGGAAAAATAAATTGTCATATTTACTGGACAATGAGAGACGTGCTCTCAAGCCGTTGTGAAAAACAAGATGGAGTCTTCTATGATCCTCGTCTGTTGAATAAAAGGACTGCTTATAGCTTCAGAAAGTAATTTATCATTGAGGAGTAACCATTGAAGCGCCCCCACACTTCAAGTCTGGTGGATTTGTCCAGTCGAAGGGGTCATAAATTATCAGGGGGAAAGAAAGAAGAGCCGACAGCTAAAAATCTCAACCGAAAGACAGACTCAAGTAACAAGACAGTAAATTATTTTCAGAGTCTTCCAAAGAAGAATTTGAACGAAATAAACGCTCTTGTTGAACTTTCCATTAAAGAACTACATAAAGTCTTGGAGACAAAAACCTGTTGAAAACACGAAACCCCTTCACAAGAAAACGGTTAATATTACATTTAAGAATAACCATTTTTCGGTGAAACTTCATTGTTTTCGTGCTTGGTATTCTTAGCATATGTTGGCAGAACGACATCTCTGTAGGTTCAAGTCTCTTATTTATCTGCGAGGAAATTGTCGAATATTCACTGCCACAATGGAGATTTCCTATGCGTTATTCCTTCATTCAATTCAAGCAACTTTATTAATCAGCTGTTTGTAGTATTAAGCATGGTTAAGAAAGCAGAAAATAAATAATAGGAAAAACTGGATAGGATTATTCTCCAATATGGCGTTCAGTTATCAGTTGGTATAAAGTTGAAAGGTTATATTGAATCAATTGCAAGGACAGCTGCTAGGAAAGTCATTGGAACTTTCTAGAAAATGACTACATAAAGTCAGAGAGAGTTGAAAACATGAAACTACTGTGTGCTGAGACATTGCTAATAAGTATTCAGCTGATGAAATTAGTCTTTGAATTTTGAGCAATTTTTGCTTCCTCGAAGTTTTTCCCTTGTGTTTTTTACATTTTTAAAGGGTGCAAATATTTTCGTCATTGAACCCGTGTCTTTTCATAAACTGTAACCCTTTTTTCCCCATTTTTCGACGACAATTCAATTTTGAAACATCAAAAATTTGTTAGCATGCCTTAATAGGCCCACAAAACTTTTATACAAATCTTATATTTGTATCTTTTTTTGTTTTTACTTGTGTAATAAATGTTTTTCCTTTTTAATTTTACGCAGTGGTTGAGTCTTATTCGGGATTTGCGCCTATTTTGACCCCAAGAAGAAGCGAAGCACGTATTCCCTTTTCTCTTTCTATTGCTATTAGCGAGGTTTTTGTGTTTTAACAGAAAGATTTTTTTTATGAATTCCGCTCAGTGAATGCCGAATATTTGCTTATAAAGAAACGATAAATATTACATTAACCGTTAAGCATTTTTCAAAGAAAGGACTACGTAAAGTCCTCAACAGAAAAACCCTGTTAAATATACGAAACCCCTGTGTGCCAAAACAGTCCTATTTAGTATTCAGCTGATGAAATTAGGTGGGAGCGCTTTTGCATTTTCTGTCTTGTGCAATTTTTGCTTCAATTTTTTTTTTTTTTTACTTTTTTTTAATTTTCAAAAGATCTAATCTTTTTGTCGTATGTTATAAGTGTTACCCCAGACTTAATTATTTATGAGGTGATAAAAGGGAATTTTTCTGCAAGAGTCTTCTATGTAATGTTTTGTATTTTTCCATTTTCTGTATTTTGTAATAAATATGTGCCCTTTAAAGTTTTACGCAGTGGTTCATGGTACTTTATGTAGTCATTTTCTAGAAAGTTCCAATGACTTTCCTAGCAGCTGTCCTTGCAATTGATTCAATATAACCTTTCCACTTTATACCAGCGGATAGCTGAGCGCCATATTGGAAATATTGGTTTGTTAATTGCGTCTTATACAAGATTTTGTTCCTACCAGCTAGGTTTTTGTCTTTGGCACAAGAATATAGAATTGGTAGAGAATTCCTTTTTACAGTTTTCTTTTCTTTCTTTCTTTCTTTCTTTCTTTCTTTCTTTCTTTCTTGACATCAATTTATTTTCTATTTCTCTTTCTTTTTGCTTCTCTTGATTTAGTTTCTTCGTTCGTTCGTTCGTTGTGTCTTTCTTCTTATTCCATTCAATCAAAACAGAATAGTCGATTACTTATGAGGCAATGGCAGGACGTAACGGTCCTGCAAACTAACGAAGGGAGGGACAAGCAGACTTATAAGCGGATATTAGTTGTTTCCTTATAAGGAAACATTCGATGTTCACTGACCAAGCAGCCAGTACTACCGTCAGTTGACATTTTTATCCTTTCTTCCTTACATTTTCTTTACAATAGCGTGGAACGTTAGCATTTTGATAATGTCATTATATTTCGTTACATGTGCTATCCATTTTAGTTGTTGCTGCTGTTGAAAGTCCTCAAGTGATGCGGTTCCTGTCATTTGGCAAAGATCTTTGTGATTCCGTAGCGCCATTTTACGATGTTCGAAGAAGGATTGTCCTCGGTAAGACCTACAGGCTTCACACGCTCGAAGCCGCCTTCAGTCATCGATCTGGGGAAGCGGTTGTATACAGTTGACAGTTCAGATAACTCTGAACGAATTTCGTGCTGTGCATGGCATCCATATAAAAGTTTCAGGCTGAGGAAGTTGTTTATGAGAATGTCTCAAGTTCTTAGATTGAGGTTTTGGTTTTCTGCAGTTTGTTGATAATGCACAATTTGTACTTGAACAAAGTATTCTATGTTCAATTTTCTTACCTCCAATTCTAAATTGGTTATAACTATCCATACAGCGTGGTATTTGAAGTGTCTACTATTTATTAATTCCACATGCTGAGTTTCTAGGATGGGTTCAATGTCAGCGCAATCCGTCACTCTGTTCGTTTCAATCTTATAATGCATACATAAAAAATCCGTTCATTTTTACAGGTATTATGCTAATATCTTATTGTAATCTTACTTTTCCCACCCTTAGTTTTACTGTTAGTGTTATGGTCCGATTCCTTGTACCACGGTGATATTCCAA
>OZ010608.1:48013057-48095557 GCA_963932145.1 Acanthosepion lycidas | reverse complement strand
TTGAGGTTGTTTTCAGACAATTCATGAGGCACCCATTTTCCAAGCTTAGGAGCTTTTCCAAGTTGTTGAAGATGACGATGAACAGTTGTATGGTCTGAACTGAGGGCCACTGCCAATTCCTCAACTGATAAAGCAGGATTTTCTTCAAGGACTGCTTCAAGAAGCTTTTCATCAAACTCAACTGGACGTCCGCTTCGATCTTCATCTTCAAGGGTGAAATCTCCACCCCTGAATTTTGCAAATCATCTTCCGCAAGTTCTTTCATTCACACATTCCTCTCCATAAACTGAGTGAATGTTTCTAGCCGCTTCGGCTACTGAGTTTTCGTTTCTTGAACTCATAAAGCATTATGTGCCTCAAATGATTCTTGGGTACTTCCATGTTAGCAGGGTTTTAATCAAACAAAATTTAATTTTATTGTTCTCTGAAATAAAATTTGATCAGTTTAAATGCATCTAAAAATAAAAATAATGTTCAGCTCCATTAGACATTATAAAATACTCTTTCAATTTTGTTCATTTTAACAAAAAGTTAAAATTCGGACAAAACGGACAACCTGATAGAAACTGAACTGCTACACCCTCATACATGAAATACAACGGGATAGTCTACCATATACACACACACACACATATATATATATATATATATATATATATATATATATATATATATATATATATATATGTATGTGTGTGTTGCGTGTGTGTGTGTGTTCTTTTACCTGATAAATGGAAAAAAATTATCTCTATACAAGGGAAACGTTGCAAGTACAAAAGTGTTATCCTAAACTTGATATTTTTCCAATAATTTGCGATAAAAAGCATAAATAATAAGATGGAGTAAAAACGGCAATGAAAATCATAGGATTGCGAGAAAAAAGCAATAATAATATGATGAAGAGTGTATTGACCCAAAGAGTTGGAATAAAAAACATCCATGATAAGCTGGGATAAAATTAGCAATAAATAGTATAAAAAAAAACCATTTAAATCTTCTAGTCCAAGAGTTTTCCGTAGAATGTATCACATTCTGTTAGTTGTTTGTCAGAGTCGGGGGGTATTTTAATTGGAAACCTGACGAAATCTGATAAACAAGTCGAAACGTCACGTTATGAATACCACGAATGAAATAAATACTCTGAAAGTTCTAGAACTAAGATGAATTTCTCTTGAAATCTATTCTGGTAGTTGTTTGTCACAGTGGGGGGATTTTAATTGGAAACCTGAAGAAATCTGATGAACAGATCGAAACGTCACGTTATGAACACCACGAATGAAATAAATATTCTGAAATTTCTCGAACTGAGAAGAATTTCTCTCGAAATCTATTCTGGTAGTTGTCTGTCAAAGTGGGGGGATTTTAATTGGAAACCTGAAGAAATCTGATGAACAGATCGAAACGTCACGTTATGAACACCACCAATGAGAAAAATATTCTGAAAGTTGTCGAACTGAGAAGAATTTCTCTCGAAATCTATTCATAGGAAAGTGTCGATACCTATGCACTATGGCTTTTTGTGAAATTACTAATTTCCAACTCAGGAAGGTCTGACTTCTTTGCATTTAGCTTTTGAACATATTGATGCGGCCTTAATGAAATGACATGATGTATAATTGGAAGAGATGATGAAGTTTTGGCCACAATCCCTTTCGGCCGACCTCGCTTTACACATTGAGATGAATTGGTTTCATCAGAAGTAATCAACCGATAAAAAAAAAATCCCGTGACGAATGCCAATGATTCTGTATAAAGCTATTTTGTTGTTTGTCGGCGTGAAGGAACTTTTCAATCGACGAGATGCTCTGTTTAAATGGAAAGCTATTAGGTTGGTGCAAAAATAACGACGTAATAATGTCGTTTTTTTGACGTATTTTGTAACGTCAAAAAACGACATTATTACGTCATTATTTTTGCACCAACCTAACAACAACATGTCATTTATTTCTGTGACAGCATGTTCGTCTTATTTACAGTGTAAGGCACAAGGCAAAATTGGTCGCTGAGAAGACTGTAATGCACCAGTATTTTAGCATTTTGTTAAAAGCTGGAGCAAACATTCATTCTCTGGGGGAATTATATGGTTTCAAGAAAGCTGTGACAAATATGCAAACTTTTAATATATATATATATATATATATATATATATATATATATATATATGAAGTGAGAGAGAGAGGTAAGAGGTTACAGTTGGTTTATATTGAAAAGAAGAGAAAAACCGGAAACGTTATTGGTTGCAATGTGGATAGTTTTTTTAAAATATATTATGCTAAAGCATAATATATTTAAAAAATATCAACATTACAACCAAAAACGTTTGCGATTTCTCTCACTCAGTAAGACAGTATATGTATGGAGGGGGAATATACGTACTCATATATACACGCATGCTAACAATAACACAAGAAAATTGAAACAGATCCAAGAACATATATGGGTCAGTAAAACATTAAAAGATAAAATGCCGATAAGTAATTCATCATTTCTCTTGGACCAACCTTAATTGTTTTATGACTCTTCGCGCAGAACTCTTCATTGCCAATTCAAGAAAGAAATTCGGATTACTAACACAAAAACAGAGAATGTCTCATATGAAGAATATTTAACATTGAAAAACATAAGGAAACAATTAATTATTTTTAATAATATGTTGAAATCTCCGCCTTTTACCTGAAGACAGTCGCGAGACCAGAAACGCGTGTAGTAAAATTATGGAAAATAAAGCATAATATTTTTTCTAAAAAAATCCACATTACAACCAAAAAATTTTGCGGCACCTCTCTTCTCTTCTTTTTAACAGACATACTTTTCTCTCGTTGGAACCACTACAACCTCTTTCTCTAATATATATATATATATATATATATATATATATATATATTACAGTGAATCATTCATACAAAAAGTAGATTAGTAAAGTTAATGATATAAAAATGGTGAAATGACAATTGCAAACAAAAATTTTAAAGGTGCATTAACCTACAAATCACTCGACGAATGTTATGATTCTTGTTTGAAAAAATTATAAGCTGTATAATGTCTTTCTTAAATACGCAAGTACTTTCGACTGTACATTCAGTCATCTTCAGGAATGGAAATTATTTTGTTTTTGGTAAAATTTAGGTAGCATAATAATTAACAATAATACATTTCCAAAAAGAACATATTTTGATTCGCATATATTTTCGGCTCGGCTGCTACCTAATTAAAAAAAATAAAATAATTTCCATGCCTGAAGATCACTGAATGTATATATATATATATATATATGTATATATATATATATATATATATATATATATATATATATGTGTGTGTGTGTGTGTGTGTGTGTGTGTATATATATATATATGTGTGTGTGTGTGTGTGTGTGTATACACACGACGAATTGACCCAAGCCTTGTGAATGAAATTGAGTTGAGGGAACACTTGAGGCCGGGGATAGCTGTGCTAACACGAAGTCACATCATGTTGACCGAGGGTTTGTGTGTGCTGGTTTTGCCCAGACTGTTGATCATTCTAGATAACACGCTTTCTCCCAGAAGCGGTAACTAAGCTCTGCTTAGTATGGTGGCAATATAAGCCACAAGTTGGATTTATGGGTGTTGGACAAACGCAAATGTGCCTGAGCGGAGTCTGCAATAGGGATTGGCTAGCCGCCCTAGTAGACGGATATCCTCGAATACTAGTGCCCAGCTTTATATATATATATATATATATATATATATATATATATATATATATATATATAGACTCTCTCTGTCTCTCTATATATATACACACTATTTATATATATATATATATATATATATATATATATATATATACTTTATATATATATGCATATATATATATGTATTAAAACATATGTATGTCTCTCTCTCTATATATATATGTATGTATACATATATCATTTACACTATTTATATTCGGACTATTGTCCTCATCTTTGTTAGTGGCCAATATATATATATATATATATATATATATATATATATATATATATATATACACGCACATTTCGTGTATATGATTTGTAACCTTGTTCTGAAGGACTGTTGAAGAGGCAAGACTAACACCTTGCTCTTCGCTTAGACTGGCTGCAATTTCTTTGCTAGTTATAGTCCTATTCTTCACCACTTCTCTCTTGATTACCCTGCCAGTCCTATCATCAATCTTTTTCTTTCGTCCCCTTGTTTCCTTCCTTGGAGCAGGAGTGGCATCATTATGTGCCCTAAGCACTTGAGAGACAGTTGATTGCGAGGTTATAGCAATTTCTGCAATTTCTCTCGTAGACTTGCCTGCTTTTGAGAGGGCAATAATAGATGCCTTAAGTGGTTCTGATGCATGTTTGTACCCTTTCATCTGGTTAGTCACTTGAGTTTCAAGCTGTTTTTATACTGTATGAGGCTTTCTGGAATATTCTGGAATACTCTAGATTTAATTTAAGCTATTCTAGTATTCTCTAGAATATTATTCTGAGTGTATTGTAAAATAGTTTTCAATATTTTGTCAAAAGTTCTTTAAATTTACCAGTTTAATCATTAGAATATGAGATTTTCCGTGAATCTCATTTATATCCAAATTTATAATTATCAATCGAATACCTTAGAGTAAATAAACTTTTTTCCTAAGTAGTCGGGAAAGGGTCTTTATATTAGTAATATTAAAAATTATTTTAACCCCAAAAACAATAGACAAAAAGTATTTTTAGTAAAAAATAATCAGGTTAGTTACTTTTATCGAACAGCACTGTATATATATATATATATATATATATATATATACGAAACTTTCTACAAATTATTCAGCTGTTTAATATTAACAAGAAAAATCTCCATCTATAAAAAGCATGATGTGTGTGTGTGTGTGTGTGAGTGCGTAACGAATGCACGGCCGCAATTTTCGAGGATTTCCACCAAAATTTGCATGCACATGCTCCAAGGTAACGGGAAGGCCAAGACCGACTTTGCATTTTCCCAACTCCCATCGATAGTGGAAATAATTTTTTCATACTTCTACGGCAGTTTTCATGTAGTTTGCGGCCATTTTCTACTGGCCAGAGTGAGAGCCAAATAGCTCGCCGCCACGAATAAGGCAGGAAGATTCTACTGGCCAGCGTGAGAGCCAACAGCTGACCGACACGAATGTTAACTGGCATGCTAGCATGCAAAAAGAAATCGATAGCTGCATTCGTCACAAGTGAGAAAAATTTAAATCTGCATGGCACTTTACTCCAATTTGCTCATTCGCTTGCTTAAACCCAACGTTGATTCTGATTCCGCAGAACTGGGTTGGGTGTGAAAATGTATTTGTTGTTAATATTCTATTTTCATTCGGTTTTTCCAGTTACGAGTCCTTTTTTAAAGCTGATCGTTTTATGTTCATTTTGTTTAGTTCTTTTTTCGTAACAGATTTAATGTTTAGTATAGAGCTTAGAAAAAATTCGCAGTGTGAGATAGGCAAGAAGTAACGCATCTAGCAACATCAGCACGGAAAAAGGGCACTCATTTAAAGGCAAGGAAGGGCAAAAATATTTTAAGTCAAGTGATAGCGATTGGTGTATGAGTTTTGAATCAAGCACGGGCAACGCCAGGCCATGCTGCTAGTCTTCTCTAAAGCAATGGAGCCTTACTTCTCTTCCATATTGATAAAATTATCCTAACGTTTTGACAACTGTAAGAAACGGGCAATGTTGGATTGAGTATAAAATATATTGGCGTTGTGAAATATATAAAACAGTCCTCACTTTCCAGTCCCAATAGAGTCCAAAATCTTCTCCGCCTCGTTGTCGGTAACAAATTATGTTCTGATGGATTCTTCTTATTGCTACTTCGACCGCATGGTTTTAACCTTACTATTAGATTTTCTACTAGGCCTCTTCGTTTTACAGTTGAATTATTAGTTTGGTGCAAAAATAATGACGTAATAATGTCGTTTTTTGATGTATTTTTTAACGTAAAAAACGGCATTATTACGTCATTATTTTTTGCACCAACCTAATAGTTAGATATAACCCTAAGTTTTATTCTAATAGTTTATTTACTCGCAATTCTAGCCTGTGAAACTTCCTTCCGACTTTCGTCTTCCCTGCCAATCTTCAAAAATTTAAATGCAACCACAATCGCCATCTTTAAATACAACCACAATCGCCATCTTTAGTCTTCGTGAAACCTCTTCTTTTATTGTCCTTTCTCCTGCTAAACTTTTCTCTTTCTCCTCCAATCCCAATAAACCCTTGCGTCTTAATGGCATTATCACCTTGCTTGGGGCGACCTGTTTTTTCATGACAAACAATCAAACAATTGATCAACTTTTTAAAAAAAAAAACGAGTACTATTTCTTGCGTAGATGTTAAGAAAGATCAGTACTCCTCAAAATTCGAAGTTGCTTCTTCAAACAGAATGGTATATGCGAATCAAGTAAATATTTGCATTTCTTGACTTTGGTAACGAAGACTTGGAGTGGCGGGGGGTTATGCAACACTGCTGCAGGCTCGTTGGTGATTGATCTGTTCAGTAAGGGACAGGCAGATCCGTCCAGAACGGCTGCCGGAGAAGGTTTAGTTTGGGTTTGTAGCTGAGGTGACACGTTTGACGTAATTTTTCTCCCTGTTATCCATCCTCTCAAACAAGTCATTCTCCGAGAAAAAAAACAAAAAAAAACAAAAACAGGATTGCGGCTTTTTCAGGCCCCTAACGATGATCTATGGGACAAATGTTAAGAGTTCCATTGTTTCGCGGTCAGGTGGAGAGTTCGTCATAGAGGTGTCGGGATATGACTGCACAGGTTTTTTTTGTTGTTATCTGACCGTCAGTATACCGTTTTTTTTGTTGTTATCTGACCGTCAGTATACCAAATATTTAACAACTACAACACATCTTTTAAACGAAACATAGAAACGGTTACTTTCTGAAGGAAAAATAATTTGTGTAACCCGAGTTAAATTAAAATTTATATATTCTCACAAATAACAAGTAACAACTGGTAAAAAGAAAATGTTCAATTTTCTTTTCAGTGAAGAAAATGAGCTGATTTTATAAAGTAATAAGTGTTTGTACGGTGATGTGAGATGTGTGGAGAAAATTACTTTATACCAGTCAGCTTAATCTGTTTCTGTGTACGTAGGCAAAGTCTTATTTTACGGCTGCTGGTTTGTGGAAGAGGTGTTTTTAGAGAAAAAAAAAAGAAGTGAAAGCTATTAAAGAAGTTTTGTCTGTTGTCTCGTCTATTATGTTATATGTGTGTGTGTGTGGATTAGAGTTGCCTTCGAAATTGTTTTGAACCTTGAGAAGCAGTACGCTTCTATATTTCTAGCCGCAAAAGATATCCAAACTCTTATTTAACATACAAGGATTTCATTGGTTGGAAAATAATTTGTCGCCGCCTCGCTAAAATCTTTTTCTGAAATTTGCGAGAGTGGTGAAGGGAGTTATCATTATTATTATTATTATTATTATTATTATTATTATTATTATTTTCTAAATAGTCCAAAAATAACACGTGGTAGGTCTACAACTATTTCGGTACAACTATTAAGTATTTTGTCCGTATTTACCCTAGTAATTGTTAGTAAATAATGGGATTTTATTGGTTGAATATATATATATATATATATATATATATATATATATATATATATATATATATATATATATATTCCTATAAGTGCATTGACATGACATTTTTTTTAACTTTTGTTTATAAATACTTGTCGCAAAACAAACTCCTTACATTTGCTCGGATAAAGTCCATCAGAGGACAGAACGCTTCGGCTAAAAAAGTTTTCCTTTTGTCTTTATCAATATTGTATGTTTACGGATATATTTTAATTGTATCCGAATTTTTACATACAAACACTATATATATATATATATATATATATATATAGTCACTGGATCCAACCAACGCTTATATATATATATATATATATATATATATATATATATATATATATATATATATATATATATATATATATATATATATATATATATATATATATATATATATATATATATATATATATATATATATATATATATATATATATATATATATATATATATATATATGGGCCAATGGATAAACGCCTTGGTTGGATCCAGTGATTTGACCTAAAGACTTGTGAGTTCGATTTCTGGCTACTGCAGAGGTGAACAAAAACTTGGAGAGCTGAGTTAAAAGGAAATAACTGAGACACGGGAAGAGGCATGGTACGTGGAACTTGAGCAGTCTACACCGGTAGACGAAATAAAGGGTTCAATTCGAAATTCCAATCACCTGAAGCCGAAATGTCGTGAATATGGATATAAAGATGAAGACAACAGACCGAATAACGCACACACACACACACACACACACACACACACACACACACACGCGCACGCCCGCGCGCGTATGTGTGTGTGTGTATGCCTTTTTATTTTGTAGGTCATATGCTTTTTGGGTACATCTCTTATCATTTATTTACAAGATCGAACGCAATCCATTTGCATTATTCTAAGCGTATCACCGTTCCTATCCTCTCATGCATATATTTTTTTTAATTTTTTATGATTCCCCATTCAGTCGTGATATGGTTTACCGTCTTGTCTCTTGCCCAATCTTATTAAATAACTAATTTTACACCCTGACAAAACATAATAAATAACGGACTATTTGGTTCTGACCGCGTGGTTTCCGAGAGAAAATGAAAGAAAAAAAAGAAAGAAGGGAAGGTAGAAAAGGCGCTAATCCATTCATGTCTGTTTCAGTAAAATGTAAAAAGTTATTCGAGGTTCTTGACAAAAGCCAAAGATGTAATCGATCCTGACATGAAATCTTGACTTCAGTCACTTTCTCACCGACGTGACGTGGCTTTCCTCTGTCTTTTCTACAAATATTTTCATGGCCACAGCTCCGACGAACATTTTTCCCTGGTGCCCCGACTACATGAATTTAAGCGTGCGACTCGATTGGCATTTAGGTCCCACCCTTTTACTGTTGAAATAGTTCAATGTAATCGACACTTCTACTTCAAAAGTTTCTTTTCTCGCACATCCCGTCTTTAGAAATCACTTCCGTTTACTTGCTTCCCTGATAACTACAATCTTCAAAAATTTAAATGTAACGTCAGTCGCCATCTTCTATATTCTTTAAACCCTATCTGCTTTTATCTTTTCCTTGGTCCACCCTATACTCAGTCTTTTCTCTCCCTTTCACGTTCAGTAAAATCCTGAGTACTAGTGACATTCCCGTCTTGCTTGGGGTGAAATGGTTTTAAAAAAGGCCTTACTAATTTATCCACCAGCATCCATATTTATCAATGTTATTGCGATATTTTGTTAAAATTGTTAAGCTCAAATATTTTAATGATGTCATAGGGGTATTTTTATGATATTTTATTATGATCGTAAAACTTGCCACAAACTTTAATCAATGCTTTAATCTTATTTTTAATACATATACTTTCTGATACACATATGTGCATCTATGTATATATGTATCTAGTAACAAATAAAATTAAATGTTTACATTTCTGTCCCTACTCTGTGTTACATGGGGATTATATCTACCTCCAGAATTACTCTGGTTGACACTTTTTTATTTTATAATTTTTGTGAAGCACTATCTTTGCTATTATCATAGGTTGTATATTTGTGTACATATTATATATCCTCATGGGAAAATGGCCAGGTGGTTAGAACATTCACTTTCTGACCCTGAGACCTGGGTTCGAACCATACCATGATCAACTTGTCAGGAAGGGGACCTTGATGTTATTGGTCTGAGGAGGTGATCACAGACCTTTGGAAAGTGCCTGAAAGCCAAAACCATGGATTGACTCAAGCCTTGTGAGTGGCATTGGGTAGATGGAACCCTTGGGAGCCATTGATGTTTGTGCTTGCATGAAGTCACAAGTCATTGTGACCGAGGGTTTAAGTGCTGGGCTTGTTCAGACTGTTGATCACACTAGATAATGTGCACTCTACAAGAAACTGTAACTAAGCTCTGCTCAGTATAGTTACAGTATAGGCTCTGTTGGTGTTGAACAAACATGAATATGCCTGAGAAGTCTTCTGCAACAGGGATTACCCAGTCACCTTAGATGGGTATCCTCAGATATGAGCAGCTGTGCTGTTTAGATATATCCCATACACAGCTTTGGCTTGCATGTTTTTGTGTGGGTATGTGTTTATATGCACAAAAGTGGGGTGCTGAAAATGTTGTGGATTAACCAAGAAACTCATCCACCACAGAATCTAATGTTTGTTTAGATTTTAGGAATTGGCTCAGGCCAATAACTTTTCAGTTTTTTGTTTTATGTAAATTATATATCCCTTTATATTTGCATGGTAATGGCAATATCAGCTATTTCATTGTAAGGCATCTGTCACAACTCAGTAAGGGGGTCTGTAATAACAATGTCAATGGAGTTTAATCTCGTACCTTCTATTTGAAGAAGTGATACTCCATCTCTTTTATGGAACCCATGGGAGCCAATGAAAGAAGAAAGAAGTGGAGAGAGAGAGAGATAATAAGATTAAGCTAATAACAACAGATACTACATATTGATCTTAGCTAACAGACCAAGAAGCTATGGAGACCATAATAAAAATGCCAATTTTCAGAAATGTCAGAAACCAAATTAGGCAATCACCAAAAATCCAGTTACCATAAATAGAATAACATTGTCTGCTGAATTATTTTAAAGTTATTGTTAAGAGAAATGCTTGGAAGATGGCAATTTGGCTAAAAAGAAAGAAGGGAAGATAGAATTATTTAATGTCTCCTGCCAATACCTCATAAATAATGGTCAGTTCTGTTTTGATTGCTTAGAAAAACAACAGAGATACGCTACTTGGTTTCATTGAGAAAATGAATGAAAGAAAGATACTAGTGTTTAATAGCTGTTTCTGAGAAATCTTTTCATTTGTACCCCCTTACTTCTTAAAATAACAACCAGCCTTCATATTTATGAATGTTATTGAGATATTTTGTTAAAGTTGTTAAGCTCAAATATTTTAATGATGTGATAGTGGTAGTTCTACGGATATTTTTTGGTCGCAGAACTAGCCACGAGCTTATTTAATCATTAATTTAAGACTTAAGATTCATCAGACTATTAAAAGGAACCAGTTAAATATACACGGGTTATTGTACAGGATGCGTCCCTAAAATCTAAACACCATAGGCAAAAAATCATATTTTCAAGAAATTAATTCAACATGTTATTGAATTGGAAAATTAAAAATAATAATCTTTAATATGGCTTCTATCATTCGTGATGTAAAGTTTGATGCCCTTTGCAAGATTAAAGTGAAATCGATTCAGTAACTCCGACATTTCTGTCGATTTTAGCACATTCATTCTTTGTGCGTTCAATCAAGTGTGTTGCATCTGTGATTGTCATTGAGTACACCTTCTCCTTTATCCTAGAGAAACATGTCAGTTCTTTCGACACAAACCATATTAATCTGTGGAGGTAAAAAAAAAGTAATATAGTTAATGAGATTTCTTATGTCTGCAGACATTAGGACACCCTGTAGTAAAGGCGAAATCTACTTTTTTGGAGTACGATTTTTGTAACGCGGACATATTCCATTTCTCTTTCCTTTTGGTATCCCTGAGTTCCGAAGACGTATTGGGACAGCCAAAGATGCGTTCCAAAAGCTAAGCAGAGTATTAAGAGACAGGAAAGATTCGTCAGAAAGAGAGAAAAGAGTACTGAAATGTTACATATGTGTCCTCCTTTATGGCAACGAATACTGGACAATTTTCTCGAAGATGAAGAAGGGTCTTGAAGTAACAGAAATACGGTTCTATAAAAAAATGCAAAATACAGCAAGGGCCGAATATGTGAGCAGCGACAAGGTTATGGAAAAAATGGAAACTTATATTTAACATCAGGAAGGGACAGTTGAGATTTTTGGAGCACGTAAAGAGGAAGAAGTGCCAGGAATATGTGGAGGGCAATTATCACCTACGTCCTGAAAGGACACGATACATAAAAGAAGATATTTAACATGAGGAAAAGGCAGTTGAAATTTCTTGGGCACGTAATGAGGAAACAGGGTTTGGAAAACCTGATACACACAGGACAGATTGCAGGAAAGAGGAACAGAGGAAAGCAGCGTGTAAAATACTTGATGAGCTTGAGGAAATTGATGGTAGATTAGGGTTTGGAAGAAATCAGAAAAATACAAAACTTATTAAGATTTATACCAGGCAAGAAGATGTGGAGGGCCATGATTGCCTATGTCCTGAAGGGACACATAAAAGAAGAAGATACTTAACATCATGAAGAGGCAGTTGAAATTTCTGGGACACGTAATGAGGAAGGAGTGCTTGGAAAATCTGATACTCACAGGTCAGATTGATGGAAAGATGAACAGAGGAAAGCAGTGCGTAATATCCTTGATTAGCGTAAGGAAATGAATAGTAGAACAGGGCTTACGAGAAATAGCCAAAAGCTAAATGTTATTAAGAGCTACAAAGAGACAAGAAGATGTGGAGAGCCATCATCACCTACGTCCGGAAAAGACATGATACATAAAAGGAGAAGATAGTTAACATGAGGAAAAGGCAGTTGAAATTTCTGGGTCACGCAGAGTTTAGGAGAAATGGCAAAAAGAGAAAACTTATTAAGAGCTTAATATGCAGGAAGATGTGGAGGGCCATGATCGCCTATGTTCTGAAGGAAAACTTAAGAGTAGAAGATACTTAACATGATGAAGAGGGAGTTGAAACTTCTGGGACAAATAGTGAGGAAAGAGTGCTTGGAAAATCTGATACTCACAAGACAGGTCGAGGGAAAGTGGGACAGGGAAAAGAAATCTGTAATATACTTAATGAGTTTGAGGAAATGGATGGTAGAAGAGGATTTGGGAGAAATAAAATAAAGACAAAGCTTATTAAGAGCTACAAGAGGCATGAAGATGTGGAGGGCCATGATCGCCTACATCCTGAACGGACACAATACATAAAAGAATAAAAATACTTAACTTAGCATTTGAAATTTCTGAAGCACGCAATGAGGAAGGAGGGTTTGGTAAATCTGATACTCAAAGTGCAGATTAAAGGAAAGAGGGAGAGAGGAAAGCAGCGTGTAAGATACTTGATAGGCTTGAGGGAATGGATGGTTGAACAGGGTTTGGGAAACGCCAATAGTTAATAAGAGATAGGTACAGGAAGATGTGGAGAGCCATGATCGTCTACGATCTGAATGGACATGGCATATAAAAGAAGAACTTTGTCGAGCTTTCGACATGCGCTCTTTCGAGAAAATTCCCCAATAATTTTTTTCACTGCATTGTTCTGCGCATTTTGCAAATCCTATTTTCTTCCTTTGTACATAAGCCGATGGAACCTCTTCTTTCTTTTCTCTTCGCGTCAATTCTGCAGCAACTATCATTACTCAATGGACTTCTTGCAACTTCTCTTACGACGTCTGGCAAATAACGAACTGTTGCAGCAGACGATATTTTCGAAGTAACTAATTAGAATATAAAAAGGGATACAAACATAAAATAATGAAAACGAAGATTAACGATAACATTTGATAACTTACTGACGCTGGAAGCCGCATTTATGGGTATTTCGACACAGACGATATGCGATCAAACAGATATTATTGAAACCTTTCCAAGTTTACATCAGTCAATATGGATTAGAATGCTGTAAACACAGTATAAACGGACTAAAACATTATGATTATTCTATTCCATAAATAAATGTTTCGGATATTTACTTAAAAATACCAAATGTTTAGGTTTATTCAAAGGCTAGAAAGACAAATTCATATTTTACAGAAATGTCTCGATATCTATCTATCTATCTATCTATCTATCTATCTATCTATTTTTAAAACAATAAACATTGCAAAGGAGTGAAAGATGTCTATTTCCCGTTTACTCTCTCTCTCTCTCTCTCTCTCTCTATCTATCTATCACAGTCTGTCCATTATCTGTCTATCTATCTATCTATCTATCTATCTATCTATTTATCTATCTTTTTTTAAAAAAATAAACATTGCAAAGGAGTGAAATATGTCTATTTTCCGCTCGCTCGCTCACTCACTCACTCACACTCTCTCTCTCTCTCTCTCTCTATCTATCTATCTATCTTTTAAAAAAATAAACATTGCTGAAGAGTGGAAAATGTATCACTGTGTCTGTCTATCTATCTATCTATCTATCTATCTATCTATCTATCTATCAATTTCTTTTTAAAACAATAAAAATTGCAGAGGTGTGAAAAATATCTATCTATCTATCTATCTATCTATCTATCTATCTATCTATCTATCTATCTATCTATCTATCACAGCCAGCTCATTATCTCCTATTGTCATAGTATTAAAATAGTAATGAACACACACATTTACACACGTACACACACACACACACAGAATTTTAATGAAATTGTAATGAGCATATATGTGGCGCTAATTAATTTCTCTTTCTGTCTGACAAAATTTCCTAGGTAGCCGGAAAAAAGAGTATAAAACGAAATGTGTAGCCTTTTGAAACTCTATTTTTCAACTTTCTTTGTATTTAAATATATATATATATATATTTATATATTTTGTAATAAATGTTTTCTGTATTTTTTTTACATCATTTCATCTCCAAGTAAGGTGATAATGCCACTAAGACTGAGATTCAATAAAAGAACAGAAATTTAATTTGATGAATAATTTAAATTTAAAATTTGTTTATCTTGCCGTCAACGAAACAACCGGCACCAGATTATCACATAATTGTAATATGTAATTCCTATTACTATTGTTCTCATTGAACCGATTAATGAAAAGTCTTTGGAATTGGTCAATCGGAATGGTGTCGTCTTGCATCAGGGTGCAATGGAGGTTTTGCGTATTGTTTGTGTGGGAACGTAAAGAGTTTCTATATTGGTGAATGTTCGTACGTAGGTGTATGTGTGTTTCATGGCATTTTCCTATAAGTGGACGAAAACGCGGATTTTTGCGAGAGATCACATTTTTAAATGCGCCCGCTGAAATGCAAAGCAAAAAAGAGAACGAGACGAGAAATCGCCCTGTATTTATAGTGTAGGGAGAGCGTGCCCTAGTGAAAGATTTGAACAATTAAGGAGGAGTTAACTCCGACAAGCTATTGATCAATCCTGAAGTATTTTGCATTTTTTGTTGGCTGTTGATCCAGTCGTTTTACGAAATAAGCCCATTAGTATATATAAATATCTTAACTTATTCCTGAATCTTTTTCTTTTAATATATTGTAACTCATAAGCCCAATGAAAATGACTGCAATAAAACACTGTCGAGTAATCTTAATGAATGAGTACAACCTGGGAAAAAAGTACCATTTTTGCATCGAATCATTGCATGCGATGAGAAATTGATACTCTTTAACAACAATAAGAAAGTAGGCTGGTGGCTAGATGTTAGTGAATCATCAAAACAATACCCAAAACCTCCACTGCACCGTAAAAGTTAAAGGTTTGTATATGGTGGTCTTTCAAAGGGGTTATTCATTACTCATTCTTTCATCAAGGGAAAACACTAACAGCAACGTCGTATTGTGGAGAAATTGAGTGTAGGCATGAAAAATTGAAAAAAAGAAACATCTCAGACTTGTGAATAGGAATGCCCCAATTTTGCTGCACGGCAAAGCAGAGCCGCACTCTTCTCATTCAACTGTTCAAAAGCAGCATAGCCTGAATTACGAAATTTTGTCTCATCCTCCATATTCACTTGATATCTCTGCTTCTGATTATCACTTATTTAAGCATTTTGAGCGTTTCATATGCAAAAGACATTCTCAAATAAGGAACAGGTAATCCAAGCATTTGAACTGTTTATCAAATCAAAGGATGAGAATTTTAAAAAAGATTGGATCAAGAATTTAGAGTTAGTTTATAGTCATACATCAATATGGTGCCGATTTCATCTAAATTAATTACTTATGTAACCTTTCAGGAGCGTTTAATTCACTTCCTGTTAAGTATGTCATTTCATATGACAATTTAGTAATTCAAAATATAATAAAATTACTAAGTTTAAACAAAAGATTGTGGCGTTCTTTTTGTTATTGTTTTATTTTATATAGTGAAATTCAAAATTATATATACGCATCCAGTGTGTGATGGGTAAATTTCCGCCATTCTATATTTTTAATTTCGCGCATGCGCGTTGTTTGTTTCGGATTTTTTCAAATGCACAGTGTAGTACGGTCAACTGGGCGCCGTTTGTGATAAAAAAGAGCAGCACAATGCAATTCACTCAGCCATAAATTTGGAAATGGCATGCTGTACTTCTTGGCATTCGCACCGGAAACTCCAATTTCAGAGTGTCTGGGTGTCAATGTGAGAACAGTGCAGAGTATTTGGAAAGAGCTGGATGACTCTAACGGTGATTACGAATGTTGATGTCTTTTTCACTTGTAAATTTGTTGTTTGATACATATATTTGTTGATATATATATATATATATATATATATATATATATATATATATATCGGTCTTGTTTGTTTTCTTTACATCTTCGGTTGGACTCAACTTGAGTCCGCCATGTTAGTTGAATCTACTTCTAGCAGGAATAAACAGCACGTGTTTCTAATTCAACAACACGTAAACACACGGTCTTCTACAAGCTCTAACAGCACAATAGGGAAAAACTGCCTTATTACTTTCAATACCTCAAAAACACAGTTCGTACCATTTTATTCCAGACCCCAAGTTTTCTCCAATCTCGTTTTACATTCCAATATAAAGGTGTTGAAGGTCTATTTCATCTCAAGTTCACACCGGACATCGACATGTTCTCATATTGACGATCCATAGCTAAAGGTACTGGATGAATATTGTCTAAAGTTCACCCCAGACACAAAGAGGTACTAATGTTGATAATCCATTTCTAATTGTGCTGGAAAAAAAAACTGTCGGTTCATCCCATTTTTCCAGGAACTATTTGATTTCACTTCAGTTTCAAAATGTCGATTCCTCCTATTGCTTCAGGAAATATTTGATCTCAAGTTCACTCCAGACATCGTGAGTTACGCATGTTGAACCATTGCTAAAAGTGCTGGCAAAAAAAGCTGTCGATTCATGCCATTGTTCCAGGAAGAATTTGATCTTAAGTTCACCACTGACGTTCAGAATTACTCATGATGAGAATTTATTTTTAAATGTGATGGAAATAAATTGTCTATTCCTCCCATTGCTCTTGATTTCATGTTCACCCTGGACCTCATATTGAAGATCCGTTGCTGAATGTGCCGGGGAAAAATGTTGATTCATCCAATTTTCCAGGAAGTATTTGATTTGAAGTTCAGCGGACCTCAAGAGATACTCATGTTAAGAATCTATTGCTAAGTGTGCTGGAAATAAATTGCGAGTCTTCGCATTGCTTCAGGAAGTATTTGATCTCAAGTTCACCACAGGCCTCGAGAGTTACTCATCTTGATAATCCATTGCTAAAAATGCTGGGAAAAAAGCTGTCGATTCATCCTATTGCACCAGGAATTATTTGATTTGAAGTTCACCTCAGGCCTCGAGAGGTACTCATGTTGATGATCCATTACTAAATGTACTGAAACACTTGTCGATTCATCCCATTGCTCTAGGAAAACTTCTCTTTTACTTTATCTGTAGTATTGCCATAATATCTAAACTGAAGCTTCTCACTCCTTATTTCACATAAGTGGGTGATTATTTGTCAAATTTCAACCTCTTTCCCATTCTCATGAAATGTTCTGAAGAGCTCCATTCAGTATTTCCGCAAGTGCAGACCTTTGCTAGGACCCGCCGTTCCCTTTCCACGGAGTAGTATCACCTTTATTTCTTTCCTGTTTCAGATTAAATAGTTTTCCTTCAAACAGCACCCACCAGAAAATAATATTTTGCGAAACAGTCTCCTGTGTAAATGCTTTCTAGATCACTTCTTCAATTCGTGTATCAATCGCCATCTATCCTCCTTATTCTCATAATATTCACTTCCTGTTAGTTTCTTCTCCATTTATATAAAACCTCGCAACGTTTCGACCATAATATTCTACCTTGAGTGGATCTCGTGCCTACTAGTGGGGGATATTTAATAAACAGTAAATTCCCAAACCCTTGGCAATATTCTGTGATACTGGTCTTCGCTATTCGAAGGCAATATTGATTATCCACTTCAATTTGGTGAACGTGAATTGTTTTACTTAACTTTCGTCTGGAAATTCTTCGAAAGCCACGAGTGAGGACAGACTAGCATTTGCTTTTGTTACTACTCCCGACTCCGTCAATAGGTTATTAAATAAATTATCCAGTATTACTTCTGGGGTGTTTTATGAGCACGGCGCGTGTCTTTCAACCAATCTGCCAACACTATGGATGAATGAATTGGAATGACAGACTCTGGAGATTGAGGGAACATCCCCTGATACACCCAGCACGAACAAACAGACAACACGCGCATACAGATACACAGACTAAGAGAAATACATTGGGATGCTATCCAAGTATCGTGGAACGAATGTAGTAAAGTCATTTGCGCCTGACTTTTGTGAACAGTAGTAATGGCCAAGATGACGACTTATAAATATTTGATGAATGGTTTCCCTTCTCGAAATCCGAATTTTGTATATTCACACTGAATATATATATATATATATATATATATATATATATATATATATATATATATATATCAATAGTTAGGAAAAAGCAAAATTTATATGTCATTTTTAAAAAAGAACAACCGGTTTCATCCCAGGAGTTATCAAGTTTATTTTTCTGGGATATAAAAAATATATAAGCGTGTAAACTAAATTAATACTAGCAGCATGGCCCGGCGTTCCCCGTGCTTGATTAAAAAATCGTACGACTCATACAGCAATCGCTATCACTTGACTTAAAATATTTTTGCCCTTCCTTGCCTTTAAACGAGTGCCCTTTGCCCTGCTGATGTTACTATATGCCTTACTTCTTGCCTATCTCACACTGCAAATTTTTTCTAAGCTCTATACTAAACATTAAATCTGTTACGAAAAAAGAACTAAACAAAATGAACACAAAACGATCAGACTGAGTTTAATTCATTACCACTTCGTCACCACTTCGTCACCGAAAACCGTTGGTACAGTTGGTCTGGCGTTTCCCTCCTATCGTAACTGTCCAGGTTTCAATTCTCGGTAGTGGATGCGCACTGCTCATGAGTCCCAAATATAGGACGAAACGGCCGTCCAGTGCTTACTACATTCTGTTGAGGTTTCTTCTAGACTCGATGAATTACTTAATTATGATTATTTCAGATCCTCCTAACTATTTCTCTCTCTCTCTCTCTATATATATATATATATATAGACGGTTTGCCACCTCTCCCAGACCACGTTCTGTCATCCACTTGCTTAAGCCCGCTAGGTATGTCATGCGTTGTTTTCGCTTGTCTGTCTTTCCCGCTATTCGACCCGTGAGTATCAGATTCTCCAGGCCCTCCTTCCTCATTACGTGTCCCATAAACTTCAGCTGCTTCTTCCTGATATTAAATATAAGCCCCCTACTTGTTTGCATTCTCTCTAAGACCTCGTCACGCTCGGTCCATGATATCCTCAGCATCCTTCTGTAGAACAACATCTCCGTCGCCTCGAGTTTGTTCTTCATCTCTGAGGAAATCGTCCAACGTTTCCTGCCGTATAGAAAGGACAGATGTCAGGTAACAGCTCAGCATTTCTTTCCTTGTTACCAAAGAAATGCTACTGTCACGCAATCCTCTGTCTAGTTTTTAGAATGCGTCTCTTGGCCATCTTAATACGTCTACGGATCTCAGTGTCGCACTTATCTATAGACGCTTCCCAGATATTGATTCTAGTGTTCCCGATCTGCAAATCGCATTTCGGGTTCATCCTTTTACTGATAGCCGTGCATTCTTCCTTCTTGTAGTTTATGCCTAGTGCCTTCTCATCTCCGTCGCTATCTTCTGTAGGAGATTTTGTAATTTAATTTTCTGCTATCAGCACTGTGTCATCTGCGTATCTATGTTGTTAAGATTGTGGCCGCCAATGCTAAATCCCGATAGGGTTTCCAATTATTTCAGAAATGGCTTGCTGTATAGGTTGAACAGGTCCGGTGAGAAGATGTATCCTTGCCCTACGCCCCTTTCTATTTTTGTATATTCACAGAATTCGTTCCCTATGCGCATGCATGCTGTTGGCTGCCAGTATAGGTCCTTGATTATTCTGATATCTTTCCCGAATATATGGAGGTTGCTGAGCAGTTCCAGCAGATCCTTGTTGAGCATACCAAAAACCTCTATTTTTATCATATATATATATATATATATATATATATATATATATATATATATATATATAGTCATCCATAGACAAACTGTTTTGCTGTATCGTAGTTCCACAGTGTGGCTAGATGTCCGACTGATTTGGTATCTCGTCAGATCTCTTACCTCTAGGCCATAGTCGTACGGCAGGGAAGGAAGGGAATTTAAGGAAGGGAATTTTAACGTTTTTCTCTATACGAAATACGCCAGCATCTCATAGAATTCCATTGAATTTTACTTGAGTAATGCTTAATAGCAGTAGAAGCCGCT
The DNA here is from genome assembly GCA_963932145.1 of Acanthosepion lycidas. NCBI lineage: Eukaryota > Metazoa > Mollusca > Cephalopoda > Sepiida > Sepiidae > Acanthosepion > Acanthosepion lycidas. Next base: position 48,075,005 of record OZ010608.1, on the reverse strand, counting down.
GTTTTTTAAAACCACCTTGTTCCCTAGACAGCTCAACCGGATTTCCGGGAGCATATATATATATATATATATATATATATATATATATATATATATATATATATATATATATATAATTATTTACCCGCTACACCACACGGAAAGATGTGGCACAAGGCTGAGTTTAAAGTGGGGTATCCGAGCCCGTAGGCTCGGGCCAATTATTATTATTATTAATATATATATATATATAAAAGTGAACATATATATATGCAATCGTCAGGCCACGCGGCCTGACGATTGCATATAGCATGAAACAGACTGTCGCCTCTAAGTGTTGACTTCTATGTTCACTTTTATATTTACACACGCTCTATCTCTGATATTGAGCACTTTATCCCATAAATATAGCACATCTTAAGACTATATTTCTTCATATATATATATATATATATATATAGTCATACGCACGGGCGCGCGAAACACACACACATGTATATGTTGGAGCATTTTAAAATTTAGTAAAAGATTATCATAGTGCAGTTTCAGTTTTCAAATATCGCATTTTCTCTCGTCTATGCGAATATATTATGAAATTGTAGTTCTGCTCTCCTTTTGTGATATCTTTGTATATATGCATCAGAAAAATCTTTCGAAGGATGTCGCTGAAACATAGACTGTCTTTTTTTCATAATGAAATTTCCAGGAAAATTCATTGGCACTTAATCAAACTGTAGAAAACAAATGCAAATCCTCTTAAACATAATCATAGGCCCCCCCACCACCAAAAAAAACATGATAAAAGCCATTAGAAATGATACAACGAAGTAATCAACTGTTCAACAGAAACCCCGATTTAAAACTGCGGGACAATATATGAATGCTCACTAAATGGTAACTTCCTACATGATAACATACCTTACTAAGCTAGACTAATGTACAAAGGAAATCTAGAAAAATATATATAAACGCTTAACAGCTAGTAGCTGGGAACAGAAAATCTCACACAAACAGAATTTAACGTCAAAAGCATGTAAATAGCACAACACTCTCAAAATATATATGTAACTTCAAGAATACAAACCACCAAAGACAGTAGCTTAAAAAACATCTGTAACGTATAATTTTTGCTTAGAGGAGAAAATAGTAATTGTAATCTTCCTAGACGATATCAACTCCCAAATAAAAGACCAGAGCTCATTTTCGAAAGGAATTTTGCCACACTAGCTATCACTACATCCCCACTCAAGACTAAGTAAAAACTCATAACCTAAAACTAATACACGTTTATTTCAAATACTAAGCTTCGTAAATGAGGTAATTAGTCAAAAAATAAAAAAAAATTCAATAAAAATAACTTGCAAAGTATAATAAATAAATACAGGAAAAAATAAATAAAAAGGAAATATAATCAAATAAAAATAAATAAATAAATGATTAAATCACGATCAGTGACTTCTTCATAAATAAAGTATAACACGAATGAAAAATCTGAAAAATGTCTTCCTCTTTCCAATAAACCCAGCAGTCGATATATACAAGGTGCGGCAAAACTAACGCTCTTTTTTTTTAACGTTTATTGAACAAAAATAAATTACTGTAGTTCAAGATGGCTAAAGATTAATTATGGCTTACACGTTCGGGAATGGTTAAATCTTAATTTCGAGCTGAGGTGGATAGGAACAACGTGGTCCAAATGAGTCGCCATTAGCAGTCACCAGACCTAATGCTATCCGACTTATCACCAGCAAAATCTTTGTGGGGTATACTGAAAGATCTTGTTTACTGTTCAAACTGAATTCAATTCCAGAATTAAAACAAGCAATTTCTGATATTTTTTAAAAATTATTGGAGAAATATATCAAATGATTTTATAGAAGTGTTGCTGATCGCGTTCAGCGTTATATGGGCCATGAAGGGGATAATTTTGAACATGTTAAATAGTGTGCCGATCATAGCAAACCATGTTGTTTTTTTTGATGTGGCAATTTCTCTAGGTTTTCTTCAACTACGGTAATTCATTTTTGTTCAATAAAAAAGGGTGTTACTTTTGCAGCACACAGTGAACAAAGCCCGAACTTCATGGTCTGAAGATTGCTTAAACCGTGGAATAGACAATCACAATCCAGTGTTGATGTCACTATAAACACTGTTTCTATCTATCTGTCTATGCATGTCCATTATCTATCTATCTATCTATCTATCTATCTATCTATCTATCTATCTATCTATCTATGCACGTCCATTATCTATCTATCTATCTATCTATCTATCTATCTATCTATCTATGCATGTCCATTATCTATCTATCTATCTATCTATCTATCTATCTATCTATCTATCTATCTATCTATCTATCTATCTATGTCCATTATCTATCTATCTATCTATCTATCTATCTATCTATATATCTATCTATCTATCTATCTATCTATCTATCTATGCATGCCCATTATCTATCTATCTATCTATCTATCTATCTATCTATCTATCTATCTATCTATCTATCTATGCATGTCCATTATCTATCTATCTATCTATTTATCTATCTATCTATCTATCTATCTATGCATGTCCATTATCTATCTATCTATCTATCTATCTATCTATCTATCTATCTATCTATCTATCTATCTATCTATCTATCTATGCATGTCCATTATCTATCTATCTATCTATCTATCTATCTATCTATCTATCTATCTATCTATCTATGTTCTGGGTATGACGTTAAACTACATCCACATCCACGGTAAGACGATAAACTACGTCCGACAGCAATGCCTCTGATCAGGTGTTTTTGAGGATCGTGGAACCACCTCAATTGCTGGTGTTACCAGGTTTGCTCTGACCGAGGGTGGTAGCTCCTGTTAGGGTCCCAGCTATGGGCAAATAGTTAACCCCGAAACTGGGGTAAAAACACTATGAAAAATAGGTTCTAATACTAGAAATGCTTTATATAAATATTACAAGCAATAAATTTTTGAAGAAAAAAACAAAAAAACAAACTATTACCCGCAATACATTTTTGAAAAAAAATATTACCAAAAATGTTTTTAAAAAGTAAATATTGCCAGCAATACTTTTTGGGGAAAAAAAGATATTGGCAGTAATGCATTTTTGAAGGGAAAATATTGACAAAACAAAATATATTACCAGCAATAACAATTTTGTTGACATTAAATAACCCATTGAGGTTGATATGCCGTAAACTAAACTAAACCAAACCAAACCCATTATCTGTCTGTCTATCTATCTATCTATCTATCTATCTATATATATATATATATATATATATATATATATATATATATATGCAAGACAGTTAATATTTATCTCTTGTCTACCTCTCACTCTTATCTATCTATCTATCTATCTATCTATCTATCTATCTATCTATGTCCATTATCTATCTATCTATCTATCTATCTATCTATCTATCTATCTATCTATCTATCTATCTATCTATCTATGCATGCCCATTATCTATCTATCTATCTATCTATCTATCTATCTATCTATCTATCTATCTATGCATGTCCATTATCTATCTATCTATCTATCTATCTATCTATCTATCTATCTATCTATGTGTTGGCAAATGTGTGAGTGTCTGTAAAATATGTAGTATTTTTTGAAATTTTATTATGTCGTTTTCGCTTGGTGTTCCATATAAAGCTTTATTGAATTAGTGACTTTTGGTGCATTTTCGTCTCTGGCTTGTTTTCTTGTTCTCTATTTTTGTTACTCTCCTCACACAATGCACCTGGGAGATCGTGTCAGATCGACCCGATAGTGTTTTTTGAGGATCTTAGCCAGCATTGCAAAATGTTCGACAACATCCAGCATGTTTTCATCTGGCAAACAATTACAAAGGCAGAAGATTATTCTCGGCATGGAAGGTGCTTTTGTAAAGCCGTTCCATTTGTTATGTAGGAAGCGATAGCAGCATAGAACCTAACACAAGCACACACACACACACACATATATATATATATAATGTGTGTGAGATAGAATATTGTGTTTGTGAATGTGTATGTTTATAATTGTAATGCTGTTCATATATACGTCTATATAAATTATATATATATATATATATATATATATATATGGACAAAAATGTTTTGCATGAATACTGGTAGACCTGATAAAAAATTCTATTATACCTCATGAAAAGAAAATTTCTTCCATATATATATATATATATATATATATATATATATATATATATATATATATATATATATATATGTGTGTGTGTGTGTGTGTGTGTGTGTGTCCGTGCGTATGTTGCGTATGTGTATATGCATGTTTATAATGGTAATACTATTCATATATATATATATATATACATATTTGTCTGAAGTAACTTAAACAAAAACTTTATACATACATACATACATACATACATATACATATATATATATATATATATATATATATATATATATATATATATACATAAATAAATATATATATATATTATTTACATACATACATACAGAAAAAATTTGTTTTGCATGCATACTGAGAAACATGATGATATTTTCTATTATACATCATTAAAAGAAAAAAATACACCTATATATATGTGCGCGTGTGTGTGCGCGCACGTGTGTGTTCGCGTGTGTGAAATAACAAAGAATGTATATTTTTTCAAAAGAAACGGTCGACCGGTGTACTTTTGGGTGGATAACACTTTTAAGGCAAGAAGTGTTTGCAATCAAAGTGCTCAATGTCAAGTGACAGAGCATTAATAACAACAAATAATGTTAAAATCAAATATTCTTCTAAGTTTTCGCGATTCAGAGTTTCGTTGTTATGCCGTCCGCTCCTAAGTCGGTATGAAATTAATATTAATAAGTTAAAATGATATTAAGTTTTGATCTTCTTTCTCATCGCTATCATTTTTGTTGGTCGATATTTACAAATATTATTCAATTTCGCAAAGCAATCAATGAAATTCGAATAAGTTGATTTGCTTAGAAAAATACTTTGACAAAAACATTACTTCCTGGTTTAATAATTTCTTTCCTTTTACTAGACTTCATGATAAACTATATTCTTTAAGAATATTTTGCTTTCTCTATTTTAACGACGAAGAATAAAGTCTTAGGATTTCTTACTCTTGAGTATGCAACATACAACTAGTCATGTGTAAATATTTTTTCAGGGGTCAAATTTCAACATTTTGAAGCTTTTGGCTTTGTGACTTATTTATAGTTTTTGCAAACGCAAAACGAATCGGGAACTGGATTCTTGTAGACAAAGAAAAATATGCAAAAGGTAATATTGCATTTTTATTAAATGAGTATTTGTTATTTCAATCTTTGAATTGTTTTTAAAATAGTGGGTGTATTTTGTATGTTAAATAATAAAACTTTTAATTTTTCAAAACAAATGAATGAAAATTTATTGTACTAATCTACTCACCATAGTAAAAACAATTGTAATGAAATGGAGAAAGTCCGACAATTATTTTAAGACATTTTTAGGTTTAACATTCTTTTTATAGATACACATGTTTAAGCAAATGCTCGGACATTCAGGCCGGTAAATGTTGTTTAATACTGTTTATTATAAACACAGCTTTTACTTAAATATTTGTATCTGTAAAAAGAATGTTAAACATAAAAATGTCTTTAAAACAACTGTATGTTGTACACCTTTAATTCTGTGTATTTCTCCCTCAAAATTTGGTTTCGATCGGTCAATGTATTGCTATTTTAGAAGGTGGGACAGACGGACGGACGAACGGAAGTCACGGAATTTTATATATAGATAGATGTATTAAATATTTTTAATAATTGCACTTTTCCCCGTCAAGTAATAACGAACAAATTTAAAAAAAAAAACGCTGATGTCAAAAATTGACGGCTTAAAGAACAAATTCAAAATAGTTTAACGTCAAAATGTAGCGTCTTTTTAGAGAAAACTTGACTTCTGTAAATAATCCTCATCAACATGATTATGATGATCATAATCCCCTTAACATTTGTAATCGTAAGGGGGGGATCCGAATGTAGAAGCCATATTGAATCTCCCCCGCAATGACTTATCAACGGCAGCCATGAGCAATTCTGGTACAGTCATACCTGTCCATTGTTTGACATTGTCCAATCAGTTTTTACGTTGTCGTCCTCTCCTACGTCCACCTTCAACGGTGCCTTGCGTGTTTGTCTTGCACAGGCTGTCGTGCATTGTAATGTGTCCAAACAACGACATTTTTTACTCCGTTTGACGATGGCGAGAAGAGGTTCCTGGTGAACCACGAAACTTTCAACCCTTTCCGCACAAACTCATTCGTTTTATGTTCTTAATACAAGATGCCATGTAGTTTTCTCATAGGATTTTTCTCGCACGCTTCGTTCCGTCTCTTTATTTGAGTGTCCACGTTTCACATCCATGTAGGAGAATGGAGACTAGTAAATAATATGTAATTCTTGCATATAAAATCAATTTTACTATAAAAAAATCAGACTAGTAGATACCGTAACCGCTAAACCCTGAGTCAAGGAAAATATTTTTATTTTACACATATATATATATATATATATATGGTGGACCTCCCTGTTGTATTCGATGCATGAGGGTCAAGCAGCTCAGTTCCTAGGAACCGACGGCCAGACACCAGCATATATTTGATTACAGTGGTGAAGGTTTTGTGCAGAACCAGCCACACTTTTTGAAGGGCCGAATCCAGAGACCAAGTGCAGTACGTGTTATTCATCATGACGGTCGTCTTTGAGTATAGAATCCTGAGGTTAGCATTGAATATTTCGAAGACAGTAGGAAAGCGTTGTTCAGGTTAGCAGTGGATATTTCGATAAAAGTAGCAGAGCATAGTTCGGCCTTCTGGTTCTCTTCGCCTGACAAGCTGAACTGGACATTCAGGTAGGGTAAACATGAATGGCCACCTTTATGCACGACGGATTAAATGTTCTACGTCTTCTGATTGGTTAACCTTCTATTGGTGGACTATAAAGGGAGTTAAGTCATTTTGACTGACTCACTAGTTACATACATATACACAAAAAACTGTAACAGTACGTGCCACAATTTCCCCAAAAGACCCTCCGCAGATTTTGAATTCAGAGTTGTTCTTCTCCTAGACGAGTTGCCATCCAAGGCTATAGAACCCAATCTTTCCTGTTATTTACCCATAGCTGGAGGGAGAAGAAGGGTATTAGTACGTAAGTGAATGTAAATGGATTCGAGCGGACTTCGAATTCATCTCTCCGATTCCTCAATCCAAGCCGCTATCCACTAATCCACTGTGGCGCCCATATATATATATATATATATATATATATATATATATATATATTAATTCATTAAAAAAATTGTTGAATAATCCTCGCTTACTTTTGCCAGACTTTAAATTATAACAATTTGTGTCCTTCACTCGCTTTCCTGATGAACATTCATGAAATTTCACAAATTTATACGCCTTGATAAACGAGTGGGATCGATCACCTCGACATATAAACACGCGTGGTATAATAAATTCTACATTACCTTGACAAAGTCCTGGAAACGCGTTGGCTAAGTATAGTTTTTCCTCTTTTCTTTTTCTGTTCATTTTGTCTCTTCTACAGATACCTTCAATACTCAATCTGAGAATATATATATATATATATATATATATATATATATATATATATATGTGTGTGTGTGTGTGTGTGTGTGTTCAAATATGTAGAAGAATAGGTACATAATCCGGAGTTTTTTAGTATTTTTGTTTTTATTTTTAAAAACAGTGCTCCATAAAGAAGTAGAGCTTAAACTATAGTTAATTTAAAAAAAATATGATTCCTTCGTTATATAAGAGTTCTCATGTTTCAAAGTCAAGAGCCAAAATTATTAAAATATGTGGATACAGATTAACTTTTACGTCCCTTATCAATTTGGCCGCTCCAGCCGTTTCCCTAGTAATTAATTTTACGAATGAACATGCTTATAAAGATTCGTAAATTTCGAGATTGCATATTCCTAAATTTTCGCTTGAGGATGAAACAGGGCTTGATACCTTAATTCAATTTAATTTTAATAATTATATTGAGGTTTTTGCTCTTGTTTTTTTTTTAAAAAAAGTAATTATAATATATATATATATATATATATATATATATATATATATATATATATATATATATATATAATATTCTTCTATCTCTACTGAATTGAATTTAAGGTAAATTCTTGTCTGATTTTTTTTTTCGGGACGGATTGAAAGTGAAAGATTCCCACATCTTTTCTGCAATGAAATCATGGTAAATGTAGCAAAGTTGTGTGAATCATTTAATTTCACCTTAAATTCAATGCAGACGAGTTGAGAGAATAGTATATATATATATATATATATATATATATATATATATATATATATAAGGTTGGTGCAAAAATAATGTCGTTTTCTCACATATGTTACTATGTGAGAAAACGACATTTATAACATAAATATGTTATAAAATCACTACAAAAATAGCCATTTTGTTTCAACACCCTCGGTGTCTTATCAAGTGATGACGTTGAATGTAAAATAAATGGCCATTTATGTTATAAATTTTTTTTTTAAATAAATAATTATATATATATATATATATATATATATATATATATATATATATATGGGCCGTGCAAGGACTTCGCGCTCCTTCCCTGAATCTATGATACAGAGTCCTCACTTTAATACGTCTCAATTTTCATAATGTAGTATTTATATAAAATACACATTTCATTGTAACTCTATTGTGTACAATAAGGGATCAGGTGCAACATAAGCGAACAGTTCAACTAGAAAATTTGAAAATAAATGCAATGTATTTAAATATAAATTAGAGGCATGTCATAGTGGATCATTACATCTTAAATGAACAATGTTTTGTCACAATTTTTAAAATCAGTTTGGGATTTTTCTTGTTAAAATATTGTAGAATATTAACACATTATGGATAAAAAAAATAGTTAATGCTTTTGTTTTTTTTTTCTCGAGATTTAGTATTAGCAAAACAAATTCACGGATTTGGATGAAAAAAACAAAAGAACCTAGAATGGTGCTAAGATCAGCGAATATTTTAATCTATCTATAAAAGGCAGGATATGTGTGTGTGTGTAACGAATGCACGGCCACAATTTTCGACGGATTTGCACTAAAATCTACATGCTCAAGTTAGCGGGAAAACCAAGACCGACTTTGCATATATATATATTGGCTAGTTATAGTTCTATTCTACAAATTATTCAGCTGTTTAATATTAACAAGAAAAATCTCCATAAAAAGCATGATGTGTGTGTGTGTGTGTGCGTAACGAATGCACGGCCGCAATTTTCGAGGATTTCCACCAAAATTTGCATGCACATGCTCCAAGGTAACGGGAAGGCCAAGACCGACTTTGCATTTTCCCAACTCCCATCGATAGTGGAAACAATCGATTTTTCTCATGCTTCTACGGCAGTTTTCATGTAGTTTGCGGCCATTTTCTACTGGCCAGAGTGAGAGCCTATATCTGGCTGCCACGAATAGGCAGGAAGATTCTATTGGCCAGCGTGAGAGCCAACAGCTGACTGACACGAATGTTAACTAGCATGCTAGCATGCATATAGAAATCGATAGCTTCATTCGTCACAAATGGGAAAAATTTAAATCTGCATGGCACTTTACTCCAATTGGCCCACTCGCTTGCTTAAACTCAACGTTGATTCTGATTCCGCAGAACTGGGTTGGATGTGGGAAAGTATTTGTTGTTAACATTCTTTTTTCATTCGGTTTTTCCAGTTACGAGTCCTTTTTTTTTTAAAGCTAATCGTTTTGTGTTCATTTTGTTTAGTTCTTTTTTCGTAACAGATTTAATGTTTAGTATAGAGCTTAGAAAAAATTCGCAGTGTGAGATAGGCAAGAAGTAAGGCATATAGTAACATCAGCACGGCAAATGACACTCCTTTAAAGGCAAGGAAGGGCAAAAATATTTTAAGTCAAATGATGGTGATTGCTGTATGAGTCGTACGATTTTTGAATCAAGCACGGGCAACGCCGGGCCATCCTGCTAGTTCTCTATTAATTGTGCTTAGTTTACTTTGTAATCTAGTTAAAGAAAATGCATATGTATATTTTTTTGCTTTCTGTCTATAATTCTTAATGTCAATCCACAAGGATTAATGATAGCCGTCACCTCTTTGCATCGCTGGCTGCTCGCAAAATGAATGCCCAATGTTCCTTTATAAAGCTAATATTACTATTTGCATATATGAACATTTGATATTAGACATTATCATATATAAGCTTGACAGTCTGGGAAGACAGAAAGCTTAATACGAATACCAGAAATGCAGTCTATCGGGCAAGCATCGTCAGTGTGCGGTTCTAAGGCAACGAGACTTGGACCCTCTACGCCAGACAAGAGAGACGCCTCAGAGCCTTTCATCTTCGCTGTCTGAGACGCATTCTGGGTATCAACGGGTCCGACGGGATCACCGATGCCGTAGTTCTCACTCAAGCCCACCTACCCAGCCTATACGCCCTTCTTTAACAAAGAAAAAAAAATGGACACCATATACTGGATGGGAGGATTCTGAAGATCCTTCTGTACGGAGAACTGACCACCAAATGACAAGAGGGCACGAGTTTGGGGGGGGGGTCCCATCTTCGCTTCAATGACGTCTAAAAAGAGATATGAGGACGATGAACTTGGAGGTGGGAAGTCGCCAATGATCGTTCAAGCTGGAGACACAATTTACATCGAGGGCTGGAGAGGAGAAACGGAGGTTTTCCTCCGGGGTGAAGCATACCCAACGTAAAGAAAACAACACATCAACATTGGGGGAGAGCGTCTTTGCAAGTATTTGTTGCAATCGAGACTGCCATTCCTCTGTAGGCCTATACAAACATAATAGACGCCCCGCTGCCATCGACAGCTGAGGTATAACTATTTAGGCGCAGATCCATGATCTCTCTAGGCCGGCAGAGGCCACATACACATATGAGCAACCAGGCATGATTTAATGTCTTTCAGCGGTAAAAAGTTTTTTTTTTTTGTCAGTGACTGGACTCTATGTATTTCTCGCGACAACTGCATGGGATGGAATATATGCCGTTCTTGGTCATATTTTATTACGAATTAGTTTCTGATATTCCCTTTTAAATTTCCTGTCTGCTGGGAAATAATCATTTCAGTTTTATTTTGATGAAAATCATGGCCGGTTTCTGCAATGCTTACTTTTCAAATTCAATCTAGTAAAATGGACAATAAAAGCAATAAAGCGGATGAACTAATCTTCTGCTAATAGGGCCGTTGCTATGAACGTGTCGGGAATGGTTTGCTAAGATTAAAAAGGAAATGAGATTTTGAAATCTAGATCAAACAAATGTCTCCAAAGATAAAAAAAAACTTGAAGAATAATGAAGGGAATCAGAAAAGGCCGAAGAAACTGAATGCAAACTTGCGAGGAAGCAGATAACGTTTTTAAATAACAAACTGGAATATTGTCCTCATCTTTGTCGCCATATTTATTACGCTCCGGCCTTCTTCAGGTGTTGGAATATCGAACTGAACCCTTTATTTGACACATGACACAGTAGATAAAGGCGTTATTTAGATATTTAGATCCAGTGACAAAACCCAAAGATTAAAGACATCTTATTCGAATAGTATCCTGCTTTTGATTGCAGACTATTCTCTCTTGGTTATAATAAAAATTAAAAATATCTGTCTATATTTCTGAGATGAGGTATTATGTACATTATTTACATTATTCGGACTATTGTCCTCATCTTTGTCGCCATATTTATTACAACGTTTTGACCGTTGTACGCTCCGGCCTTCTTCAGGTGTTGGAATATCGAACTGAACCCTTTATTTGACACATGACACAGTAGATAAAGGCGTTATTTAGATCCAGTGACAGGACCCAAAGAGTGTGAGTTCAATACCCGGTTATGGCAGTGCAGAACTTTCAGAGGAGATAACTGATAACTGACATCCATTAAACATGGCACGTGGAACTAGAACAGTCTATCCCGGTGAGCGAAATAAAGGGTTCAGTTCGACATTCCAACCCTTATCAAGAAGCGGCGCAAAATGTACTGACTGAATAAATGATGATGATAATTGTTTATTTGACATTCCATCTTAAAGGGGTATATGATCTGAACTAAACTTTCAATAACGTTAGACAACAGTTTCCCAGGATGACCAGAGTCAGTAAGAAGCAAAAAATGCTACGAAAGATTATTCTTCGAGCCTAAATTGTGGGTCAACTTGTGAGGGTCGAAGTCACTATTCAGTCATAACTAGTAACACGAGCTTGTTAATCATTACCCTACGTCGAACTCACAAATAATTTTCTAAGCGTAGCTTAGTTGCGACACAAGGCAGAAAGTGAGGATCGAACTCACTACTTAGTGGTAACGGACATAGCTAGACAAGCTTTCTAACAACGTCAAAATGCCCAAGGAATCTATTGGTATGGTTGGCATCTCGTTTCTCGCATGTCTGTCTTTGTTTAACCCCCTACAAAATTAAACAGTAGTTTATACTTTAAATATACTGCGCTGTCCTTTGTTACAAATCCATTGATAGTGTGCATAGTCGGACGATCATTAATTTAAACATGGCTAGTACGATAAAAACCTTTGGTTACGGTAGTTTCATAAACCTAGTATCACCCTCAAGGCTTGGGTTACCTCGTAGTGTGTTTTCTTTTATTTATATTTTCGAAAGTCGGCACACGCTGAGATCATATCTATGTTATTTTTTTAACAAATCATTACGTGGGATTTGAACCCAGGTTTCATGGTCGGAGCATCTCGTAATGCCAATATGCCCGAAGTGCCTTTCATATGTTTTGAGACGTATTAAGTAGAGGCAGCCATAACTGTCGTAGTTTATTTCAATGTTGATATGTAATTATTATACATCTAATAAGCTGACTTGTCAACTTTTGTTATCTCAGATTGAAGGAGCCGGCTGTAACTGTTTTTTGAACCATAAACGCTGCCTCGTTTGCAGAATGAAGTCAGGACATGAAGCCAATTTGCAAGGTCACTAAGCAATAATATTTTGTGTTAAACTGGTCAAAAGAAAAAAGGTTACATTGCCCTAGACAGCTTACGCATTATTATTTATGAGCTGAGAATCTGTTATTCGCTGGCACAACAGGTTCAAGGACGTTAGAGAGTAGAGAGACGATGAGAAACGTGGGGAAGTGGGACGTCGGAAAATCAGATTCGCAATTTTCTGCATGAAGAACATCGTGTGTTTATAAAAAAAACATACCGTTTGGAGCTTGTGTACCAACTGTACACAAAATAATTAATGACGATCTGAACATGAGCAAAATTTTGTGCAAAGTTTGTTCCCAGGGTGCTCATTTGATGAACAGAAGGAAAGACACGTTGATAACAGCAGGGTGATGAATGAGCTTATACATCCGCAAAATTTGTGCAAAGTTTGTTCCCAGGGTGCTCATTTGATGAACAGAAGGAAAGACACGTTGATAACAGCAGGGTGATGAATGAGCTTATACATGCGCAAAATTTGTGCAAAGTTTGTTCTCAGGGTGCTCATTTGATGAACAGAAGGAAAGACACGTTGATAACAGCAGGGTGATGAATGAGCTTATACAAGCGCAAAATTTGTGCAAAGTTTGTTCCCAGGGTGCTTATTTGATGAACAGAAGGAAAGACACGTTGATAACAGCAGGGTGATGAATGAGCTTATACAAGCGCAAAATTTGTGCAAAGTTTGTTCTCAGGGTGCTCATTTGATGAACAGAAGGAAAGACACGTTGATAACAGCAGGGTGATGAATGAGCTTATAAAGCGCAAAATTTGTGCAAAGTTTGTTCTCAGGGTGCTCATTTGATGAACAGAAGGAAAGACACGTTGATAACAGCAGGGTGATGAATGAGCTTATACATGCGCAAAATTTGTGCAAAGTTTGTTCCCAGGGTGCTCATTTGATGAACAGAAGGAAAGACACGTTGATAACAGCAGGGTGATGAATGAGCTTATACATGCGCAAAATTTGTGGAAAGTTTGTTCCCAGGGTGCTTATTTGATGAACAGAAGGAAAGACACGTTGATAACAGCAGGGTGATGAATGAGCTTATACATGCGCAAAATTGGTGCAAAGTTTGTTCCCAGGGTGCTTATTTGATGAACAGAAGGAAAGACACGTTGATAACAGCAGGGTGATGAATGAGCTTATACATGCGCAAAATTTGTGCAAAGTTTGTTCCCAGGGTGCTTATTTGATCAACAGAAGGAAAGACACGTTGATAACAGCAGGGTGATGAATGAGCTTATACATGCGCAAAAATTGTGCAAAGTTTGTTCCCAGGGTGCTTATTTGATGAACAGAAGGAAAGACACGTTGATAACAGCAGGGTGATGAATGAGCTTATACATGCGCAAAATTTGTGCAAAGTTTGTTCCCAGGGTGCTTATTTGATGAACAGAAGGAAAGACACGTTGATAACAGCACGGTGATGAATGAGCTTATACAAGCGCAAAATTTGTGCAAAGTTTGTTCCCAGGGTGCTCATTTGATGAACAGAAGGAAAGACACGTTGATAACAGCAGGGTGATGAATGAGCTTATACAAGCGCAAAATTTGTGCAAAGTTTGTTCCCAGGGTGCTCATTTGATGAACAGAAGGAAAGACACGTTGATAACAGCAGGGTGATGAATGAGCTTATACATGCGCAAAATTTGTGCAAAGTTTGTTCCCAGGGTGCTCATTTGATGAACAGAAGGAAAGACACGTTGATAACAGCAGGGTGATGAATGAGCTTATACAAGCGCAAAATTTGTGCAAAGTTTGTTCCCAGGGTGCTTATTTGATGAACAGAAGGAAAGACACGTTGATAACAGCAGGGTGATGAATGAGCTTATACAAGCGCAAAATTTGTGCAAAGTTTGTTCCCAGGGTGCTCATTTGATGAACAGAAGGAAAGACACGTTGATAACAGCAGGGTGATGAATGAGCTTATACAAGCGCAAAATTTGTGCAAAGTTTGTTCCCAGGGTGCTCATTTGATGAACAGAAGGAAAGACACGTTGATAACAGCAGGGTGATGAATGAGCTTATACATGCGCAAAATTGGTGCAAAGTTTGTTCCCAGGGTGCTTATTTGATGAACAGAAGGAAAGACACGTTGATAACAGCAGGGTGATGAATGAGCTTATACAAGCGCAAAATTTGTGCAAAGTTTGTTCCCAGGGTGCTCATTTGATGAACAGAAGGAAAGACACGTTGATAACAGCAGGGTGATGAATGAGCTTATACAAGCGCAAAATTTGTGCAAAGTTTGTTCCCAGGGTGCTCATTTGATGAACAGAAGGAAAGACACGTTGATAACCGCAGGGTGATGAATGAGCTTATACAAGCGCAAAATTTGTGCAAAGTTTGTTCCCAGGGTGCTCATTTGATGAACAGAAGGAAAGACACGTTGATAACAGCAGGGTGATGAATGAGCTTATACATGCGCAAAATTTGTGCAAAGTTTGTTCCCAGGGTGCTTATTTGATGAACAGAAGGAAAGACACGTTGATAACAGCAGGGTGATGAATGAGCTTATACAGGCGCAAAATTTGTGCAAAGTTTGTTCCCAGGGTGCTTATTTGATGAACAGAAGGAAAGACACGTTGATAACAGCAGGGTGATGAATGAGCTTATACATGCGCAAAATTTGTGCAAAGTTTGTTCCCAGGGTGCTTATTTGATGAACAGAAGGAAAGACACGTTGATAACAGCAGGGTGATGAATGAGCTTATACATGCGCAAAATTTGTGCAAAGTTTGTTCCCAGGGTGCTTATTTGATGAACAGAAGGAAAGACACGTTGATAACAGCAGGGTGATGAAGGAGCTTATAAAAGCGCAAAATTTGTGCAAAGTTTGTTCCCAGGGTGCTCATTTGATGAACAGAAGGAAAGACACGTTGATAACAGCAGGGTGATGAATGAGCTTATACATGCGCAAAATTTGTGCAAAGTTTGTTCCCAGGGTGCTTATTTGATGAACAGAAGGAAAGACACGTTGATAACAGCAGGGTGATGAATGAGCTTATACAAGCGCAAAATTTGTGCAAAGTTTGTTCCCAGGGTGCTTATTTGATGAACAGAAGGAAAGACACGTTGATAACAGCAGGGTGATGAATGAGCTTATACAAGCGCAAAATTTGTGCAAAGTTTGTTCCCAGGGTGCTCATTTGATGAACAGAAAGAAAGACACGTTGATAACAGCAGGGTGATGAATGAGCTTATACAAGCGCAAAATTTGTGCAAAGTTTGTTCCCAGGGTGCTCATTTGATGAACAGAAGGAAAGACACGTTGATAACAGCAGGGTGATGAATGAGCTTATACATGCGCAAAATTTGTGCAAAGTTTGTTCCCAGGGTGCTTATTTGATGAACAGAAGGAAAGACACGTTGATAACAGCAGGGTGATGAATGAGCTTATACATGCGCAAAATTTGTGCAAAGTTTGTTCCCAGGGTGCTTATTTGATGAACAGAAGGAAAGACACGTTGATAACAGCAGGGTGATGAATGAGCTTATACATGCGAAAAATTTGTGCAAAGTTTGTTCCCAGGGTGCTCATTTGATGAACAGAAGGAAAGACACGTTGATAACAGCAGGGTGATGAATGAGCTTATACATGCGCAAAATTTGTGCAAAGTTTGTTCCCAGGGTGCTTATTTGATGAACAGAAGGAAAGACACGTTGATAACAGCAGGGTGATGAATGAGCTTATACATGCGCAAAATTTGTGCAAAGTTTGTTCCCAGGGTGCTTATTTGATGAACAGAAGGAAAGACACGTTGATAACAGCAGGGTGATGAATGAGCTTATACAAGCGCAAAATTTGTGCAAAGTTTGTTCCCGGGGTGCTCATTTGATGAACAGAAGGAAAGACACGTTGATAACAGCAGGGTGATGAATGAGCTTATACATGCGCAAAATTTGTGCAAAGTTTGTTCCCAGGGTGCTTATTTGATGAACAGAAGGAAAGACACGTTGATAACAGCAGGGTGATGAATGACCTTATACATGCGCAAAATTTGTGCAAAGTTTGTTCCCAGGGTGTTCATTTGATGAACAGAAGGAAAGACACGTTGATAACAGCAGGGTGATGAATGAGCTTATACAAGCGCAAAATTTGTGCAAAGTTTGTTCCCAGGGTGCTCATTTGATGAACAGAAGGAAAGAAACGTTGATAAAAGGAGGGTGATGAATGAGCTTATACATGCGCAAAATTTGTGCAAAGTTTGTTCCCAGGGTGCTTATTTGATGAACAGAAGGAAAGACACGTTGATAACAGCAGGGTGATGAATGAGCTTATACAAGCGCAAAATTTGTGCAAAGTTTGTTCCCAGGGTGCTCATTTGGTGAGCAGAAGGAAAGACACGTTGATAACAGCAGGGTGATGAATGAGCTTATACAAGCGCAAAATTTGTGCAAAGTTTGTTCCCAGGGTGCTCATTTGATGAACAGAAGGAAAGACACGTTGATAACAGCAGGGTGACGAATGAGCTTATACATGCGCAAAATTTGTGCAAAGTTTGTTCCCAGGGTGCTTATTTGATGAACAGAAGGAAAGACACGTTGATAACAGCAGGGTGATGAATGAGCTTATACATGCGCAAAATTTGTGCAAAGTTTGTTCCCAGGGTGCTCATTTGATGAACAGAAGGAAAGACACGTTGATAACAGCAGGGTGATGAATGAGCTTATACAAGCGCAAAATTTGTGCAAAGTTTGTTCCCAGGGTGCTCATTTGATGAACAGAAGGAAAGACACGTTGATAACAGCAGGGTGCTGAATGAGCTTATACATGCGCAAAATTTGTGCAAAGTTTGTTCCCAGGGTGCTTATTTGATGAACAGAAGGAAAGACACGTTGATAACAGTAGGGTGATGAATGAGCTTATACAAGCGCAAAATTTGTGCAAAGTTTGTTCCCAGGGTGCTTATTTGATGAACAGAAGGAAAGACACGTTGATAACAGCAGGGTGATGAATGAGCTTATACAAGCGCAAAATTTGTGCAAAGTTTGTTCCCAGGGTGCTTATTTGATGAACAGAAGGAAAGACACGTTGATAACAGCAGGGTGATGAATGAGCTTATACAAGCGCAAAATTTGTGCAAAGTTTGTTCCCAGGGTGCTTATTTGATGAACAGAAGGAAAGACACGTTGATAACAGCAGGGTGATGAATGAGCTTATACATGCGCAAAATTTGTGCAAAGTTTGTTCCCAGGGTGCTCATTTGATGAACAGAAGGAAAGACACGTTGATAACAGCAGGGTGATGAATGAGCTTATACATGCGCAAAATTTGTGCAAAGTTTGTTCCCAGGGTGCTCATTTGATGAACAGAAGGAAAGACACGTTGATAACAGCAGGGTGATGAATGAGCTTATACATGCGCAAAATTTGTGCAAAGTTTGTTCCCAGGGTGCTTATTTGATGAACAGAAGGAAAGACACGTTGATAACAGCAGGGTGATGAATGAGCTTATACATGCGCAAAATTTGTGCAAAGTTTGTTCCCAGGGTGCTCATTTGATGAACAGAAGGAAAGACACGTTGATAACAGCAGGGTGATGAATGAGCTTATACATGCGCAAAATTTGTGCAAAGTTTCTTCCCAGGGTGCTCATTTGATGAACAGAAGGAAAGACACGTTGATAACAGCAGGGTGATGAATGAGCTTATACATGCGCAAAATTTGTGCAAAGTTTGTTCCCAGGGTGCTTATTTGATGAACAGAAGGAAAGACACGTTGATAACAGCAGGGTGATGAATGAGCTTATACAAGCGCAAAATTTGTGCAAAGTTTGTTCCCAGGGTGCTTATTTGATGAACAGAAGGAAAGACACGTTGATAACAGCAGGGTGATGAATGAGCTTATACATGCGCAAAATTTGTGCAAAGTTTGTTCCCAGGGTGCTCATTTGATGAACAGAAGGAAAGACAAGTTGATAACAGCAGGGTGATGAATGAGCTTATACATGCGCAAAATTTGTGCAAAGTTTGTTCCCAGGGTGCTCATTTGATGAACAGAAGGAAAGACACGTTGATAACAGCAGGGTGATGAATGAGGTTATACATGCGCAAAATTTGTGCAAAGTTTGTTCCCAGGGTGCTTATTTGATGAACAGAAGGAAAGACACGTTGATAACAGCAGGGTGATGAATGAGCTTATACAAGCGCAAAATTTGTGCAAAGTTTGTTCCCAGGGTGCTTATTTGATGAACAGAAGGAAAGACACGTTGATAACAGCAGGGTGATGAATGAGCTTATACATGCGCAAAATTTGTGCAAAGTTTGTTCCCAGGGTGCTCATTTGATGAACAGAAGGAAAGACACGTTGATAACAGCAGGGTGATGAATGAGCTTATACATGCGCAAAATTTGTGCAAAGTTTGTTCCCAGGGTGCTCATTTGATGAACAGAAGGAAAGACACGTTGATAACAGCAGGGTGATGAATGAGCTTATACATGCGCAAAAT
Source organism: Acanthosepion lycidas (assembly GCA_963932145.1). Lineage (NCBI taxonomy): Eukaryota > Metazoa > Mollusca > Cephalopoda > Sepiida > Sepiidae > Acanthosepion > Acanthosepion lycidas. The sequence goes on along the minus strand of OZ010608.1, from coordinate 48,055,514 downwards.
TTGTGCAAAGTTTGTTCCCAGGGTGCTTATTTGATGAACAGAAGGAAAGACACGTTGATAACAGCAGGGTGATGAATGAGCTTATACATGCGCAAAATTTGTGCAAAGTTTGTTCCCAGGGTGCTCATTTGATGAACAGAAGGAAAGACACGTTGATAACAGCAGGGTGATGAATGAGCTTATACATGCGCAAAATTTGTGCAAAGTTTCTTCCCAGGGTGCTCATTTGATGAACAGAAGGAAAGACACGTTGATAACAGCAGGGTGATGAATGAGCTTATACATGCGCAAAATTTGTGCAAAGTTTGTTCCCAGGGTGCTTATTTGATGAACAGAAGGAAAGACACGTTGATAACAGCAGGGTGATGAATGAGCTTATACAAGCGCAAAATTTGTGCAAAGTTTGTTCCCAGGGTGCTTATTTGATGAACAGAAGGAAAGACACGTTGATAACAGCAGGGTGATGAATGAGCTTATACAAGCGCAAAATTTGTGCAAAGTTTGTTCCCAGGGTGCTTATTTGATGAACAGAAGGAAAGACACGTTGATAACAGCAGGGTGATGAATGAGCTTATACATGCGCAAAATTTGTGCAAAGTTTGTTCCCAGGGTGCTCATTTGATGAACAGAAGGAAAGACACGTTGATTACAGCAGGGTGATGAATGAGCTTATACATGCGCAAAATTTGTGCAAAGTTTGTTCCCAGGGTGCTCATTTGATGAACAGAAGGAAAGACACGTTGATAACAGCAGGGTGATGAATGAGCTTATACAAGCGCAAAATTTGTGCAAAGTTTGTTCCCAGGGTGCTCATTTGATGAACAGAAGGAAAGACACGTTGATAACAGCAGGGTGAAGAATGAGCTTATACATGCGCAAAATTTGTGCAAAGTTTGTTCTCAGGGTGCTCATTTGATGAACAGAAGGAAAGACACGTTGATAACAGCAGGGTGATGAATGAGCTTATACATGCGCAAAATTTGTGCAAAGTTTGTTCCCAGGGTGCTTATTTGATGAACAGAAGGAAAGACACGTTGATAACAGCAGGGTGATGAATGAGCTTATACATGCGCAAAATTTGTGCAAAGTTTGTTCCCAGGGTGCTCATTTGATGAACAGAAGGAAAGACAAGTTGATAACAGCAGGGTGATGAATGAGCTTATACATGCGCAAAATTTGTGCAAAGTTTGTTCCCAGGGTGCTCATTTGATGAACAGAAGGAAAGACACGTTGATAACAGCAGGGTGATGAATGAGGTTATACATGCGCAAAATTTGTGCAAAGTTTGTTCCCAGGGTGCTTATTTGATGAACAGAAGGAAAGACACGTTGATAACAGCAGGGTGATGAATGAGCTTATACAAGCGCAAAATTTGTGCAAAGTTTGTTCCCAGGGTGCTTATTTGATGAACAGAAGGAAAGACACGTTGATAACAGCAGGGTGATGAATGAGCTTATACAAGCGCAAAATTTGTGCAAAGTTTGTTCCCAGGGTGCTTATATGATGAACAGAAGGAAAGACACGTTGATAACAGCAGGGTGATGAATGAGCTTATACAAGCGCAAAAATTGTGCAAAGTTTGTTCCCAGGGTGCTTATTTGATGAACAGAAGGAAAGACACGTTGATAACAGCAGGGTGATGAATGAGCTTATACATGCGCAAAATTTGTGCAAAGTTTGTTCCCAGGGTGCTCATTTGATGAACAGAAGGAAAGACACGTTGATTACAGCAGGGTGATGAATGAGCTTATACATGCGCAAAATTTGTGCAAAGTTTGTTCCCAGGGTGCTCATTTGATGAACAGAAGGAAAGACACGTTGATAACAGCAGGGTGATGAATGAGCTTATACAAGCGCAAAATTTGTGCAAAGTTTGTTCCCAGGGTGCTCATTTGATGAACAGAAGGAAAGACACGTTGATAACAGCAGGGTGAAGAATGAGCTTATACATGCGCAAAATTTGTGCAAAGTTTGTTCTCAGGGTGCTCATTTGATGAACAGAAGGAAAGACACGTTGATAACAGCAGGGTGATGAATGAGCTTATACATGCGCAAAATTTGTGCAAAGTTTGTTCCCAGGGTGCTTATTTGATGAACAGAAGGAAAGACACGTTGATAACAGCAGGGTGATGAATGACCTTATACATGCGCAATATTTGTGCAAAGTTTGTTCCCAGGGTGCTCATTTGATGAACAGAAGGAAACACACGTTGATAACAGCAGGGTGATGAATGAGCTTATACATGCGCAAAATTGGTGCAAAGTTTGTTCCCAGGGTGCTCATTTGATGAACAGAAGGAAAGACACGTTGATAACAGCAGGGTGATGAATGAGCTTATACAAGCGCAAAATTTGTGCAAAGTTTGTTCCCAGGGTGCTTATTTGATGAACAGAAGGAAAGACACGTTGATAACAGCAGGGTGATGAATGAGCTTATACAAGCGCAAAATTTGTGCAAAGTTTGTTCCCAGGGTGCTCATTTGATGAGCAGAAGGAAAGACACGTTGATAACAGCAGGGTGATGAATGAGCTGATACATGCGCAAAATTTGTGCAAAGTTTGTTCCCAGGGTGCTCATTTGATGAACAGAAGGAAAGACACGTTGATAACAGCAGGGTGATGAATGAGCTTATACAAGCGCAAAATTTGTGCAAAGTTTGTTCCCAGGGTGCTCATTTGATGAACAGAAGGAAAGACACGTTGATAACAGCAGGGTGAAGAATGAGCTTATACATGCGCAAAATTTGTGCAAAGTTTGTTCTCAGGGTGCTCATTTGATGAACAGAAGGAAAGACACGTTGATAACAGCAGGGTGATGAATGAGCTTATACATGCGCAAAATTTGTGCAAAGTTTGTTCCCAGGGTGCTTATTTGATGAACAGAAGGAAAGACACGTTGATAACAGTAGGGTGATGAATGAGCTTATACAAGCGCAAAATTTGTGCAAAGTTTGTTCCCAGGGTGCTTATTTGATGAACAGAAGGAAAGACACGTTGATAACAGCAGGGTGATGAATGAGCTTATACAAGCGCAAAATTTGTGCAAAGTTTGTTCCCAGGGTGCTTATTTGATGAACAGAAGGAAAGACACGTTGATAACAGCAGGGTGATGAATGAGCTTATACAAGCGCAAAATTTGTGCAAAGTCTGTTCCCAGGGTGCTTATTTGATGAACAGAAGGAAAGACACGTTGATAACAGCAGGGTGTGAATGAGCTTATACATGCGCAAAATTTGTGCAAAGTTTGTTCTCAGGGTGCTTATATGATGAACAGAAGGAAAGACACGTTGATAACAGCAGGGTGATGAATGAGCTTATACATGCGCAAAATTTGTGCAAAGTTTGTTCCCAGGGTGCTCATTTGATGAACAGAAGGAAAGACACGTTGATAACAGCAGGGTGATGAATGAGCTTAAACATGCGCAAAATTTGTGCAAAGTTTGTTCCCAGGGTGCTTATTTGATGAACAGAAGGAAAGACACGTTGATAACAGCAGGGTGATGAATGAGCTTATACAAGCGCAAAATTTGTGCAAAGTTTGTTCCCAGGGTGCTTATTTGATGAACAGAAGGAAAGACACGTTGATAACAGCAGGGTGATGAATGAGCTTATACAAGCGCAAAATTTGTGCAAAGTTTGTTCCCAGGGTGCTTATTTGATGAACAGAAGGAAAGACACGTTGATAACAGCAGGGTGATGAATGAGCTTATACAAGCGCAAAATTTGTGCAAAGTTTGTTCCCAGGGTGCTTATTTGATGAACAGAAGGAAAAACACGTTGATAACAGCAGGGTGATGAATGAGCTTATACATGCGCAAAATTTGTGCAAAGTTTGTTCTCAGGGTGCTTATTCGATGAACAGAAGGAAAGACACGTTGATAACAGCAGGGTGATGAATGAGCTTATAAAAGCGCAAAATTTGTGCAAAGTTTGTTCCCAGGGTGCTTATTTGATGAACAGAAGACAAGACACGTTGATAACAGCAGGGTGATGAATGAGCTTATACAAGCGCAAAATGTGTGCAAAGTTTGTTCCCAGGGTGCTTATTTGATGAACAGAAGGAAAGACACGTTGATAACAGCAGGGTGATGAATGAGCTTATACAAGCGCAAAATTTGTGCAAAGTTTGTTCCCAGGGTGCTTATTTGATGAACAGAAGGAAAGACACGTTGATAACAGCAGGGTGATGAATGAGCTTATACATGCGCAAAATTTGTGCAAAGTTTGTTCCCAGGGTGCTCATTTGATGAACAGAAGGAAAGACACGTTGATAACAGCAGGGTGATGAATGAGCTTATACATGCGCAAAATTTGTGCAAAGTTTGTTCCCAGGGTGCTCATTTGATGAACAGAAGGAAAGACACGTTGATAAAAGCAGGGTGATGAATGAGCTTATACAAGCGCAAAATTTGTGCAAAGTTTGTTCCCAGGGTGCTCATTTGATGAACAGAAGGAAAGACACGTTGATAACAGCAGGGTGATGAATGAGCTTATACATGCGCAAAATTTGTGCAAAGTTTGTTCCCAGGGTGCTCATTTGGTGAACAGAAGGAAAGACACGTTGATAACAGCAGGGTGATGAATGAGCTTATACATGCGCAAAATTTGTGCAAAGTTTGTTCCCAGGGTGCTCATTTGATGAACAGAAGGAAAGACACGTTGATAACAGCAGGGTGATGAATGAGCTTATACAAGCGCAAAATTTGTGCAAAGTTTGTTCCCAGGGTGCTCATTTGATGAACAGAAGGAAAGACACGTTGATAACAGCAGGGTGATGAATGAGCTTATACAAGCGCAAAATTTTGTGCAAAGTTTGTTCCCAGGGTGCTCATTTGATGAACAGAAGGAAAGACAGGTTGATAACAGGAGGGTGATGAATGAGCTTATACAAGCGCAAAATTTGTGCAAAGTTTGTTCCCAGGGTGCTCCTTTGATGAACAGAAGTAAAGACACGTTGATAATAGCAGGGTGATGAATGAGCTTATACAAGCGCAAAATTTTGTGCAAAGTTTGTTCCCAGGGTGCTCATTTGATGAACAGAAGGAAAGACACGTTGATAACAGCAGGGTGATGAATGAGCTTATACAAGCGCAAAATTTGTGCAAAGTTTGTTCCCAGGGTGCTCATTTGATGAACAGAAAGAAAGACACGTTGATAACAGCAGGGTGATGAATGAGCTTATACATGCGCAAAATTTGTGCAAAGTTTGTTCCCAGGGTGCTCATTTGATGAACAGAAGGAAAGACACGTTGATAACAGCAGGGTGATGAATGAGCTTATACAAGCGCAAAATTTGTGCAAAGTTTGTTCCCAGGGTGCTCATTTGATGAACAGAAGGAAAGACACGTTGATAACAGCAGGGTGATGAATGAGCTTATACATGCGCAAAATTTGTGCAACGTTTGTTTCCAGGGTGCTCATTTGATGAACAGAAGGAAAGACACGTTGATAACAGCAGGGTGATGAATGAGCATATACAAGCGCAAAATTTGTGCAAAGTTTGTTCCCAGGGTGCTCATTTGATGAACAGAAGGAAAGACACGTTGATAACAGCAGGGTGATGAATGAGCTTATACAAGCGCAAAATTTTGTGCAAAGTTTGTTCCCAGGGTGCTCATTTGATGAACAGAAGGAAAGACACGTTGATAACAGCAGGGGGATGAATGAGCTTATACAAGCGCAAAATTTTGTGCAAAATTTGTTCCCAGGGTGCTCATTTGATGAACAGAAGGAAAGACACGTTGATAACAGCAGGGTGATGAATGAGCTTATACAAGCGCAAAATTTTGTGCAAAGTTTGTTCCCAGGGTGCTCATTTGATGAACAGAAGGAAAGACACGTTGATAACAGCAGGGTGATGAATGAGCTTATACAAGCGCAAAATTTTGTGCAAAGTTTGTTCCCAGGGTGCTCATTTGATGAACAGAAGGAAAGACACGTTGATAACAGCAGGGTGATGAATGAGCTTATACAAGCGCAAAATTTTGTGCAAAGTTTGTTCCCAGGGTGCTCATTTGATGAACAGAAGGAAAGACACGTTGATAACAGCAGGGTGATGAATGAGCTTATACAAGCGCAAAATTTGTGCAAAGTTTGTTCCCAGGGTGCTCATTTGATGAACAGAAGGAAAGACACGTTGAAAACAGCAGGGTGATGAATGAGCTTATACAAGCGCAAAATTTTGTGCAAAGTTTGTTCCCAGGGTGCTCATTTGATGAACAGAAGGAAAGACACGTTGATAACAGCAGGGTGATGAATGAGCTTATACAAGCGCAAAATTTGTGCAAAGTTTGTTCCCAGGGTGCTCATTTGATGAACAGAAGCAAAGACACGTTGATAACAGCACGGTGATGAATGAGCTTATACAAGCGCAAAATTTTGTGCAAAGTTTGTTCCCAGGGTGCTCATTTGATGAACAGAAGGAAAGACACGTTGATAACAGCAGGGTGATGAATGAGCTTATACAAGCGCAAAATTTTGTGCAAAGTTTGTTCCCAGGGTGCTCATTTGATGAACAGAAGGAAAGACACGTTGATAACAGCAGGGTGATGAATGAGCTTATACAAGCGCAAAATTTGTGCAAAGTTTGTTCCCAGGGTGCTCATTTGATGAACAGAAGGAAAGACACGTTGATAACAGCAGGGTGATGAATGAGCTTATACAAGCGCAAAATTTGTGCAAAGTTTGTTCCCAGGGTGCTCATTTGATGAACAGAAGGAAAGACACGTTGATAACAGCAGGGTGATGAATGAGCTTATACAAGCGCAAAATTTTGTGCAAAGTTTGTTCCCAGGGTGCTCATTTGATGAACAGAAGGAAAGACACGTTGATAACAGCAGGGTGATGAATGAGCTTATACAAGCGCAAACTTTTGTGCAAAGTTTGTTCCCAGGGTGCTGATTTGATGAACAGAAGGAAAGACACGTTGATAACAGCAGGGTGATGAATGAGCTTATACAAGCGCAAAATTTGTGCAAAGTTTGTTCCCAGGGTGCTCATTTGATGAACAGAAGGAAAGACACGTTGATAACAGTAGGGTGATGAATGAGCTTATACATGCGCAAAATTTGTGCAAAGTTTGTTCCCAGGGTGCTCATTTGATGAACAGAAGGAAAGACACGTTGATAACAGCAGGGTGATGAATGAGCTTATACATGCGCAAAATTTTGTGCAAAGTTTGATCCCAGGGTGCTCATTTGATGAACAGAAGGAAAGACACGTTGATAACAGCAGGGTGATGAATGAGCTTATACATGCGCAAAATTTGTGCAAAGTTTGTTCCCAGGGTGCTCATTTGATGAACAGAAGGAAAGACACGTTGATAAAAGCAGGGTGATGAATGAGCTTATACAAGCGCAAGATTTTGTGCAAAGTTTGTTCCCAGGGTGCTCATTTGATGAACAGAAGGAAAGACACGTTGATAACAGCAGGGTGATGAATGAGCTTATACATGCGCAAAATTTGTGCAAAGTTTGTTCCCAGGGTGCTCATTTGATGAACAGAAGGAAAGACACGTTGATAACAGCAGGGAGATTAATGAGCTTATACAAGCGCAAAATTTTGTGCAAAGTTTGTTCCAAGGGTGCTCATTTGATGAACAGAAGGAAAGACACGTTGATAACAGCAGGGTGATGAATGAGCTTATACATGCGCAAAATTTGTGCAAAGTTTGTTCCCAGGGTGCTCATTTGATGAACAGAAGGAAAGACACGTTGAAAACAGCAGGGTGATGAATGAGCTTATACAAGCGCAAAATTTTGTGCAAAGTTTGTTCCCAGGGTGCTCATTTGATGAACAGAAGGAAAGACACGTTGATAACAGCAGGGTGATGAATGAGCTTATACATGCGCAAAATTTGTGCAAAGTTTGTTCCCAGGGTGCTCATTTGATGAACAGAAGGAAAGACACGTTGATAACAGCAGGGTGATGAATGAGCTTATACAAGCGCAAAATTTTGTGCAAAGTTTGTTCCCAGGGTGCTCATTTGATGAACAGAAGGAAAGACACGTTGATAACAGCAGGGTGATGAATGAGCTTATACAAGCGCAAAATTTGTGCAAAGTTTGTTCCCAGGGTGTTCATTTGATGAACAGAAGGAAAGACACGTTGATAACAGCAGGGTGATGAATGAGCTTATACAAGCGCAAAATTTTGTGCAAAGTTTGTTCCCAGGGTGCTCATTTGATGAACAGAAGGAAAGACACGTTGATAACAGCAGGGTGATGAATGAGCTTATACATGCGCAAAATTTGTGCAAAGTTTGTTCCCAGGGTGCTCATTTGATGAACAGAAGGAAAGACACGTTGATAACAGCAGGGTGATGAATGAGCTTATACAAGCGCAAAATTTTGTGCAAAGTTTGTTCCCAGGGTGCTCATTTGATGAACAGAAGGAAAGACACGTTGATAACAGCAGGGTGATGAATGAGCTTATACATGCGCAAAATTTGTGCAAAGTTTGTTCCCAGGGTGCTCATTTGATGAACAGAAGGAAAGACACGTTGATAACAGCAGGGTGATGAATGAGCTTATACACGCGCAAAATTTTGTGCAAAGTTTGTTCCCAGGGTGCTCATTTGGTGAACAGAAGGAAAGACACGTTGATAACAGCAGGGTGATGAATGAGCTTATACAAGCGCAAAATTTGTGCAAAGTTTGTTCCCAGGGTGCTCATTTGATGAACAGAAGGAAAGACACGTTGATAACAGCAGGGTGATGAATGAGCTTATACAAGCGCAAAATTTTGTGCAAAGTTTGTTCCCAGGGTGCTCATTTGATGAACAGAAGGAAAGACACGTTGATAACAGCAGGGTGATGAATGAGCTTATACATGCGCAAAATTTGTGCAAAGTTTGTTCCCAGGGTGCTCATCTGATGAACAGAAGGAAAGACACGTTGATAACAGCAGGGTGATGAATGAGCTTATACAAGCGCAAAATTTTGTGCAAAGTTTGTTCCCAGGGTGCTCATTTGATGAATAGAAGGAAAGACACGTTGATAACAGCAGGGTGATGAATGAGCTTATACAAGCGCAAAATTTGTGCAAAGTTTGTTCCCAGGGTGCTCATTTGATGAACAGAAGAAAAGACACGTTGAAAACAGCAGGGTGATGAATGAGCTTATACAAGCGCAAAATTTGTGCAAAGTTTGTTCCCAGGGTGCTCATTTGATGAACAGAAGGAAAGACACGTTGATAACAGCAGGGTGATGAATGAGCTTATACAAGTGCAAAATTTGTGCAAAGTTTGTTCCCAGGGTGCTCATTTGATGAACAGAAGGAAAGACACGTTGATAACAGCAGGGTGATGAATGAGCTTATACAAGCGCAGAATTTGTGCAAAGTTTGTTCCCAGGGTGCTCATTTGATGAACAGAAGGAAAGACACGTTGATAACAGCAGGGTGATGAATGAGCTTATACATGCGCAAAATTTGTGCAAAGTTTGTTCCCAGGGTGCTTATTTGATGAACAGAAGGAAAGACACGTTGATAACAGCAGGGTGATGAATGAGCTTATACATGCGCAAAATTTGTGCAAAGTTTGTTCCCAGGGTGCTTATTTGATGAACAGAAGGAAAGACACGTTGATAACAGCAGGGTGATGAATGAGCTTATACATGCGCAAAATTTGTGCAAAGTTTGTTCCCAGGGTGCTCATTTGATGAACAGAAGGAAAGACACGTTGATAACAGCAGGGTGATGAATGAGCTTATACATGCGCAAAATTTGTGCAAAGTTTGTTCCCAGGGTGCTCATTTGATGAACAGAAGGAAAGACACGTTGATAACAGCAGGGTGATGAATGAGCTTATACAAGCGCAAAATTTTGTGCAAAGTTTGTTCCCAGGGTGCTCATTTGATGAACAGAAGGAAAGACACGTTGATAACAGCAGGGTGATGAATGAGCTTATACATGCGCAAAATTTGTGCAAAGTTTGTTCCCAGGGTGCTCATTTGATGAACAGAAGGAAAGACACGTTTTATAACAGCAGGGTGATGAATGAGCTTATAAAAGCGCAAAATTTTGTGCAAAGTTTGTTCCCAGGGTGCTCATTTGATGAACAGAAGGAAAGACACGTTGATAACAGCAGGGTGATGAATGAGCATATACAAGCGCAAAATTTGTGCAAAGTTTGTTCCCAGGGTGCTCATTTGATGAACAGAAGGAAAGACACGTTGATAACAGCAGGGTGATGAATGAGCTTATACATGCGCAAAATTTGTGCAAAGTTTGTTCCCAGGGTGCTCATTTGATGAACAGAAGGAAAGACACGTTGATAACAGCAGGGTGATGAATGAGCTTATACATGCGCAAAATTTTGTGCAAAGTTTGATCCCAGGGTGCTCATTTGATGAACAGAAGGAAAGACACGTTGATAACAGCAGGGCGATGAATGAGCTTATACATGCGCAAAATTTGTGCAAAGTTTGTTCCCAGGGTGCTCATTTGATGAACAGAAGGAAAGACACGTTGATAAAAGCAGGGTGATGAATGAGCTTATACAAGCGCAAGATTTTGTGCAAAGTTTGTTCCCAGGGTGCTCATTTGATGAACAGAAGGAAAGACACGTTGATAACAGCAGGGTGATGAATGAGCTTATACATGCGCAAAATTTGTGCAAAGTTTGTTCCCAGGGTGCTCATTTGATGAACAGAAGGAAAGACATGTTGATAACAGCAGGGTGATGAATGAGCTTATACAAGCGCAAAATTTTGTGCAAAGTTTGTTCCAAGGGTGCTCATTTGATGAACAGAAGGAAAGACACGTTGATAACAGCAGGGTGATGAATGAGCTTATACATGCGCAAAATTTGTGCAAAGTTTGTTCCCAGGGTGCTCATTTGATGAACAGAAGGAAAGACACGTTGATAACAGCAGGGTGATGAATGAGCTTATACATGCGCAAAATTTGTGCAAAGTTTGTTCCCAGGGTGCTCATTTGATGAACAGAAGGAAAGACACGTTGATAACAGCAGGGTGACGAATGAGCTTATACAAGTGCAAAATTTGTGCAAAGTTTGTTCCCAGGGTGCTCATTTGATGAACAGAAGGAAAGACACGTTGATAACAGCAGGGTGATGAATGAGCTTATACAAGCGCAAAATTTGTGCAAAGTTTGTTCCCAGGGTGCTCATTTGATGAACAGAAGGAAAGACACGTTGATAACAGCAGGGTGATGAATGAGCTTATACATGCGCAAAATTTGTGCAAAGTTTGTTCCCAGGGTGCTTATTTGATGAACAGAAGGAAAGACACGTTGATAACAGCAGGGTGATGAATGAGCTTATACATGCGCAAAATTTGTGCAAAGTTTGTTCCCAGGGTGCTTATTTGATGAACAGAAGGAAAGACACGTTGATAACAGCAGGGTGATGAATGAGCTTATACATGCGCAAAATTTGTGCAAAGTTTGTTCCCAGGGTGCTCATTTGATGAACAGAAGGAAAGACACGTTGATAACAGCAGGGTGATGAATGAACTTATACATGCGCAAAATTTGTGCAAAGTTTGTTCCCAGGGTGCTCATTTGATGAACAGAAGGAAAGACACGTTGATAACAGCAGGGTGATGAATGAGCTTATACAAGCGCAAAATTTTGTGCAAAGTTTGTTCCCAGGGTGCTCATTTGATGAACAGAAGGAAAGACACGTTGATAACATCAGGGTGATGAATGAGCTTATACATGCGCAAAATTTGTGCAAAGTTTGTTCCCAGGGTGCTCATTTGATGAACAGAAGGAAAGACACGTTTTATAACAGCAGGGTGATGAATGAGCTTATACAAGCGCAAAATTTTGTGCAAAGTTTGTTCCCAGGGTGCTCATTTGATGAACAGAATGAAAGACACGTTGATAACAGCAGGGTGATGAATGAGCTTATACAAGCGCAAAATTTGTGCAAAGTTTGTTCCCAGGGTGCTCATTTGATGAACAGAAGGAAAGACACGTTGATAACAGCAGGGTGATGAATGAGCTTATACAAACGCAAAATTTGTGCAAAGTTTGTTCCCAGGGTGCTCATTTGATGAACAGAAGGAAAGACACGTTGAAAACAGCAGGGTGATGAATGAGCTTATACAAGCGCAAAATTTGTGCAAAGTTTGTTCCCAGGGTGCTCATTTGATGAACAGAAGGAAAGACACGTTGATAACAGCAGGGTGATGAATGAGCTTATACAAGCGCAAAATTTGTGCAAAGTTTGTTCCCAGGGTGCTCATTTGATGAACAGAAGGAAAGACACGTTGATAACAGCAGGGTGATGAATGAGCTTATACAAGCGCAAAATTTGTGCAAAGTTTGTTCCCAGGGTGCTCATTTGATGAACAGAAGGAAAGACACGTTGATAACAGCAGGGTGATGAATGAGCTTATACATGCGCAAAATTTGTGCAAAGTTTGTTCCCAGGGTGCTTATTTGATGAACAGAAGGAAAGACACGTTGATAACAGCAGGGTGATGAATGAGCTTATACATGCGCAAAATTTGTGCAAAGTTTGTTCCCAGGGTGCTTATTTGATGAACAGAAGGAAAGACACGTTGATAACAGCAGGGTGATGAATGAGCTTATACATGCGCAAAATTTGTGCAAAGTTTGTTCCCAGGGTGCTCATTTGATGAACAGAAGGAAAGACACGTTGATAACAGCAGGGTGATGAATGAGCTTATACATGCGCAAAATTTATGCAAAGTTTGTTCCCAGGGTGCTCATTTGATGAACAGAAGGAAAGACACGTTGATAACAGCAGGGTGATGAATGAGCTTATACAAGCGCAAAATTTTGTGCAAAGTTTGTTCCCAGGGTGCTCATTTGATGAACAGAAGGAAAGACACGTTGATAACAGCAGGGTGATGAATGAGCTTATACATGCGCAAAATTTGTGCAAAGTTTGTTCCCAGGGTGCTCATTTGATGAACAGAAGGAAAGACACGTTTTATAACAGCAGGGTGATGAATGAGCTTATACAAGCGCAAAATTTTGTGCAAAATTTGTTCCCAGGGTGCTCATTTGATGAACAGAAGGAAAGACACGTTGATAACAGCAGGGTGATGAATGAGCTTATACAAGCGCAAAATTTGTGCAAAGTTTGTTCCCAGGGTGCTAATTTGATGAACAGAAGGAAAGACACGTTGATAACAGCAGGGTGATGAATGAGCTTATACAAGCGCAAAATTTGTGCAAAGTTTGTTCCCAGGGTGCTCATTTGATGAACAGAAGGAAAGACACGTTGATAACAGCAGGGTGATGAATGAGCTTATACAAGCGCAAAATTTGTGCAACGTTTGTTCCAAGGGTGCTCATTTGATGAACAGAAGGAAAGACACGTTGATAACAGGAGGGTGATGAATGAGCTTATACAAGCGCAAAATTTGTGCAAAGTTTGTTCCCAGGGTGCTCATTTGATGAACAGAAGGAAAGACACGTTGATAACAGCAGGGTGATGAATAAGCTTATACAAGCGCAAAATTTGTGCAAAGTTTGTTCCCAGGGTGCTCATTTGATGAACAGAAGGAAAGACACGTTGATAACAGCAGGGTGATGAATGAGCTTATACATGCGCAAAATTTGTGCAAAGTTTGTTGCCAGGGTGCTTATTTGATGAACAGAAGGAAAGACACGTTGATAACAGCAGGGTGATGAATGAGCTTATACATGCGCAAAATTTGTGCAAAGTTTGTTCCCAGGGTGCTTATTTGATGAACAGAAGGAAAGACACGTTGATAACAGCAGGGTGATGAATGAGCTTATACATGCGCAAAATTTGTGCAAAGTTTGTTCCCAGGGTGCTCATTTGATGAACAGAAGGAAAGACACGTTGATAACAGCAGGGTGATGAATGAGCTTATACATGCGCAAAATTTGTGCAAAGTTTGTTCCCAGGGTGCTCATTTGATGAACAGAAGGAAAGACATGTTGATAACAGCAGGGTGATGAATGAGCTTATACAAGCGCAAAATTTTGTGCAAAGTTTGTTCCCAGGGTGCTCATTTGATGAACAGAAGGAAAGACACGTTGATAACAGCAGGGTGATGAATGAGCTTATACAAGCGCAAAATTTGTGCAAAGTTTGTTCCCAGCGTGCTCATTTGATGAACAGAAGGAAAGACACGTTGATAACAGCAGGGTGATGAATGAGCTTATACAAGCGCAAAATTTTGTGCAAAGTTTGTTCCCAGGGTGCTCATTTGATGAACAGAAGGAAAGACACGTTGATAACAGCAGGGTGATGAATGAGCTTATACATGCGCAAAATTTGTGCAAAGTTTGTTCCCAGGGTGCTCATTTGATGAACAGAAGGAAAGACACGTTGATAACAGCAGGGTGATGAATGAGCTTATACATGCGCAAAATTTGTGCAAAGTTTGTTCCCAGGGTGCTCATTTGATGAACAGAAGGAAAGACACGTTGATAACAGCAGGGTGATGAATGAGCTTATACATGCGCAAAATTTGTGCAAAGTTTGTTCCCAGGGTGCTCATTTGATGAACAGAAGGAAAGACACGTTGATAACAGCAGGGTGATGAATGAGCTTATACATGCGCAAAATTTGTGAAAATTTTGTTCCCAGGGTGCTCATTTGATGAACAGAAGGAAAGACACGTTGATAACAGCAGGGTGATTAATGAGCTTATACAAGCGCAAAATTTGTGCAAAGTTTGTTCCCAGGGTGCTCATTTGATGAACAGAAGGAAAGACACGTTGATAACAGCAGGGTGATGAATGAGCTTATACAAGCGCCAAATTTTGTGCAAAGTTTGTTCCCAGGGTGCTCATTTGATGAACAGAAGGAAAGACACGTTGATAACAGCAGGGTGATGAATGAGCTTATACATGCGCAAAATTTGTGCAAAGATTGTTTCCAGGGTGCTCATTTGATGAACAGAAGGAAAGACACGTTGATAACAGCAGGGTGATGAATGAGCTTATACAAGCGCAAAATTTTGTGCAAAGTTTGTTCCCAGGGTGCTCATTGGATGAACAGAAGGAAAGACACGTTGATAACAGCAGGGTGATGAATGAGCTTATACAAGCGCAAAATTTTGTGCAAAGTTTGTTCCCAGGGTGCTCATTTGATGAACAGAAGGAAAGACACGTTGATAACAGCAGGGTGATGAATGACCTTATACAAGCGCAAAATTTTGTGCAAAGTTTGTTCCCAGTGTGCTCATTTGATGAACAGAAGGAAAGACACGTTGATAACAGCAGGGTGATGAATGAGCTTATACAAGCGCAAAATTTGTGCAAAGATTGTTCCCAGGGTGCTCATTTGGTGAACAGAAGGAAAGACACGTTGATAACAGCAGGGTGATGAATGAGCTTATACATGCGCAAAATTTGTGCAAAGTTTGTTCCCAGGGTGCTCATTTGATGAACAGAAGGAAAGACACGTTGATAACAGCAGGGTGATGAATGAGCTTATACATGCGCAAAATTTGTGCAAAGTTTGTTCCCAGGCTGCTCATTTGATGAACAGAAGGAAAGACACGTTGATAACAGCAGGGTGATGAATGAGCTTATACATGCGCAAAATTTGTGCAAAGTTTGTTCCCAGGGTGCTCATTTGATGAACAGAAGGAAAGACACGTTGATAACAGCAGGGTGATGAATGAGCTTATACAAGCGCAAAATTTGTGCAAAGTTTGTTCCCAGGGTGCTCATTTGATGAACAGAAGGAAAGACACGTTGATAACAGCAGGGTGATGAATGAGCTTATACAAGCGCAAAATTTGTGCAACGTTTGTTCCAAGGGTGCTCATTTGATGAACAGAAGGAAAGACACGTTGATAACAGGAGGGTGATGAATGAGCTTATACAAGCGCAAAATTTGTGCAAAGTTTGTTCCCAGGGTGCTCATTTGATGAACAGAAGGAAAGACACGTTGATAACAGCAGGGTGATGAATAAGCTTATACAAGCGCAAAATTTGTGCAAAGTTTGTTCCCAGGGTGCTCATTTGATGAACAGAAGGAAAGACACGTTGATAACAGCAGGGTGATGAATGAGCTTATACATGCGCAAAATTTGTGCAAAGTTTGTTCCCAGGGTGCTTATTTGATGAACAGAAGGAAAGACACGTTGATAACAGCAGGGTGATGAATGAGCTTATACATGCGCAAAATTTGTGCAAAGTTTGTTCCCAGGGTGCTTATTTGATGAACAGAAGGAAAGACACGTTGATAACAGCAGGGTGATGAATGAGCTTATACATGCGCAAAATTTGTGCAAAGTTTGTTCCCAGGGTGCTCATTTGATGAACAGAAGGAAAGACACGTTGATAACAGCAGGGTGATGAATGAGCTTATACATGCGCAAAATTTGTGCAAAGTTTGTTCCCAGGGTGCTCATTTGATGAACAGAAGGAAAGACATGTTGATAACAGCAGGGTGATGAATGAGCTTATACAAGCGCAAAATTTTGTGCAAAGTTTGTTCCCAGGGTGCTCATTTGATGAACAGAAGGAAAGACACGTTGATAACAGCAGGGTGATGAATGAGCTTATACAAGCGCAAAATTTGTGCAAAGTTTGTTCCCAGGGTGCTCATTTGATGAACAGAAGGAAAGACACGTTGATAACAGCAGGGTGATGAATGAGCTTATACAAGCGCAAAATTTTGTGCAAAGTTTGTTCCCAGGGTGCTCATTTGATGAACAGAAGGAAAGACACGTTGATAACAGCAGGGTGATGAATGAGCTTATACATGCGCAAAATTTGTGCAAAGTTTGTTCCCAGGGTGCTCATTTGATGAACAGAAGGAAAGACACGTTGATAACAGCAGGGTGATGAATGAGCTTATACATGCGCAAAATTTGTGCAAAGTTTGTTCCCAGGGTGCTCATTTGATGAACAGAAGGAAAGACACGTTGATAACAGCAGGGTGATGAATGAGCTTATACATGCGCAAAATTTGTGCAAAGTTTGTTCCCAGGGTGCTCATTTGATGAACAGAAGGAAAGACACGTTGATAACAGCAGGGTGATGAATGAGCTTATACAAGCGCAAAATTTGTGCAAAGATTGTTCCCAGTGTGCTCATTTGATGAACAGAAGGAAAGACACGTTGATAACAGCAGGGTGATGAATGAGCTTATACAAGCGCAAAATTTGTGCAAAGTTTGTTCCCAGGGTGCTCATTTGATGAACAGAAGGAAAGACACGTTGATAACAGCAGGGTGATGAATGAGCTTATACAAGCGCAAAATTTGTGCAAAGTTTGTTCCCAGGGTGCTCATTTGGTGAACAGAAGGAAAGACACGTTGATAACAGCAGGGTGATGAATGAGCTTATACAAACGCAAAATTTGTGCAAAGTTTGTTCCCAGGGTGCTCATTTGATGAACAGAAGGAAAGACACGTTGATAACAGCAGGGTGATGAATGAGCTTATACAAGCGCAAAATTTGTGCAAAGTTTGTTCCCAGGGTGCTCATTTGGTGAACAGAAGGAAAGACACGTTGATAACAGCAGGGTGATGAATGAGCTTATACATGCGCAAAATTTGTGCAAAGTTTGTTCCCAGGGTGCTCATTTGATGAACAGAAGGAAAGACACGTTGATAACAGCAGGGTGATGAATGAGCTTATACAAGCGCAAAATTTGTGCAAAGTTTGTTCCCAGGGTGCTCATTTGATGAACAGAAGGAAAGACACGTTGATAACAGCAGGGTGATGAATGAGCTTATACAAGCGCAAAATTTGTGCAAAGTTTGTTCCCAGGGTGCTCATTTGATGAACAGAAGGAAAGACACGTTGATAACAGCAGGGTGATGAATGAGCTTATACAAGCGCAAAATTTTGTGCAAAGTTTGTTCCCAGGGTGCTCATTTGATGAACAGAAGGAAAGACACGTTGATAACAGCAGGGTGATGAATGAGCTTATACATGCGCAAAATTTGTGCAAAGTTTGTTCCCAGGGTGCTCATTTGATGAACAGAAGGAAAGACACGTTGATAACAGCAGGGTGATGAATGAGCTTATACAAGCGCAAAATTTGTGCAAAGTTTGTTCCCAGGGTGCTCATTTGATGAACAGAAGGAAAGACACGTTGATAACAGCAGGGTGATGAATGAGCTTATACAAGCGCAAAATTTTGTGCAAAGTTTGTTCCCAGGGTGCTCATTTGATGAACAGAAGGAAAGACACGTTGATAACAGCAGGGTGATGAATGAGCTTATACAAGCGCAAAATTTTGTGCAAATTTTGTTCCCAGGGTGCTCATTTGATGAACAGAAGGAAAGACACGTTGATAACAGCAGGGTGATGAATGAGCTTATACAAGCGCAAAATTTTGTGCAAAGTTTGTTCCCAGGGTGCTCATTTGATGAACAGAAGGAAAGACACGTTGATAACAGCAGGGTGATGAATGAGCTTATAAAAGCGCAAAATTTGTGCAGAGTTTGTTCCCAGGGTGCTCATTTGATGAACAGAAGGAAAGACACGTTGATAACAGCAGGGTGATGAATGAGCTTATACATGCGCAAAATTTGTGCAAAGTTTGTTCCCAGGGTGCTCATTTGATGAACAGAAGGAAAGACACGTTGATAACAGCAGGGTGATGAATGAGCTTATACAAGCGCAAAATTTGTGGAAAGTTTGTTCCCAGGGTGCTCATTTGATGAACAGAAGGAAAGACACGTTGATAACAGCAGGGTGATGAATGAGCTTATACAAGCGCAAAATTTTGTGCAAAGTTTGTTCCCAGGGTGCTCATTTGATGAACAGAAGGAAAGACACGTTGATAACAGCAGGGTGATGAATGAGCTTATACATGCGCAAAATTTGCGCAAAGTTTGTTCCCAGGGTGCTCATTTGATGAACAGAAGGAAAGACACGTTGATAACAGCAGGGTGATGAATGAGCTTATACAAGCGCAAAATTTGTGCAAAGTTTGTTCCCAGGGTGCAAATTTGATGAACAGAAGGAAAGACACGTTGATAACAGCAGGGTGATGAATGAGCTTATACAAGCGCAAAATTTGTGCTAAGTTTGTTCCCAGGGTGCTCATTTGATGAACAGAAGGAAAGACACGTTGATAACAGCAGGGTGATGAATGAGCTTATACAAGCGCAAAATTTGTGCAAAGTTTGTTCCCAGGGTGCTCATTTGATGAACAGAAGGAAAGACACGTTGATAACAGCAGGGTGATGAATGAGCTTATACATGCGCAAAATTTGTGCAAAGTTTGTTCCCAGGGTGCTCATTTGATGAACAGAAGGAAAGACACGTTGATAACAGCAGGGTGATGAATGAGCTTATACATGCGCAAAATTTGTGCAAAGTTTGTTCCCAGGGTGCTCATTTGATGAACAGAAGGAAAGACACGTTGATAACAGCAGGGTGATGAATGAGCTTATACAAGCGCAAAATTTGTGCAAAGTTTGTTCCCAGGGTGCTCATTTGGTGAACAGAAGGAAAGACACGTTGATAACAGCAGGGTGATGAATGAGCTTATACATGCGCAAAATTTGTGCAAAGTTTGTTCCCAGGGTGCTCATTTGATGAACAGAAGGAAAGACACGTTGATAACAGCAGGGTGATGAATGAGCTTATACATGCGCAAAATTTGTGCAAAGATTGTTCCCAGGGTGCTCATTTGATGAACAGAAGGAAAGACACGTTGATAACAGCAGGGTGATGAATGAGCTTATACATGCGCAAAATTTGTGCAAAGTTTGTTCCCAGGGTGCTCATTTGGTGAACAGAAGGAAAGACACGTTGATAACAGCAGGGTGATGAATGAGCTTATACATGCGCAAAATTTGTGCAAAGTTTGTTCCCAGGGTGCTCATTTGGTGAACAGAAGGAAAGACACGTTGATAACAGCAGGGTGATGAATGAGCTTATACAAGCCCAAAATTTGTGCAAATTTGTTTCCAGGGTGCTCATTTGATGAACAGAAGGAAAGACACGTTGATAACAGCAGGGTGATGAATGAGCTTATACATGCGCAAAATTTGTGCAAAGTTTGTTCCCAGGGTGCTCATTTGATGAACAGAAGGAAAGACACGTTGATAACAGCAGGGTGATGAATGAGCTTATACATGCGCAAAATTTGTGCAAAGTTTGTTCCCAGGGTGCTCATTTGATGAACAGAAGGAAAGACACGTTGATAACAGCAGGGTGATGAATGAGCTTATACAAGCGCAAAATTTGTGCAAAGTTTGTTCCCAGGGTGCTCATTTGATGAACAGAAGGAAAGACACGTTGATAACAGCAGGGTGATGAATGAGCTTATACATGCGCAAAATTTGTGCAAAGTTTGTTCCCAGGGTGCTCATTTGATGAACAGAAGGAAAGACACGTTGATAACAGCAGGGTGATGAATGAGCTTATACAAGCGCAAAATTTGTGCAAAGTTTGTTCCCAGGGTGCTCATTTGGTGAACAGAAGGAAAGACACGTTGATAACAGCAGGGTGATGAATGAGCTTATACATGCGCAAAATTTGTGCAAAGTTTGTTCCCAGGGTGCTCATTTGGTGAACAGAAGGAAAGACACGTTGGTAACAGCAGGGTGATGAATGAGCTTATACATGCGCAAAATTTGTGCAAAGTTTGTTCCCAGGGTGCTCATTTGGTGAACAGAAGGAAAGACACGTTGATAACAGCAGGGTGATGAATGAGCTTATACATGCGCAAATTTTGTGCAAAGTTTGTTCCCAGGGTGCTCATTTGATGAACAGAAGGAAAGACACGTTGATAACAGCAGGGTGATGAATGAGCTTATACATGCGCAAAATTTGTGCAAAGTTTGTTCCCAGGGTGCTCATTTGGTGAACAGAAGGAAAGACACGTTGATAACAGCAGGGTGATGAATGAGCTTATACATGCGCAAAATTTGTGCAAAGTTTGTTCCCAGGGTGCTCATTTGGTGAACAGAAGGAAAGACACGTTGATAACAGCAGGGTGATGAATGAGCTTATACAAGCGCAAAATTTGTGCAAAGTTTGTTCCCAGGGTGCTCATTTGATGAACAGAAGGAAAGACACGTTGATAACAGCAGGGTGATGAATGAGCTTATACATGCGCAAAATTTGTGGAAAGTTTGTTCCCAGGGTGCTCATTTGATGAACAGAAGGAAAGACACGTTGATAACAGCAGGGTGATGAATGAGCTTATACAAGCGCAAAATTTGTGCAAAGTTTGTTCCCAGGGTGCTCATTTGGTGAACAGAAGGAAAGACACGTTGATAACAGCAGGGTGATGAATGAGCTTATACAAGCGCAAAATTTGTACAAAGTTTGTTCCCAGGGTGCTCATTTGATGAACAGAAGGAAAGACACGTTGATAACAGCAGGGTGATGAATGAGCTTATACATGCGCAAAATTTGTGCAAAGTTTGTTCCCAGGGTGCTCATTTGATGAACAGAAGGAAAGACACGTTGATAACAGCAGGGTGATGAATGAGCTTATATATGGGCAAAATTTGTGCCAAGTTTGTTCCCAGGGTGCTCATTTGATGAACAGAAGGATAGACACGTTGATAACAGCAGGGTGATGAATGAGCTTATACATGCGCAAAATTTGTGCAAAGTTTGTTCCCAGGGTGCTCATTTGATGAACAGAAGGAAAGACACGTTGATAACAGCAGGGTGATGAATGAGCTTATACATGCGCAAAATTTGTGCAAAGTTTGTTCCCAGGGTGCTCATTTGATGAACAGAAGGAAAGACACGTTGATAACAGCAGGGTGATGAATGAGCTTATACATGCGCAAAATTTGTGCAAAGTTTGTTCCCAGGGTGCTTATTTGATGAACAGAAGGAAAGACACGTTGATAACAGCAGGGTGATGAATGAGCTTATACATGCGCAAAATTTGTGCAAAGTTTGTTCCCAGGGTGCTCATTTGGTGAACAGAAGGAAAGACACGTTGATAACAGCAGGGTGATGAATGAGCTTATACATGCGCAAAATTTGTGCAAAGTTTGTTCCCAGGGTGCTCATTTGGTGAACAGAAGGAAAGACACGTTGATAACAGCAGGGTGATGAATGAGCTTATACATGCGCAAAATTTGTGCAAAGTTTGTTCCCAGGGTGCTCATTTGGTGAACAGAAGGAAAGACACGTTGATAACAGCAGGGTGATGAATGAGCTTATACAAGCCCAAAATTTGTGCAAAGTTTGTTTCCAGGGTGCTCATTTGATGAACAGAAGGAAAGACACGTTGATAACAGCAGGGTGATGAATGAGCTTATACATGCGCAAAATTTGTGCAAAGTTTGTTCCCAGGGTGCTCATTTGATGAACAGAAGGAAAGACACGTTGATAACAGCAGGGTGATGAATGAGCTTATACATGCGCAAAATTTGTGCAAAGTTTGTTCCCAGGGTGCTCATTTGATGAACAGAAGGAAAGACACGTTGATAACAGCAGGGTGATGAATGAGCTTATACAAGCGCAAAATTTGTGCAAAGTTTGTTCCCAGGGTGCTCATTTGATGAACAGAAGGAAAGACACGTTGATAACAGCAGGGTGATGAATGAGCTTATACAAGCGCAAAATTTGTGCAAAGTTTGTTCCCAGGGTGCTCATTTGGTGAACAGAAGGAAAGACACGTTGATAACAGCAGGGTGATGAATGAGCTTATACATGCGCAAAATTTGTGCAAAGTTTGTTCCCAGGGTGCTCATTTGGTGAACAGAAGGAAAGACACGTTGATAACAGCAGGGTGATGAATGAGCTTATACATGCGCAAAATTTGTGCAAAGTTTGTTCCCAGGGTGCTCATTTGGTGAACAGAAGGAAAGACACGTTGATAACAGCAGGGTGATGAATGAGCTTATACATGCGCAAAATTTGTGCAAAGTTTGTTCCCAGGGTGCTCATTTGATGAACAGAAGGAAAGACACGTTGATAACAGCAGGGTGATGAATGAGCTTATACATGCGCAAAATTTGTGCAAAGTTTGTTCCCAGGGTGCTCATTTGGTGAACAGAAGGAAAGACACGTTGATAACAGCAGGGTGATGAATGAGCTTATACATGCGCAAAATTTGTGCAAAGTTTGTTCCCAGGGTGCTCATTTGGTGAACAGAAGGAAAGACACGTTGATAACAGCAGGGTGATGAATGAGCTTATACAAGCGCAAAATTTGTGCAAAGTTTGTTCCCAGGGTGCTCATTTGATGAACAGAAGGAAAGACACGTTGATAACAGCAGGGTGATGAATGAGCTTATACATGCGCAAAATTTGTGCAAAGTTTGTTCCCAGGGTGCTCATTTGATGAACAGAAGGAAAGACACGTTGATAACAGCAGGGTGATGAATGAGCTTATACAAGGGCAAAATTTGTGCAAAGTTTGTTCCCAGGGTGCTCATTTGGTGAACAGAAGGAAAGACACGTTGATAACAGCAGGGTGATGAATGAGCTTATACATGCGCAAAATTTGTGCAAAGTTTGTTCCCAGGGTGCTCATTTGGTGAACAGAAGGAAAGACACGTTGATAACAGCAGGGTGATGAATGAGCTTATACATGCGCAAAATTTGTGCAAAGTTTGTTCCCAGGGTGCTCATTTGGTGAACAGAAGGAAAGACACGTTGATAACAGCAGGGTGATGAATGAGCTTATACATGCGCAAAATTTGTGCAAAGTTTGTTCCCAGGGTGCTCATTTGATGAACAGAAGGAAAGACACGTTGATAACAGCAGGGTGATGAATGAGCTTATACATGCGCAAAATTTGTGCAAAGTTTGTTCCCAGGGTGCTCATTTGGTGAACAGAAGGAAAGACACGTTGATAACAGCAGGGTGATGAATGAGCTTATACATGCGCAAAATTTGTGCAAAGTTTGTTCCCAGGGTGCTCATTTGGTGAACAGAAGGAAAGACACGTTGATAACAGCAGGGTGATGAATGAGCTTATACAAGCGCAAAATTTGTGCAAAGTTTGTTCCCAGGTTGCTCATTTGATGAACAGAAGGAAAGACACGTTGATAACAGCAGGGTGATGAATGAGCTTATACATGCGCAAAATTTGTGCAAAGTTTGTTCCCAGGGTGCTCATTTGATGAACAGAAGGAAAGACACGTTGATAACAGCAGGGTGATGAATGAGCTTATACAAGCGCAAAATTTGTGCAAAGTTTGTTCCCAGGGTGCTCATTTGGTGAACAGAAGGAAAGACACGTTGATAACAGCAGGGTGATGAATGAGCTTATACAAGCGCAAAATTTGTGCAAAGTTTGTTCCCAGGGTGCTCATTTGATGAACAGAAGGAAAGACACGTTGATAAAAGCAGGGTGATGAATGAGCTTATACATGCGCAAAATTTGTGCAAAGTTTGTTCCCCGGGTGCTCATTTGATGAACAGAAGGAAAGACACGTTGATAACAGCAGGGTGATGAATGAGCTTATACATGCGCAAAATTTGTGCCAAGTTTGTTCCCAGGGTGCTCATTTGATGAACAGAAGGATAGACACGTTGATAACAGCAGGGTGATGAATGAGCTTATACATGCGCAAAATTTGTGCAAAGTTTGTTCCCAGGGTGCTCATTTGATGAACAGAAGGAAAGACACGTTGATAACAGCAGGGTGATGAATGAGCTTATACATGCGCAAAATTTGTGCAAAGTTTGTTCCCAGGGTGCTCATTTGATGAACAGAAGGAAAGACACGTTGATAACAGCAGGGTGATGAATGAGCTTATACATGCGCAAAATTTGTGCAAAGTTTGTTCCCAGGGTGCTTATTTGATGAACAGAAGGAAAGACACGTTGATAACAGCAGGGTGATGAATGAGCTTATACATGCGCAAAATTTGTGCAAAGTTTGTTCCCAGGGTGCTCATTTGGTGAACAGAAGGAAAGACACGTTGATAACAGCAGGGTGATGAATGAGCTTATACATGCGCAAAATTTGTGCAAAGTTTGTTCCCAGGGTGCTCATTTGGTGAACAGAAGGAAAGACACGTTGATAACAGCAGGGTGATGAATGAGCTTATACATGCGCAAAATTTGTGCAAAGTTTGTTCCCAGGGTGCTCATTTGATGAACAGAAGGAAAGACACGTTGATAACAGCAGGGTGATGAATGAGCTTATACATGCGCAAAATTTGTGCAAAGTTTGTTCCCAGGGTGCTCATTTGGTGAACAGAAGGAAAGACACGTTGATAACAGCAGGGTGATGAATGAGCTTATACATGCGCAAAATTTGTGCAAAGTTTGTTCCCAGGGTGCTCATTTGGTGAACAGAAGGAAAGACACGTTGATAACAGCAGGGTGATGAATGAGCTTATACAAGCGCAAAATTTGTGCAAAGTTTGTTCCCAGGGTGCTCATTTGATGAACAGAAGGAAAGACACGTTGATAACAGCAGGGTGATGAATGAGCTTATACATGCGCAAAATTTGTGCAAAGTTTGTTCCCAGGGTGCTCATTTGATGAACAGAAGGAAAGACACGTTGATAACAGCAGGGTGATGAATGAGCTTATACAAGCGCAAAATTTGTGCAAAGTTTGTTCCCAGGGTGCTCATTTGGTGAACAGAAGGAAAGACACGTTGATAACAGCAGGGTGATGAATGAGCTTATACAAGCGCAAAATTTGTGCAAAGTTTGTTCCCAGGGTGCTCATTTGATGAACAGAAGGAAAGACACGTTGATAACAGCAGGGTGATGAATGAGCTTATACATGCGCAAAATTTGTGCAAAGTTTGTTCCCAGGGTGCTCATTTGATGAACAGAAGGAAAGACACGTTGATAACAGCAGGGTGATGAATGAGCTTATACATGCGCAAAATTTGTGCCAAGTTTGTTCCCAGGGTGCTCATTTGATGAACAGAAGGATAGACACGTTGATAACAGCAGGGTGATGAATGAGCTTATACATGCGCAAAATTTGTGCAAAGTTTGTTCCCAGGGTGCTCATTTGATGAACAGAAGGAAAGACACGTTGATAACAGCAGGGTGATGAATGAGCTTATACATGCGCAAAATTTGTGCAAAGTTTGTTCCCAGGGTGCTCATTTGGTGAACAGAAGGAAAGACACGTTGATAACAGCAGGGTGATGAATGAGCTTATACATGCGCAAAATTTGTGCAAAGTTTGTTCCCAGGGTGCTCATTTGATGAACAGAAGGAAAGACACGTTGATAACAGCAGGGTGATGAATGAGCTTATACATGCGCAAAATTTGTGCAAAGTTTGTTCCCAGGGTGCTCATTTGGTGAACAGAAGGAAAGACACGTTGATAACAGCAGGGTGATGAATGAGCTTATACATGCGCAAAATTTGTGCAAAGTTTGTTCCCAGGGTGCTCATTTGGTGAACAGAAGGAAAGACACGTTGATAACAGCAGGGTGATGAATGAGCTTATACAAGCGCAAAATTTGTGCAAAGTTTGTTCCCAGGGTGCTCATTTGATGAACAGAAGGAAAGACACGTTGATAACAGCAGGGTGATGAATGAGCTTATACATGCGCAAAATTTGTGCAAAGTTTGTTCCCAGGGTGCTCATTTGATGAACAGAAGGAAAGACACGTTGATAACAGCAGGGTGATGAATGAGCTTATACAAGCGCAAAATTTGTGCAAAGTTTGTTCCCAGGGTGCTCATTTGGTGAACAGAAGGAAAGACACGTTGATAACAGCAGGGTGATGAATGAGCTTATACAAGCGCAAAATTTGTGCAAAGTTTGTTCCCAGGGTGCTCATTTGATGAACAGAAGGA
Source organism: Acanthosepion lycidas (assembly GCA_963932145.1). NCBI lineage: Eukaryota > Metazoa > Mollusca > Cephalopoda > Sepiida > Sepiidae > Acanthosepion > Acanthosepion lycidas. The sequence goes on along the minus strand of OZ010608.1, from coordinate 48,028,865 downwards.
AAGACACGTTGATAACAGCAGGGTGATGAATGAGCTTATACATGCGCAAAATTTGTGCAAAGTTTGTTCCCAGGGTGCTCATTTGATGAACAGAAGGAAAGACACGTTGATAACAGCAGGGTGATGAATGAGCTTATACATGCGCAAAATTTGTGCAAAGTTTGTTCCCAGGGTGCTCATTTGATGAACAGAAGGATAGACACGTTGATAACAGCAGGGTGATGAATGAGCTTATACATGCGCAAAATTTGTGCAAAGTTTGTTCCCAGGGTGCTCATTTGATGAACAGAAGGAAAGACACGTTGATAACAGCAGGGTGATGAATGAGCTTATACATGCGCAAAATTTGTGCAAAGTTTGTTCCCAGGGTGCTCATTTGATGAACAGAAGGAAAGACACGTTGATAACAGCAGGGTGATGAATGAGCTTATACATGCGCAAAATTTGTGCAAAGTTTGTTCCCAGGGTGCTTATTTGATGAACAGAAGGAAAGACACGTTGATAACAGCAGGGTGATGAATGAGCTTATACATGCGCAAAATTTGTGCAAAGTTTGTTCCCAGGGTGCTCATTTGGTGAACAGAAGGAAAGACACGTTGATAACAGCAGGGTGATGAATGAGCTTATACATGCGCAAAATTTGTGCAAAGTTTGTTCCCAGGGTGCTCATTTGGTGAACAGAAGGAAAGACACGTTGATAACAGCAGGGTGATGAATGACCTTATACAAGCGCAAAATTTGTGCAAAGTTTGTTCCCAGGGTGCTCATTTGATGAACAGAAGGAAAGACACGTTGATAACAGCAGGGTGATGAATGAGCTTATACATGCGCAAAATTTGTGCAAAGTTTGTTCCCAGGGTGCTCATTTGATGAACAGAAGGAAAGACACGTTGATAACAGCAGGGTGATGAATGAGCTTATACAAGCGCAAAATTTGTGCAAAGTTTGTTCCCAGGGTGCTCATTTGGTGAACAGAAGGAAAGACACGTTGATAACAGCAGGGTGATGAATGAGCTTATACAAGCGCAAAATTTGTGCAAAGTTTGTTCCCAGGGTGCTCATTTGATGAACAGAAGGAAAGACACGTTGATAACAGCAGGGTGATGAATGAGCTTATACATGCGCAAAATTTGTGCAAAGTTTGTTCCCAGGGTGCTCATTTGATGAACAGAAGGAAAGACACGTTGATAACAGCAGGGTGATGAATGAGCTTATACAAGGGCAAAATTTGTGCAAAGTTTGTTCCCAGGGTGCTCATTTGGTGAACAGAAGGAAAGACACGTTGATAACAGCAGGGTGATGAATGAGCTTATACATGCGCAAAATTTGTGCAAAGTTTGTTCCCAGGGTGCTCATTTGGTGAACAGAAGGAAAGACACGTTGATAACAGCAGGGTGATGAATGAGCTTATACATGCGCAAAATTTGTGCAAAGTTTGTTCCCAGGGTGCTCATTTGGTGAACAGAAGGAAAGACACGTTGATAACAGCAGGGTGATGAATGAGCTTATACATGCGCAAAATTTGTGCAAAGTTTGTTCCCAGGGTGCTCATTTGATGAACAGAAGGAAAGACACGTTGATAACAGCAGGGTGATGAATGAGCTTATACATGCGCAAAATTTGTGCAAAGTTTGTTCCCAGGGTGCTCATTTGGTGAACAGAAGGAAAGACACGTTGATAACAGCAGGGTGATGAATGAGCTTATACATGCGCAAAATTTGTGCAAAGTTTGTTCCCAGGGTGCTCATTTGGTGAACAGAAGGAAAGACACGTTGATAACAGCAGGGTGATGAATGAGCTTATACAAGCGCAAAATTTGTGCAAAGTTTGTTCCCAGGGTGCTCATTTGATGAACAGAAGGAAAGACACGTTGATAACAGCAGGGTGATGAATGAGCTTATACATGCGCAAAATTTGTGCAAAGTTTGTTCCCAGGGTGCTCATTTGATGAACAGAAGGAAAGACACGTTGATAACAGCAGGGTGATGAATGAGCTTATACAAGCGCAAAATTTGTGCAAAGTTTGTTCCCAGGGTGCTCATTTGGTGAACAGAAGGAAAGACACGTTGATAACAGCAGGGTGATGAATGAGCTTATACATGCGCAAAATTTGTGCAAAGTTTGTTCCCAGGGTGCTCATTTGATGAACAGAAGGAAAGACACGTTGATAAAAGCAGGGTGATGAATGAGCTTATACATGCGCAAAATTTGTGCAAAGTTTGTTCCCCGGGTGCTCATTTGATGAACAGAAGGAAAGACACGTTGATAACAGCAGGGTGATGAATGAGCTTATACATGCGCAAAATTTGTGCCAAGTTTGTTCCCAGGGTGCTCATTTGATGAACAGAAGGATAGACACGTTGATAACAGCAGGGTGATGAATGAGCTTATACATGCGCAAAATTTGTGCAAAGTTTGTTCCCAGGGTGCTCATTTGATGAACAGAAGGAAAGACACCTTGATAACAGCAGGGTGATGAATGAGCTTATACATGCGCAAAATTTGTGCAAAGTTTGTTCCCAGGGTGCTCATTTGATGAACAGAAGGAAAGACACGTTGATAACAGCAGGGTGATGAATGAGCTTATACATGCGCAAAATTTGTGCAAAGTTTGTTCCCAGGGTGCTCATTTGGTGAACAGAAGGAAAGACACGTTGATAACAGCAGGGTGATGAATGAGCTTATACATGCGCAAAATTTGTGCAAAGTTTGTTCCCAGGGTGCTCATTTGATGAACAGAAGGAAAGACACGTTGATAACAGCAGGGTGATGAATGAGCTTATACATGCGCAAAATTTGTGCAAAGTTTGTTCCCAGGGTGCTCATTTGGTGAACAGAAGGAAAGACACGTTGATAACAGCAGGGTGATGAATGAGCTTATACATGCGCAAAATTTGTGCAAAGTTTGTTCCCAGGGTGCTCATTTGGTGAACAGAAGGAAAGACACGTTGATAACAGCAGGGTGATGAATGAGCTTATACAAGCGCAAAATTTGTGCAAAGTTTGTTCCCAGGGTGCTCATTTGATGAACAGAAGGAAAGACACGTTGATAACAGCAGGGTGATGAATGAGCTTATACATGCGCAAAATTTGTGCAAAGTTTGTTCCCAGGGTGCTCATTTGATGAACAGAAGGAAAGACACGTTGATAACAGCAGGGTGATGAATGAGCTTATACAAGCGCAAAATTTGTGCAAAGTTTGTTCCCAGGGTGCTCATTTGGTGAACAGAAGGAAAGACACGTTGATAACAGCAGGGTGATGAATGAGCTTATACAAGCGCAAAATTTGTGCAAAGTTTGTTCCCAGGGTGCTCATTTGATGAACAGAAGGAAAGACACGTTGATAACAGCAGGGTGATGAATGAGCTTATACATGCGCAAAATTTGTGCAAAGTTTGTTCCCAGGGTGCTCATTTGATGAACAGAAGGAAAGACACGTTGATAACAGCAGGGTGATGAATGAGCTTATACATGCGCAAAATTTGTGCCAAGTTTGTTCCCAGGGTGCTCATTTGATGAACAGAAGGATAGACACGTTGATAACAGCAGGGTGATGAATGAGCTTATACATGCGCAAAATTTGTGCAAAGTTTGTTCCCAGGGTGCTCATTTGATGAACAGAAGGAAAGACACGTTGATAACAGCAGGGTGATGAATGAGCTTATACATGCGCAAAATTTGTGCAAAGTTTGTTCCCAGGGTGCTCATTTGATGAACAGAAGGAAAGACACGTTGATAACAGCAGGGTGATGAATGAGCTTATACATGCGCAAAATTTGTGCAAAGTTTGTTCCCAGGGTGCTTATTTGATGAACAGAAGGAAAGACACGTTGATAACAGCAGGGTGATGAATGAGCTTATACATGCGCAAAATTTGTGCAAAGTTTGTTCCCAGGGTGCTCATTTGGTGAACAGAAGGAAAGACACGTTGATAACAGCAGGGTGATGAATGAGCTTATACATGCGCAAAATTTGTGCAAAGTTTGTTCCCAGGGTGCTCATTTGGTGAACAGAAGGAAAGACACGTTGATAACAGCAGGGTGATGAATGACCTTATACAAGCGCAAAATTTGTGCAAAGTTTGTTCCCAGGGTGCTCATTTGATGAACAGAAGGAAAGACACGTTGATAACAGCAGGGTGATGAATGAGCTTATACATGCGCAAAATTTGTGCAAAGTTTGTTCCCAGGGTGCTCATTTGATGAACAGAAGGAAAGACACGTTGATAACAGCAGGGTGATGAATGAGCTTATACAAGCGCAAAATTTGTGCAAAGTTTGTTCCCAGGGTGCTCATTTGGTGAACAGAAGGAAAGACACGTTGATAACAGCAGGGTGATGAATGAGCTTATACAAGCGCAAAATTTGTGCAAAGTTTGTTCCCAGGGTGCTCATTTGATGAACAGAAGGAAAGACACGTTGATAACAGCAGGGTGATGAATGAGCTTATACATGCGCAAAATTTGTGCAAAGTTTGTTCCCAGGGTGCTCATTTGATGAACAGAAGGAAAGACACGTTGATAACAGCAGGGTGATGAATGAGCTTATACATGCGCAAAATTTGTGCCAAGTTTGTTCCCAGGGTGCTCATTTGATGAACAGAAGGATAGACACGTTGATAACAGCAGGGTGATGAATGAGCTTATACATGCGCAAAATTTGTGCAAAGTTTGTTCCCAGGGTGCTCATTTGATGAACAGAAGGAAAGACACGTTGATAACAGCAGGGTGATGAATGAGCTTATACATGCGCAAAATTTGTGCAAAGTTTGTTCCCAGGGTGCTCATTTGATGAACAGAAGGAAAGACACGTTGATAACAGCAGGGTGATGAATGAGCTTATACATGCGCAAAATTTGTGCAAAGTTTGTTCCCAGGGTGCTCATTTGATGAACAGAAGGAAAGACACGTTGATAACAGCAGGGTGATGAATGAGCTTATTACTTCCAATCCAAGAGCATTTTAGTCTCTGGTGACATGTGACGAAAGCTGGATCAACTGATATGATCCAGAGATGGAGACCCCAATGGAAGCTTCCTGACTATCTATGGCTCAAGAAAGCCACCGGGAAGTTTATGATAATCCCCTTTTCCGATAGCATCGTAATCATCTATATCCACTGAGTACTCTTTGGTCAGACGGTCAAGAGGGAGTACTTTTTGAGGCTTTTGAGAGTTTTCAAAAAGATATTTCGTCGCAATAGGTCAGGGTTCTTCAACTTATGTTGGTAGCACCTGTACCAAGACAATGGACTTGTCCACAATATTATGCTGGTACCCAATTACGTGTTTTTTTAAATAATTTCATTCCAGGCAAGGCAACTAGGACGCAAGGGGTTACTGAATGTTTGGGAATCATGAAAAAAAAAACTATTAAGGAGAGACGACATTAAAGGACAAGATTTAAGATGACAGAAGATAACGATTGACATTCCATTTAAATTTTGAAGGTAAAAGTTGACTGGGAAGCAAGAAGCCGGTAGAGAGTTCCTACAACTGAGAAGAAGCAGTTAGCTTAGAACTTGCGGTTACATCTAGCTATTTCAACTGTAAAATGATGGGACCTAGCTGCCAACCTAGCACTGCGCTGAAATTCAGGTACCGTAGCGGAAAGTTAATCGGAACAATTACCATGGAAGTGTTTATAGGACAGGTGCAGATACGCTGCGTTACGGCGGTAGAAAAGGGACTAAAACCGAGATGCCAGGCTAGGATTAATTATATTGCAGATTTTTCTTTGGATTTTATCTAGAATCTCTCAGCATATAGAAGGAGCACCAGACCAGATATGGCAGCAATATTCAAATCGTGGACGAATGGTTGATTTATGTAAGATAGATTCTGGCGAGAAAATAATATCTAGCCCGTCATATTAAGTCAATTGTCTTAGGTACAAACTTAGCAGTTGATAATACAATATACTCTTTTCCACAGCATGTCTGCTGAAAACGCAGTCTCTCTCCTGGAGATACTTGACAGATATGGTCATCAAAACTGTCCCTACTCTCCCGACCTTTCTCCATGAAAACTTGGTTGATCCCTAAGCTGAAAGAGAACCCTAGGGGAAGTCATTTCGAAGACATTGAAGGAAGGTGGCTGATACAAAGCTCCTGGACACCTTCCCTTTCGGTGACTACCATGGGGCCTTCACTAGCGACTAGAATGCTACAAGTTCAGTGTAGTCAGGGAATCATACTTTGAAGGAGATTAGAGTTTTGTACTTCTTTGGGCATTAATAAATGTCTCTCCTGAAAAAGTTTCAAAAATTTAGAGGATAGTATGAAAAAATGTCTCCTACGCTCCCTACAATCCGGACCTTGCACCCTGTGAATTTTGGTTGTTACCTAAGCTGAAGGAGAACCTCATGGGTAGTCGTTTTAAAGACCTTGATAAGATAAAGGAGACTGTGGCACGTGACTTGGACACCTTCATTTTGCTTGCCTTCTGTTGGGGTTTCACGAAGCACTAGAACAAGTGAATTGAAGTTAGAAAATCCTACATTGAAGGAGAGTAGAGTTTTGTATTTCTTTGAACATTAATAAATGTCTCTCCTGAAAAAGTTTCAAAAAATTCGGGGAGGCACCTGTTATCTCAATAAATAGAGAATAGCATGAAAAATCGTCTATGAATCTGAAATAAGAAATAATTATGTGGTAAAATAATTATGAAAAAAACACTTCCAGAAATTCGAAAAAGAGACAAGGCAGAACGCCACTAAGATGGAACCCCATCAGTAAACCAAATCTTTGTCTATAAAAATTGTTATCGAATATAAAATTCTTTGCCTATAAAAATTGTTATCGAATGTAAAAAACATGGATTAGTGATTAAATAGCACGCATTAGCTGTAGGAATATGTAATTTTATTTTTGTTTTAGTTACCGTAATTCCCCATCCATAATACGCACCACTAAAACCGTGATGAAAGTATGGGAAAATACTTCTACTCACGCATAATACGCACCCCTTGTTTGGTAATCAAACCTTATAAATTGTGCCACTCCAATTTTATTACGGCCAGCGTTTCCTACTTTTATTTTAAAAAAAAATGGTCTTAATCATAGAATAATATTATTTTAATTTAGTTTTATGATAATTCTTATTTTATCTTACATTTGTAAGTATTGTTAGGTACATATGATTGTATTTGATATCCTTATGGAGTCGTGATCGCAGAATGTTAGGGTCAGATTGTCGTATGTTTGTCGTGAGTAGTCATTTCGCAACTGAAATCCACCTAGGAAAGGGCAATTTTTGTAAAGATTTTTTCTAACTGTGCATAATACGCACACCTAATTTTGCGTGTTATTTTTTTTTAGAAAAATTGCGTTTCATGGGGAATTCCGGTAAATGTGTTTTAAATAATCCTTTACCGGAACATTCGTGTATAAAGATTTTATACTAAATCAGTCATATTTATTTTTGGTGTCCAAGTTTTTTTAAAAATTGGTTCCGTTTAGTTTATGTGATATGTTGCCTATTCCTTATATAAAGGAACGCATTTAGTAATACGTAAAGTGCGAGTTCCTTTCGGGCGGTGTTCGATTAATTTTAGCCAGCAATTGTCTTTATTTTTAAAAACAATTTCTAGGTTTTCTTTTTAAATGTTTGTATCTCGTTTATGAGCTGATATTCATTTATTTTTTTTTCGCCATCAAAGAGTAAATATCATTTATTTGTGTTTGTTCATAATTATAATTGTACCATCTCTGTCGGAAGCGGATATAAGAAGGATTACTTTCAGGGTTTTTATATCTCTTTGGGGAAGTGTACTTTCAGTTGCTTTTTCAAGTGTGGCTATAATTAAACCCTGGATGTATCCTTAATTGAAATCTAGGTCATTGCCTTAATTGATTTTGCCTTAGTAGTTAGTTGAAATCTGAGTCATTGCTTTAGTAGTTTCTTGCGTTAGTAGTAATTTGTTGAAATCTGGAACATTGCCATAGTAGTAATTTGTTGAAATCTGGGTCATTGCCTTAGTAGTTTTTTGCCCGAGTAGTTTGTGGAAATCTGGGTCATTGCCTTAATAGTTTTTTGCCTTAGTAGTTTGTTGAAATATGGGTCATTACCATAGTAGTTTTTTTTTTACCTTAGTAGTAGTTTGTTGAAATCTGGGCCATTGCCTTAGTAGTTTTTTTGCCTTAGTAGTAATTTGTTGAAATCTGGGCCATTGCCGTAGTAGTTTTTTTGCCTTAGTAGTAATTTGTTGAAATCTGGGCCATTGCCTTAATAGTTTTTTGCCTTAGTAGTTTGTGGAAATCTGGGTCACTGCCTTAATAGTTTTTTTGCCTTAGTAGTTTGTTGAAATATGGGTCATTACCTTAGTAGTTTTTTTTTTTACCTTAGTAGTAATTTATTGAAATCTAGGTCATTAGTAGTTTTTATTTTAGTAGTTTGTTGAAATCTGGGTCATTGCCGTAGTAGTTTTTTTGCCTTAGTAGTAATTTGTTGAAATCTGGGCCATTGCCTTAGTAGTTTTTTTGCCTTAGTAGTAATTTGTTGAAATCTGGGCCATTACCTTAATAGTTTTTTGCCTTAGTAGTTTGTGGAAATCTGGGTCATTGCCTTAATAGTTTTTTTGCCTTAGTAGTTTGTTGAAATATGGGTCATTACCTTAGTAATTTTTTTTTTTACCTTAGTAGTAATTTATTGAAATCTAGGTCATTAGTAGTTTTTATTTTAGTAGTTTGTTGAAATCTGGGTCATTGCCGTAGTAGTTTTTTTTGCCTTAGTAGTAATTTGTTGAAATCTGGGCCATTGCCTTAGTAGTTTTTTTGCCTTAGTAGTAATTTGTTGAAATCTGGGCCATTGCCTTAATAGTTTTTTGCCTTAGTAGTTTGTGGAAATCTGGGTCATTGCCTTAATAGTTTTTTTGCCTTAGTAGTTTGTTGAAATATGGGTCATTGCCTTAATAGTTTTTTTGCCTTAGTAGTTTGTTGAAATCTGGGCCATTGCCTTAGTAGTTTTTTGCCTTAGTAGTTTTTTTGCCTTAGTAGTAATTTGTTGAAATCTAGGTCATTAGTAGTTTTTATTTTAGTAGTTTGTTGAAATCTGGGTCATTGCCTTAGTAGTTTTTTTGCCTTAGTAGTAATTTGTTGAAATCTGGGCCATTGCTTTAGTAGTTTTTTTGCCTTAGTAGTTTTTTTGCCTTAGTAGTAATTTGTTGAAATCTGGGCCATTGCCTTAATAGTTTTTTGCGTTAGTAGTTTGTGGAAATCTGGGCCATTGCCTTAATAGTGTTTTTGCCTTAGTATTTTGTTGAAATATGGGTCATTACCTTAGTAGTTTTTTTTTTTACCTAAGTAGTAATTTATTGAAATCTAGGTCATTAGTAGTTTTTATTTTAGTAGTTTGTTGAAATCTGGGTCATTGCCTTAGTAGTTTTTTTACTTATAAAATTCGCAATATTCTTTTTCGATAATCTAGCTGCAGCTTTTAGGCCGAAGCTAAGGTGCTTTCCTGCCTGTCTAAGCGATCATTTGAATTTGGATAAATTTGTAATTAATTCCTTTCTGCCTTCTTCAGACAATTTGCTTTTAAAAATCAACATACTTAGTTTATTTTGTAAAATACGGATCGTCTGATTGTTATTGTAACTGATAGAATTTCTTTATTCACGTCGTTCCTGTTTATTTAAAATGTTGTGGTTATGAAGATGATTTCCTATTGTGTTGGTCTTATAAAAATACTACTTCTTTTTCTTTTAATTCGTGTTCAGATGATTTTATGAATTTGTGTGCATAGAAAAGAAATATATGACGCGAGGTTTTCATTAATTTATGGCTACTTTGTGGAATTTCTTTTTCATCAATTCAAGTTTTAAGAAATTCTTTTTTCCTGTTTCTGGAGGAATGTGCAGATATATATAATTGTATTTTCTAATTGTTATTATACCGAACCGATGAACACTAATGGGTATGTCCCAATCATCATAAATAAGTTGGAAATGGGGTGGGGGCGAGTATTGTATTTTGTTGATGTTATAAAGATTGCCATTTGATTTCCTTCTCTCATTTTGGTTATTCAGTAACCCTTTTTAGGCTACAACAATATGAAAAGGCATTGGAATCAGATTTTACTATGAAAATGCATTGGAAAATGATTTTATTATGAAAATGCATTGGAAAGTGATTTTACTATGAAAATGCATTGGAAAATGATTTTATTATGAAAATGCATTGGAAAGTGATTTTACTATGAAAATGTATTGGAAAGTGATTTTATTATGAAAATGCATTGGAAAATGATTTTATTATGAAAATGCATTGGAAAGTGATTTTACTATGAAAATGTATTGGAAAGTGATTTTATTATGAAAATGCATTGGAAAGTGATTTTACTATGAAAATGTATTGGAAAGTGATTTTATTATGAAAATGCATTAGAAAGTGATTTTATTATGAAAATGCATTGGAAAGGGATTTTATTATGAAAATGCATTGGAAAGTGATTTTATTATGAAAATGCATTGGAAAGGGATTTTATTATGAAAATGCATTGGAAAGTGATTTTACTATGAAAATGCATTGGAAAGGGATTTTACTATGAAAATGCATTGGAAAGTGATTTTACTATGAAAATGCATTCGAAAGTGATTTTATGAAAATGCATTGGAAAGGGATTTTATTATGAAAATTCATTGGAAAGGGATTTTATTATGAAAATGTATTGGAAAGTGATTTTATTATGAAAATGCATTGGAAAGTGATTTTACTATGAAAATGCATTGGAAAGTGATTTTATTATGAAAATGCATTGGAAAGTGATTTTACTATGAAAATGCATTGGAAAGTGATTTTACTATGAAAATGCATTGGAAAGGGATTTTATTATGAAAATTGATTGGAAAGGGATTTTACTATGAAAATGCATTGGAAAGTGATTTTACTATGAAAATGCATTGGAAAGTGATTTTATGAAAATGCATTGGAAAGGGATTTTATTATGAAAATTCATTGGAAAGGGATTTTACTATGAAAATGCATTGGAAAGTGATTTTACTATGAAAATGCATTGGAAAGGGATTTTACTATGAAAATGCATTGGAAAGGGATTTTATTATGAAAATGCATTGGAAAATGATTTTATTATGAAAATGCATTGGAAAGTGATTTTACTATGAAAATGCATTGGAAAGGGATTTTATTATGAAAATTCATTGGAAAGGGATTTTACTATGAAAATGCATTGGAAAGTGATTTTACTATGAAAATGCATTGGAAAGTGATTTTATGAAAATGCATTGGAAAGGGATTTTATTATGAAAATTCATTGGAAAGGGATTTTACTATGAAAATGCATTGGAAAGTGATTTTACTATGAAAATGCATTGGAAAGTGATTTTATGAAAATGCATTGGAAAGGGATTTTATTATGAAAATTCATTGGAAAGGGATTTTATTATGAAAATGCATTGGAAAGTGATTTTATTATTAAAATGCATTGGAAAGTGATTTTATGAAAATGCATTGGAAAGGGATTTTATTATGAAAATGCACTGAAAATTGATTTTATCTTGTGATATATACCGTATCTATGAACACTGATGGGTATGTAATAAATCCTCATAAATACGTTGGTCATTATTGTAAGTGGGGGTATTACGCTGTCTAAGTAGTCCCCAACTAGTCGTGGTTTACCTACTTCCGGCCGCTGGCGAGTATTGCATATTGTTGATGTTATAAAGATTACTATTTCATTTTCCAACTTCCGCTTTGGTTATTCCTCATTCAGTAACCTTTTCTAGGTTACAGCACTAATTAAGGGCATGCATATGGTTTATATAAACAGTCTGTTTCATAATTGTTGAAACAAAGCAGTTGTGTTTCCGATGGAGAGAACTCGAGGAGCGTGAGGACCTTGATAATGAGGGACATTTGTTCCAGCAGGATGTTGCTCATCCTCACACTACTAATGTTGCCATGACATGGCTCCGTGAAAAGTTTGGGTTAGTGTCTCATCAGCCGCAAAGCCGAAGTGGATTGGGCACCTAACTCGCCTGACCTGAATCCCCCAGATTTTTTTTCTCTGGGGGATACTCAAGGACAATATCTACCAGGGCAACTGTCGCACCATTGCTGCATTGATGGCAACAATTACCGAGTAGATTCAAATCGATCACCCGGGAGGAATGTGTATCCGTTATCAGCAACTTTGCAATCAACAGTGACTTCAGCTTAACACCGGACATCTGGAGCATGTACTTTAGGGCTCCTCTTGACATTTTCCTTCATGTTTGGGACTAGATGGTTTCAGATCCTAGAATTTTATCCTTTTACCTTTCAATAAATAACATTTTCAGTAGTCTATCGTTTGTGGTCCTTGATTTGTGTCCGGTCATTTTGTTTCAAAAATCGTGAAACACCCAGTATATTACTTCAGATCTTTTTATTATGGGGGATACTCGTATCTGAAATAGACGTCCCGTTTTTATTTTTGCTTATCACCAGTCTAGTACTACGCTTAAATTGAAAAAAAAGTTTAGGTACTATACAGCGAAGAGCTCATCCAAAAAATTATCATGAAAGTATTTATAGAAAGGGCACAGGGAGGGAAAGTGACTGAAGCCGACACGCCACGTATAATGTAAGCTGATTATTTTTGGATTTTATGAAGGAACTCTAGATACAGAGCAGGAGCACCAGACCATATGTTGCAGCAATATTCTAAGCATGGGCTAGTGGTAGATATATAGATATTTTGTCTAGCACAACACAGTGAAACAATTTTCTTAGCAGCTGGCCTACCAATGGATGCAATATAGTCTTTCTACTTCTTGTAAGCCAAGAAGGTTAGATCGAGAAGAAGCAAAGAGTCACTCATCCGAGGTTAGCATCAGCCTTGCTGATGGAAAGCCTAAAAGATTTATTCAGATGATTAATAGAGCACAGTTTAGTTTTGGTATTAAAATTAACAAACCATTCTTTTTCCCCTAATTAACAGCAGACTGGTGGTAGTTTTTGACATCAGCAACCATTTTGACCTTGTCAAAATGATCAGACTTACTATCGAGATAGGAGTAAATGGTTGTGTCATCTACATAGATAACGAGCTGATGGCATCGGGAAGCCATTAATGAAAATCAGAAACAAGGTAGGACGTGAGATAGAAACCTGGGAGCAAGGGGACACCTGGATTAGTACAAAAGGATCTAGAGGAGTGGCTGTTCTGGATTACTTTCATTTCACGATCTGATAAGAAAGACTGGAACAGTTCAAAGATTTGATCGGAGAAACCGTAGCATTTCAAGTTATGAATAAACCTATATGCCAAAACATGTCAATATATATATATATATATATATATATATATATATATATATATATATATATATATATATAAGCAAATATATGGATATAGATCCGACAGTATGAAGAAAAATATACGGAAAAAACAATTATGTTTTATGAATATGTCCTGAAGATGGTCTATTAGACCGAAACGTCCGACGTTGACATTATATTAAGATTAAAACAGCATAATTGCATATAAGGATTTTTGTTTGTTTTTTCCGTATATTTTTCTTCAAATATATATATATATATATATATATATATATATATATATATATATATATATATATATAAAAGTGAACATTGAAGTCAACACTTACAGGCTGTTTTATGCTATCGTCAAGCTAGGTGTGTTGTTTTTTTTTTATTTTGGCGCTTATTTTGCTGTAATTGGTTTATTTGTTAGTTTGTTTATTTATTTGGGTTAGATTATTTTACTTGTTTTTATTTTTATTTTTTATTTTTTATTTTTATTTTTTATTGTTATGCAGCATTGACCCGTATATATAAATAGCCGAGAAAAAACAACACTCGTGGCCTGACGATTGCGTCTAACATGAAACAGCCTGTCGCCTCTAAGTGTTGACTTCAATGTTCACTTTAATATTTACACACGATCTATCTCTGATTTTGAGCACTTTATCCCATAAATATAGCACACCTTAAGAGTATATTTCTTTATATATATATATATATATATATATATATATATATATATATATATATATATATATATATATATATGGAATGTGCTACAGAAAATACAGCAGAATACGGAAGCGCTAAAATGTAAAATTTTCATATTTGTCTATGTTATCGAAGCAAAGATAGCATTGTTATTTGCGTAGCTATCGGTCATCGGACCGAACATAGCTTCTTGCGCACAGGACTGACACCTCAACGGAAACGAATCGCTTTCCGTCTCATTACTCACATACACTGTGTTCTGTAAACGTCAAATGGATGTCAGTGGGAGCGTTTCTTTTTTGCTTCGGACGCACTTGTCAGGCTAATTTGGAAAACTGTCGTTCAACTAACAAAATAAATAGAAAATAGTGAAGTATTTGTAGAAAGCCAAGGACCCATACCACTGAGCTTCGAAGTTCGCTTGCTAACATATAAAATTAGTCGCATAAGTTTGGCTAATAAAAGACTAAAGTCTTTTCTGAAGGATTTCTCATTTATTTTTCGGACCATTTGAAATTCCTGGTTTTCGCTGAAAGCATAAATATAAATGGTCCAATACTTTTTTTCTTTCGATTTCCATAAACCATTATCAAAGAGGTTTTGTTGTTTTGTGTTATCACATTTTCATCGTTTTTCAAATATCGCTGGTTTGGTTTTTATGGTTAATGCTTGAAATATTTGTAGTCGTTTTTTAAATTTCTGTGATGTAGTATTTTTATGCGCAGTGCCCAAAAGAGCCGATCTTTGAATGACACCCCGTTGATATGATATTCCCAGCTGGTCAAAGAAGTCACACAGTTTGAATGGGGATTATTAGGTTGGCGCAGAAATAATGTCGTTTGCTCACACAGTAAATATATGTGCGAAAACAACATTATTCTTGCACCAACCTAATATTAAATGTGTTAAAATTATTCAAAATTTAAAAAAAAAATCTCAAATTGTTGTTAAAAATTGCCGCAAAACGATGTTTATCTGTTTAAGATGGAATTATCTATTATGGCATGTTTTTACTTTGTAGATTGTACATTGTATTTATTTTCAATTTTTCTAGTTGAATTGTTCATTTATACTGCATATGATCCATTATTGTACATAATTAAGTTAGAATGAAATTTATATTTTATATGAATACAACCTAATGAAAATTGAGATGTAAGGGAGTGGGTCACCCCGTATCATAGATTCGGGAAGAGGGCACGAGACCATTACGCCAACGCTGAGAGTAACGATAATGAAAATAAGAGGGATCGTCTTCAGATAATTGCGTAATGTAAACATTTCCTACTCCAAGCTGATATCATATTTTTTTATCCACTCATTATTTTTAAACAGAAGAAGATAGATATTAGGTTGGTGCAAAAATAATGACGTAATAATGTCGTGTTTTGACGTATTTTTTAAAGTCAAAAAACGACATTATTACGTCATTATTTTTCGCTGAAAGCATAAATATAAATGGTCCAATACTTTTTTTCTTTCGATTTCCATAAACCATTATCAAAGAGTTTTTGTTGTTTTGTGTTATCACATTTTCATCGTTTTTCAAATATCGCGGGTTTGGCTTTTATGGTTAATGCTTCAAGTATTTGTAGCCGTTTTTTAAATTTCTGTGATATAGTATTTTTGTTGTATTTGTAAGGATTTGTTGAATTTCTTGTATTTTGTTGTCTTCGTTGGTGATATGCAATTTAATTGAACTATTATCAAATAAACAGCGAGATAATCGGTTCGATAATGGAGTGATTGCGTAATAAATGTATACGTTGTTTGAATTAATTTCATGTTTTGTCACACAGCGTAAGTTTTTGAATACACTGGGTACATGAGAT
>OZ010608.1:47993057-48008057 GCA_963932145.1 Acanthosepion lycidas | reverse complement strand
ATTAGCAAACATTTTTATTTGTTCTTTATCTATGTTTCTGTCGGATTCAAATCCATATTTGATAAATATTTCATTCTAATTCACACACACTCACCACTCCATATATATATATATATATATATATATATATATATATATATATATATATATCTATATATATATATATATATATTATAATTAGTTTCTTTTTAAAAAATATAATTCCATCGCTACACAGAAAATTTCCATGTTTCAAAACTGAAACTAAAATTATAAATTTAATTAAAAACATAAAAAAATCCATAGTTTCGTTCCATTGTCAATCGACGATAGAAATAAACTTTCAAAGAAATTTACTTAATCTATAAGCACAGACAATATTGATATTTTATGAGTTGTTAAGGTTAAAGAAAGTCTCTTTTAATTTAGGGGTGCTTGGGTTTTAATTTCGCTAGACAGATTATATATCCAATATATGTTACTTACAAAGTCAGGTTAAGTTTAGGCGGGGTCGGGGTGTCTGCTAACATCGAATACTTCCATTATTCAGTGAGTCATCTGGGTTTTCAATGATAAAAAATTAGACATTATTTATTCATTCGATAATTCATGATTTTAAACACAAAGATTTTCTAAAAGGGTCATTTAAATATGTGCAAAACATATTTTTAATATTTAAATCTTATTAATTAAATTTTATTTTTATAGATTAAAAGTAACATTTGACCATCTAATAACTAATAGACTATACGGCATTTTTACAAATAAATATATTAGAATTTAATTACTAATTAAAGATCAAATATAAAAATGGATGTTTCATCTTTATACAGGGTGACCCCAAAAAACGGGAACTTTTTAACAATCCAATAAAACGAAGAGTGATGGAAGAAAAATATTTTATTCATAGTAATTGAAACCTTAAATCATGCCATTTAAAAACATGATGGAATTTTTATTTTTTTAAAAATTACGTCCTGTAGATGGCGTCCTCCTGTACGAATGCATTCTTAAAATCTGCTGTTGAGATTCCTCATTGACTGCTGCAACATCTCAGCTGGGATACTGTGAATTTCATCTTGAATTCTAAATGGCGAAATGTTTACTTGCTCAAGGTCACTGTCTCGCAGTGTTGCCACTTGCTCATGTCTGGCAATACGCACTTCAAAAATTCCCGTTTTTTGGGGTCACCCTATATATATATATATATATATATATATATATATATTTATATATATATATATATATATATATATATATATATATATATATATATATAAAGTGCTGGCCGAATGTATCCCAGTATAACCGTTCAAAGGGAGGCTAGAATATCCAGAAACCTGCTCAGGCATATTTGTGTTTTTCAACACCCACAGAGCCCACCTGTGGTTTATATTGCAACTATGGTGAGCAGGCCTCAGTTAAAAAGATTCAGTGAGGGAGCACATTATCTGACCTGATCAAGAAGGAGAGCACGCTCAAACCGTCGGTCACGATGTTTTTTGACTTCGTGCTAGGACGAACAACGACGGCTCCTAAATAGTTTCGTTTGCCTAATTTCACTAACATGGCTCGTGTCAACCTGTTGTATGGTTTTCAGTCACTTTCCAAATTGTGCCGCACGCTGGGCTCGCCTTTCCCCCGGCCGATAGGATCAAGAAGTCACCTTCCGGCCAAATCGACAGAAAAGGTAAGATTTGAACCTCCTAACCACACGCGCTTCCATTATTTCATGCTCGTATTTCATTGCTATTTTCAAGACTGAAAATGTTTGAATAAGACTTGAGTTAATTATTTCCTCAAATTCAAGCCGTTTATTGTGAGGAGCATGTGGGAGACTTCCCGTTGTCATTGACCCAAATCAAACAGTTGAAAGGTCATTGTGCCAAATACAAACTCAGAGTAAGTAAGCTAACTCACGGCGAATTACATCACTGACGTTTTAGATAAAATGTCAGTCGTTCAAACCGCTTATGGGTGTATCTGTGCTTTTTTACAATGATATCCTCCTGCATAAGCCCCAAGAGTCACTTGTGTTAGAGAGTCACATAAGGAAAAGTCTTTAGAAGGAACAAGAAACCTAACCGTAAACAGAAAAAATTTCAGCACCTCTACTCTCGTTCAAAAGAGCGGAGAGGAGTGTGAACGGGGCGATGGGTGAATCTATCTACTCCTCTTAAGAAAAGAAAGGGTAGTAATTCAATAGTAAATTTCCCGTTCAGAAATTTAGCCGGGGAGGTTAAAATGTTGCATAGAGTTGAAGTAGGCTTTAGAAGGAACCGGAAATCCAGTCCTAAACAGGAAACAAGAGATAAACCTCTATTCCTCTTCAAAAGAACACGGAGAAGTGTGAACGGGGCGAGGGACGAAGCTATCTGATCCTATTGAGGTGGAAAGCTGTAAATAAATAAAAAAAAAAAATGAACCGAAAACCCAATCTTAAACAAAAAAAAAAAAGGGGGCAAACCTCTATTCCTGTTCAAAAGACCGTAGATAAGTATGGACCGGATATTATAGATATATTAGGTTGGTGCAAAAATAATGACGTAATAATGTCGTTTTTTTAGTTTAAAAAATACGTCAAAAAACGACATTATTACGTCATTATTTTTGCACCAACCTAATATCTATCTACTTCTGTTTAAAAATAATGAGTGGATAAAAAAATATGATATCAGCTTGGAGTAGGAAATGTTTACATTACGCAATTATCTGAAAACGATCCCTCTTATTTTCATTATCGTTACTCTCAGCGTTGACGTAATGGTCTCGTGCCCTCTTCCCGAATCTATGATACGGGGTGACCCACTCCCTTACATCTCAATTTTCATTAGGTTGTATTCATATAAAATATAAATTTCATTCTAACTTAATTATGTACAATAATGGATCATATGCAGTATAAATGAACAATTCAACTAGAAAAATTGAAAATAAATACAATGTACAATCTACAAAGTAAAAACATGCCATAATAGATAATTCCATCTTAAACAGATAAACATCGTTTTGCGGCAATTTTTAACAACAATTTGATATTTTTTTGTTGAAATTTTGAATAATTTTAACACATTTAATATTAGATTAGTGCAAGAATAATGTTGTTTTCGCACATATATTTACTGTGTGAGAAAACGACATTATTTCTGCGCCAACCTAATAATCCCCATTCAAACTGTGTGACTTCTTTGACCAGCTGGGAATATCATACCAACGGGGTGTCATTCAAAGATCGGCTCTTTTGGGCACTGCGCATAAAAATACTACATCACAGAAATTTAAAAAACGACTACAAATATTTCAAGCACTAACCATAAAAACCAAACCCGCGATATTTGAAAAACGATGAAAATGTGATAACACAAAACAACAAAACGTCTTTGATAATGGTTTATGGAAATCGAAAGAAAAAAAGTATTGGACCATTTATATTTATGCTTTCAGCGAAAACCAGGAATTTCAAATGGTCCGAAAAATAAATGAGAAATCCTTCAGAAAAGACTTTAGTCTTTTATTAGCCAAAATTTTGCGACTAATTTTATATGTTAGCAAGCAATTATTTTTGCACCAACCTAATATTACTGTTATAACCTAGAGAAGGTTACTGAATGGAATAATCACTCGAAGGTTGGGAATTAACGCTAATACTTAGGACAAGAACAACACATATAAGATTCGCCAGCGGCTCGTAGAAGAAGTAGTCAACTACTAGAAGTGAGTCAAATGAATCGTACAATGAGTCTTTAACTGCAGCAACCTAATATTATGGATAAAAATAGTGAATTTTATATAGTGTCTTTTTCGAAACTTAGCATGAACAAAACAAAAATTTGGACGGATCCTCCCCCACCCCCAGAATGACGTCAAAATCCGCGAAAAAGTTTTCATCCTTTAATAGTTGTGCTTAGTTTGATTTGTAACGTATATAAATATAGGTAGAAAAAAAGACAAAACAAATGTTGATAAGATAACGAGAGTAGAAAGACACAGGCCGGGGCCGCCAATCAGGTCCCCTCCTGATCAGATCGTTCGAGGGCAGTACATACTGGCTCTGGATACTCTCCATCAGTTAACGAAGGAAATGTGTTAGGGTGGGTTACTTACGTCTCAAATTTAAGAGAAAAATTCTGGAAATAGGCAAGCAATTTCTAAAAAAAAGATGTTAAATTACTGCAATATTAAGCATAGTTAAAACAAGAATTCTTTCACATGAAGAACAAGTCGAAAGTGCTATTGGTGTAGTTCGCAGATATTTGGCAATTAAATATAAAATCACTGAAGAGATAGGCGTTGAAAAGCTTTGATACAAAAAGGATCAATCTCTCTTCTTGGACATAAAGGTTAATATTGAAATCTATTTGAAGATACGGCAAAGCATGCTCACGCCGGGTTTGTTAAACGAAATTGGAGAGGTTCCGGCGTATTTTGAGCAAGACGAGCCGCACTGCCATTGTGATCTCTACATGTTCCCATGATTGGACTAGTGATTCCTGGGTTTCTGGATTGGTTGCCGTAGCCACTGCGGACTCCAGATCGTAACCAATTTGATCTTTTCTTTTCAGGGACACTTGAGCACTACAGAGCATTAGGAAAAGACGAATCACTGAAAAGGTTGCACTTAATAAACAATTATGTGCATAACACCGGGTGTGCTAATGTGAGTTCAATAACGAGGGCACATTCTTTCTTTCTTTCTTTTTTTCTTTCTTTCTTTCTTCTTTCTTTCTTTCTTTCTTTCTTTTATTTTTCTTTGTTTTTCTTTCTTTTTTTTCTTTCTTTTTGTTTGTTTGTTACTTTGTTTGTTTGTTTGTTTGTTTGTTTCTTTGTTATTACACCTCCACACACACACACACACACACACACACACACACACACATATATATATATATATATATATATGTACTTGTTTCTTTCTTTCGTTTTACACTCCCATATATATATATATATATATATATATATATATTGAGAGAGAGAGAGAGAGAGAGAGAGAGAGAGAGAGATATGAAATAATATAATATAGAATTTTAATACATTAGACTAAAATGATATATCAGTAGGAAATGGAAAAATTCTATGGAACATTATATATATATATATATATATATATATATATATATATATATGCAGTTTCATATATATATATATATATATATATATATATATATACACACACACACACATATATATATATATATATATATATATATATATATATATATATATATATATATATATATACACACACACATATATATATATATATAGGAATCGGTGAGCCAAGTTCGAATTCCGGTCTAATTCATTACATTCACTTGTGAATTGCCCTTGTGAAAGGTATGAACCCACTTCTTTTCTCCCAGTTATTGATAAATAGCAGGACAGACTGAGTTCTATAGCCTTAGATGGCAACTGGTCTAGGAGAAGGAAAACTCTGAATTCAAAACCTGCGGAGAGTCGTTTGAGTACCTTGTGGCACGTAGTGCACCAGGTCTCTGTATTCGGCCCTTGAAAAAGTATGGTTGGTTCTGCACAAAGACCTCACTACTATAATCAAATCATATGTGCTGGTGTCTGGGCTATCGGTTCCTAGGAACTGAGCTGCTTCATTCTCATACGTCAAATACGACGGGAGAGTCCACCATATATATATATATATATATGGTAAGTTATTTTGGTTCTAAAACAGTGCTCGATGTCACGTAACAGAGTTAAAATTTATACTATAATTGAATATAAATTAATTCCTCCATTTTGTACAGCACTGTTTCAGTTTGGGCCTGACGATTGCCACAGGCATAAAACTCCAAATAGTGAGGAACACATATATATTTATTAGTAGTACATATGTACTTATATATATATATATATATATATATATATATATATATATATAGTACATATGTACTTATATATATATATGTATATATATGAACAATTTCTAAGAGTTAATCTATAGAAAAAGACAATATGTATAAAAATAAAAAACAATAGGAAAGATGTATTATTATTATAGGGGGAGCTAATAAAAAAAGTTTTCGTATTGTCTTTTACCTTTATACACACACACGCGTGCACACACACACACATATATATGTGTTTGCGTGCGTGCGTGTGTGCGTGTAGTAAAGTGAGAGAGAAAGATATATATATATATATGCATATATATATATATATATATATATATATATATATATATATATATATATGAAAATATATAGAAAATAGGAAAGAACTGACTAGGTAAATAATCCAAAGTTCTTTAGTATTTTTGTTATTATTTTAAAAAAATAGTGCTCGATACAAAAGTAGAGCATAAATATAATTATTTATTTAAAAATATGATTCCAACACGCTACATAAGAGTTCTCATGTTTCAAAACAAGAGCCGAAAACTTCAATATAATTATTTGAATTAAATTGAATTAAAGTAAGCTCTGTTTCATCTTCAAGCGAAATTTTTTTTGGAATAACTTATTTCTGAAATTTACGTGTTTTAATAGCATATTCATTATTGAAATCAAAATTTCCATGGTAACTGCCAGCGCGATTGTTCATATAGAGAGGAGTGCAGGGTGTTAATAATTTGTAGCAGTAAAGAGTTACATTTCTAGGTGTCAAGTCAGGGTAAGGTTGGGGTGTCTATATTTAAAACGGAAGATGATTTAGTCTAGTCTGGTTTACGTCTCTAGGAAGATTTATTTATTTTATTTTTTCTAAAAGGGTTTTGTGTATATATATATAAAAAAACTGACGTAACATTTGTTTTTTGACGACTTCATAAAAGGTTATCTTTTTTGTAGGGTATTTAAGCTATTTATTAGGACTATGGATTTAAAAAATTTATATGCTAATTATTCAAAGCAAAGATTTGATGATGTCGGGAAAAAACCGTTAACTCATGTCTATTGTTTAATAGATTTTTATTATTTAGAAACTTAATAATGTGTAGTTTCTCATGTAGGCATAAAGGGCATGGGTCATCCCAAGTTTTACAAGTTCTAGTTTTGTTTATAATTTTCCAAAAGTAAAATGGAGAATTGTAAACATATATATATAAATTTCAGAAATAAGTTATTCCCCAAAAAATTTCGCTTGAAGATGGAACAGAGCTTACTTTAATTCAATTTAATTCAAATAATTATATTGAAGTTTTCGACTCTTGGTTTGAAACATGAGAACTCTTATGTAGCGTGTTGGAATCATATTTTTAAATAAATAATCATATATATATATATATATATATATATAGTGAGAGAGAGAATTTTCGACAAAATTACTACACTTTTTAAGTGGTTACATTTTCTTTCTTCACATCGTTCATTATGAATTATTTAAAAAATTTCAAAAGCTCTGCGGTCGGTGGTCGACGGGTATTTTTTTTTTTTTTTTTTTTTTTTTTTTTGCTGAAAAACCGTAAGTCAGTTTATCAGTAAACGGATAAATAAATAAATAAAAACAAGATATCTGCACAATCGTCGCTGATTGATCAAGCAGAAGTAATTTCTCTCTTGGCGCCAGAAACAGTTATTTGGCGGGAAAACAAATTATATAACGCATTTGCGCATGCTTTGCTTCGAGAGGATAACGCTGGGAGAAAGTGGTGGTGGCTTCGTGTGGGGCTTATCAAACCTTTCTGTTTTAGCATTTTCAGATAATACCAGCAGCAGTGAAAATGGAAGGAAGAATAACACACCCTCTATTATTTCTACACTGTTAGATTGAGTTTTCTTTTTCTCTCGAAATCAGTGTGGGGTCTGGTCAATATATAGGACGCGATTGGCATTAATGAAGCCTCGTCGACATTTAAACAAAAAAGACGATATGAAAAAGAAATACGATTCCGTTATTTGGCTTATTTAAGAATATGTATGCGGATGTTGCAACGATCAGCTGGGGGCGTTGAAAACGGCTAGGAGAGGTCAAATCACAATCGATTCTGTCTTATTCAAAAAGAGTCCTGTGTTTGTTGATAAACCACATCCGGCGGTAAGGCCTCTGATCTGGAGATCGGAGGTTTTTCGGAGTGTGGAACCGCCTCTTTATTGGTGTTGTTCCCAGGTAAACCCTGACCTGGAGTGGTAGCGCCTGTCAGAGTCCCAGCTATGGGTAAATAGTGAACCCCCCACCAAACAAAATACTATTTATAAGAGTGTAAAAATAGAAAGTAAAAACGTTGATTTTTATAGTAAAAATACCAGCAATACATTTTTATAGAAGAATAATTACCAATACACATTTATAGTAGAATTACTAACAATACATTTTATAGCAAAATGACCAGCAATATATTTTATCTGTAGTTGAACGCATAGAATTGCGTTCAAAATATATTTTGTTCAAGCCATAAAACTTTGTTCCAAATATTTAGATTTTGGCATGAAATAACCCATGGAGTTGTTTTTTAACAAAAAAGTTAAAATTCGGACAGAACTTATGGGATCACCTGATATTTGTTCAGTTCTAAACTGAACTGTTTGGTCCTGTTCAATCCTGAGAGAAATAAAAGACCCATAGGGATTCGTTATTTACGGTCACAGTCTGAACAACCTGACATATGTAAATGATATAGTGTTGATAGCAGAAACGGAAAGGGAACTACAACAGTTCTTACAGAAGGAAGGCGAGAATAAAGGACTAAATATAAATTATAAAGAGACAGAATACATGGCTGTCAGAAAAAGGATGACCCCAAAATTCAAATTACAAATCGGGGATATTAGAATGAAACACGCACAAAAATCTAAATATCTGCGAAATGTTCTGACAGAGGATGGAAAGTGCGACACTGAGATAAGAAGACGCATTGGAATGGCCAAAGATTCATTCCAAAATGCATGTAATCTGGAAATATCTACCAGACAACCACGAAAGAAGTTTTTTTTCGCTCCGCTGTAGAGTCGATTTTAATAATGCACGCTGCCGTTGCTTGGACAACAACTAAAACCCTAGAGTCTAAACTTGATGCAGCCTACACTCAGATGCTGAGTATTATACTTAACATCCCCTGGAGACAAGATTCAACTAAATCACTGCTCTATAGACCCATCCCTGATATTTCTATAATCTTACGCGAACGCAGATTGCGCTTTGCAGGACATTGCTGAACAAGAACTTGCGAGTGATGTACAGCTCTGGATACCATGGCACAAGAAGTGTTTGTCCCCCCAGTAAATATACTCTGAAGACGTTTGTCCGAGAAGGAGCAATGAGTCACCTTCCCAAAGGTTAGCATCAGCCATGTTGATGGAAAGTTAAAAGGGTTCCCTCAGATGATTGAATCTAGCTATGATGATTCTGGGTTCAATTTATTCAATGTTCATGAGCGCTTTATCGGTTAGTGGATTGAGCAACATGCCAACATCACCGGGAATAAAATGGATATAATCTGGAAATTTGATCTAATAAACACCCTGAAACGGAGCTTCTTTCGTGCCGCTGTAGGGTCGGTTTTAATGTATGGTGAAACTGTCTGGACATGAACTAAAACCCTAGAGTCTACGCTTCATGGAACTGACACCCGGATGCCGAGAGACATAATTAACATCCCTTGGGGACAATATCCAACTAAATCACAGATCTATGGACTCATCCTTGATATTTCTATAATCTTACGCGAACGCAGAATGCGCTTTGCAGGGCACTGCTCGCAAGGAAAAAAAAATTACGAGTGATCTACGGCTCTGAACACACAGCTATGGCGAAAGAGGGATTGGTCGCCCAGTAACCACCTATATAGACCAACTATGTAGTCATATATTAGAGACTAATGAATTTCCGACCTTGATGCAGGACCGGCGTGATATAATCATGGATGTCAGAGCAAGCTCGACCGATTAATATATATATATATATATATATATCAAAGTGAACATTGAATTCAACACACAGAGGCGACAAGGTGTTTCATGCTAGACGCAATTGTCAGGCCCCCTGACGATTGCGTCTACCATGAAACTGCCTGTCGCCTCTGAGTGTTGACTTAAATGTTCACTTTTATATTTATATTTACATACACTCTCTGATACTGAGCACTTTATCCCATAAATATACCACAACTTAAAACTATATATATATATATATATATATATATATATATATATATATATATATATATATATATATAGTTTATGCAAAACTAGGTAATCCGCATGGGTAGACCCAAGGAGGATGATATCAAGAGAGCTCAATGTAAAATTCAGAGCAGATATGTTTGAATAAAAACAGACCACTTTAAGGTTCCCTGTAATAAGTAATTTCACCACAACCCCTTTAACAGGGCTCTGGATCATCAGACTTTACTTCCAAAAGTTGAAATGAAAAATGAAAAGAAATTCACACGTTTTTGATGGACCTCATCAAGCATATGTGAAATTAACGAAGTGAGGAAGTAAGGTGGGAGAGAAGATAAGATATGAGTGGGTTAGGTGTACCATTTCAATTCCTTATTCTTAACCCCACTGTGTGTCGGCTAGACGTTGTTTAAACTTAACGCGTCTTGTCTCTAGATATAAATGGGTAAGGGGTGAAGACCGACATTAAAGGAAGAAGCTACAGCAACCCTAATAAATTACATTCCAAGAGGGCAGGTTTCGTTCAAATTCTTAGACGCTGTTAATTCGCGTTACTTTAAAGGGCATATTTGGGAGTTTAAGGTTTGATATAAATCTAAATGTCTAAACAATTTACGAAGAATTTTTAGACATACAACTTATTACATGGAACCTTAAAGTGGTCTGTTTTTATTCAAACATATATATATATATATATATATATATATATATATATATATATATATATATATAAAATTCTTAAGCTTTGCTTAATATGTCACAAGATTATAAATATGAGGTACTCAATGAGGATAAAACTTATGCATGTAATAATAAAACCTGCTAGTTACTGTTTCATTTTATTCTATTAGTAACGCTTACTTTAATTGCTGGCTGTTGACAATCCTTTCCTTCATAATCTATATAAATAAAGCGCAGCGTAGGTCTGTCCGTCCGTGCTTCAATTTCGGCGAATAATAACCATCCTGAAGTAACAAGTAATATCTACTGTAGTTGAACACGATTAAAGATTAAATAAAAAACTTATTTAGATTTAAATTTAAATATCGAACCGAGTGAAAGGTTTAATAAAAAACGATTCTTTATTAGGGATTTAACTTAATTTCGATTTTCGTCACAATTGCAATAGATATCGTCTAATCCTATGAAGGTACCTAAAGTAAATCTTAATTAAAACTTAAGCGGGGTACGGTACTCATATATTTTTATCTCCTTTTTGTAGCACGCGTACTGTATCGTATACGAAATATTATATAGTTTGGGTTGCCTAATGTTTCTTTTTTTTAAGAGTGACTTCATGTGAAACGATCATAAAGAATGGTGATTTTAAAAGAAAATAAAAATTGCACGCATAATAAATGTAAACAAACGGAGATCGGTTGCGTATATGAAGAAAGATTATGCCAAAATAAGGTGTCGAATGAAGATAAAATAATTTTATTATTTCTCATACTTTTTACGTACATAGGACGCTGAAGGTAAAAGGAAAGGGGAGTAAAATCCCTCCGCAAGAGCTAGCTTAAAGTCCGCCCAATGGGTGGTTTCTAGACTAGGTTATAATAAAATCGAGAGAAAGCATATGCATACAACATCTCTTTTTTTTTTTTCGGTAAAGTTAGTTTATTTTCTGACCGCTGAAAACCCAAGTTTTTTTTTTTTTAATTTTCATTGCATTATTTTTCACGGCAATATCCGCTAATCAGACATTTTGTTTGAAGCAAGAATTTAACGCATATAAGATTCTCACGAAGAGCCCCACCATTGGCCTGATTATGGGTCACTGTCTTCATATTCGTTGCTACTATTTCTATTGAAAGAGTTTGTTTTAAATAAATGACTGCATGTTTCTGTTGAAGCAGAAAAGCTCACAGTGAAATGGGTTTCTTGCTTATTACGTAGAAAGATATATCTACAGCGGCTTATGCCAGTTTAAAAGTCTAAACTGATTCTTATCAACCTACATCTGCAACATTTATTAATCAAGTTGTCTAGGGTGTAAAGACATACAGATATCATACAGATCAACATGCACATTCATAAAAAGCTTATATATATATGTGTGTGTGTGTGTGTTTGCGTGTTTATGATAAAAATATACATATATGCACATATACTTGAACGTATATATATATATATATATATATATATATATATACATTTCCCTGGTGTTATAAATAGTGTTCAATGTTATATAACAGATATTAAGTATATATTATTGAATAAAACATAATATAGAACGTAAACGTTTAATATTATGTGTATTCACTAATATATATATATATATATATATATATATATATATATATATAGATATATATAGATATATATAGATATAGATATATAGATATATATAAAATATACACAGCTATAAAATATATATATACATATATGTATATATATATATATATATATATATATATACTATTTTGTATAGGTGTGTATATTGCATACACCATTTTAAAGATTTTATTTGCGAAGAGAAATTGCTAGAATGTTAAACTCTCTCTCTCTCTCTCTCTATATATATATATATATATATATATATATATATACATGCAAATATATGTGCATATATGCGTATATTTTACCATACCCATATATATATATATATATATATATGGGTATGATAAAATATATATATATATTATATATATCTTATATATATATATATATATATGTAGAGAGAGAGAGAGAGAGAGAGAGAGAGAGAGAGTGAAACAGTGTAACAATTTCTCTTCGTAAATAAACTCTTTAAAATGATGAGATATGTAGTAATAACGATAATGTTAACCTAAAATGATGACAATCATTATCTGAACTAAACCAACTGTCGTTTTATAATAAGGTTCACCTAGTACAAGTTTCGAGAGCCAATAATAATAATTTTGTTACAAAAATGTTTCGCTGGTATTAAAACCTTTTTTTATACGTTTTGACCCCAGTTTAGGGGGTTAACTATTTGCCCATAGCTAGGACCTTAACACGTGCTACCACCACGGGTCAGGGTAGACCTGGGAACACCAGCAATTAAGAGTTGGTACCACTATTCTCAAAACCTCAGAGGCCTTGCTATTGGAAGTAGTTTATCGTCTTACCCAGAATGTGGATGTAGTTTATCGTCATACCCAGGCATACAGATGTAGGTTATCATCTTACCCGGGACGGGATTGAAAGTGGAGGTGGTAAGAAGTGAAGATAAGTAGAACAAGTAACAGTTGATCCTTGGGTTGGGTTACGAGTGTAGAGCTACTGGGAAGCACTCACGCAGGATCCTGTTGCACAGACGTAACTTATAATTATAAGTGTAGTACAAGACTGGCAACCAGGTTGCATTATCGTACTGTTGAAATAGCTAAATGTGACCGTAAATTTCATTGTGATATCGTATTCTATCGCAGTTAATGTGCATAAAACTTTCTTCTAGTTTATTGTCTTTCTGTCAGCTCAGCCATGGCGATCATGACACTTTCCATTCATTTTCCTGCGGATAATTTTCCCACAGTATGTTGCCATTTCTTTCTGCAGTATATATATATATATATATATATATATATATATATATATATATATATATATATATATATATATATATATATATATATATACAAGTTAAACTAAGAAAATATATGGTCTGTTACAGTGAGCTCTTTGGATTACATCCTCCTTAGGATTATCCATAAGATTTAACTATATATATATATATATATATATATATATATGCGTGTGTGTGTGTGTGTGTGTGTGTGTGAAAAGTGTATATATATAATTATTTATATATTATATGTGCTTTCTGATATATATATATATATATATATATATATATATATATATATATATTTATGTATGTATATATATGTGTGTGTGTGTGAAATGGATTAAATCCGCCAAATATCTGATATATATATATATATGTATCTTATATATATATCTTATATATATGTATATCTTATATATATATATATATATATATCTTATATATATATATAAATCTAATATATATATCTTACATATATATATGTATATATCTTATATATATACGGCCCTGTCGGCTGGAGCTTTAGAATACGCCGACTGCACCTCTGTAGAGGGGTAAGACCCCCCCCCAATGAGGCGTCCTGGATATGACGTTAAACTGCATCCAACAGCAAGGCCTCTGATATGGAGGTTTTGAGGAGCGTGGAACCACCTCTTAATTGCTGGTGTTCCCAGATCCACCTTTACCCGGGCTGGTAGCACCTGTTAGAGTCCCAGCTATGGGTAAATAGTGAACTGCTAGTTTTCCAGGTTTTGCTCACGTCCTGGGTATGATGATAAACTACATCCACGTCCTAGGTATGGCGATAAACTGCATCCAACAGCAAGGTCTCAGATAATGTTTTCAGAAAAATAATGTTGCCAGCTCTAAGTTTTTGAAACGATAATGTTGCCAGCTCTAAGTTTTTGAAACAATAATGTTGCCAGCTCTAAGTTTTTGAAACGATAATGTTGCCAGCTCTATGTTTTTGAAACATTAATGTTTTTTATTCTATACAAAATAGGCATTTAAAATTCATATAAACTGGATTTGGCATTAAATAACCCACAGTGGTTGATATGCCATAAAACCCAAACAAACAAACAAACTTATATATATATATATCTTATATATATGTATATATCTTATATATATGTATATCTTATATATACATATATATATCTTATATATATGTATAACTTATATATATATATATGTATATCTTATATATATATATATATATATATATATATATATATATATATATATTTATCTTATATATATGTATATCTTATATATATATATATCTTATATATATATGTATATCTTATATATATATGTCTTATATATATGTATATCTTATATATATATATATCTTATATATATGTATATATCTTATATATATCTTATATATATATATATCTTATATATATGTAT
>OZ010608.1:47960557-47990557 GCA_963932145.1 Acanthosepion lycidas | reverse complement strand
TATCTCAGTATGTTCGTATCTATCTATCTATCTATCTATCTATCTATCTATCTATCTATCTATCTATCTATCCCAGTCTGTTCATATCTATCTATCTATCTATCTATCTATCTATCTATCTATCTATCTATCTATCTATCTATCTAACCCAGACTGTTCATATCTATCTATCGATCTATCTATTTATCTATCTCAGTCTGTTCATATCTATCTATCTATCTATCTATCTATCTATCTATCTATCTATATATCTATCTATCTATCTATCTATCCCAGTCTGTTCATATCTATCTATCTATCTATCTATCTATCTATCTATCTATCTATCTATCTATCTATCTATCCCAGTCTGTTCATATCTATCTATCTATCTATCTATCTATCTATCTATCTATCTATCTATCTATCTATCTATCTATCTATCTATCTATCTATCTATCCCAGTCTGTTCATATGTATCTATCTATACCAGTCGGTTTTTGACGTATTTTTAACGTCGAAAAAAGACATTATTACGTCATTATTTTTGCACCAACCTAATAGATAGATTATATACATTTTTATTGAATAGGACAGGCAAGGAATAATGTACTATTTTTTTTTTAATGTCGTTTACCTGGGTTCGTACAAACCGATTCAAATCTCTGCAAAATTTGTTCTTAATTCTTATCGTTGATTCGATTGCTTTCAACCATCTTCGGGGCCATCTTCAGGAATAAAAATGAAGTTGAGCAGATAAAGGCCTTTCCTGTTCCTGTTACAGAGCGTCATGGCTTTTTTTTCTAATCATTTCACCCCAAGCAAGGCGACAAAGCCACTAGAACGCAGGGTGTTACTAGGAGTGAATGTGAAAAAGAATGAGAAGATTGAGGCAAGGGCAAAAAGGGAACTGGTTTCAAGAAGGCAGATAATGCAGACTGACGTTGCATTTCAATTTTTGAAGATTGCTGTTCTCAAGATTGTAGCAAGAAATCGGAAAGGCGTTCTACGCGTAGGAAGTGCGAGACAAAAATCTGCTAGAAGAAAAGTGGCGTTTGCATGCAGCTAGATGAAAAGGAAAACGGTGACACTTAGCTGCCAATCTAGTAACAAAAAATAAAAAAAGAAAAAAGAAAATGAAAAGAAAAAAGCTCATTGTCATGAAGATATTTGTAGAACAGCAAGAGGGAAGCCACTGGAGACGACATGCCTGGTCAAGATCGATTCGATTGCAGACCATTCTCTGGATTTTATCAGATGCCCAGTAGAAGCACCAGACCAGATATGGCAATAATATTCAATACACAGACGAATGGGAGATTCATCAATGTACAAGATGAATTCTGACAACGTAGGGAGCCAAACTTCCTCGCAGCAATTGACTCAATACAGTTGGTCTAATTTATGTCAGTTGAAAACGTGAGGCGAAGAAGGCGTAGGGTATTCCTTATCCAGAGTTCAGTATCAGCCATGCTGAAAACACACAAAAGTTTCTCTGTGGTGATTAAATGAAAGCTAATTTGTTGAGGAGGCTTTGAAATTCACAGGCCATTTCAGCCATGCTGAAAACACACAAAAGTTTCTCTGTGGTGATTAAATGAAAGCCAATTTATTGAGGAGGCTTTGAAATTCACAGGCCATTTCAGCCATGCTGAAAACACACAAAAGTTTCTCTGTGGTGATTAAATGAAAGCCAATTTGTTAAGGAGGCTTTGAAATTCACAGGCCATTTCAGCCATGCTGAAAACACACAAAAGTTTCTCTGTGGTGATTAAATGAAAGCCAATTTGTTGAGGAGGCTTTGAAATTCACAGGCCATTTAATCCATGCTGAAAATACACAGAAGTTTCTCTGTGGTGATTAAATGAAAGCTAATTTGTTAAGGAGGCTTTGAAATTCACAGGCCATTTCAGCCATGCTGAAAACACACAAAAGTTTCTCTGTGGTGATTAAATGAAAGCCAATTTGTTGAGGAGGCTTTGAAATTCACAGGCCATTTAATCCATGCTAAAAATACACAGAAGTTTCTCTGTGGTGATTAAATGAAAGCTAATTTGTTGAGGAGACTTTGAAATTCACAGGCCATTTCAGCCATGCTGAAAACACACAAAAGTTTCTCTGTGGTGATTAAATGAAAGCCAATTTGTTAAGGAGGCTTTGAAATTCACAGGCCATTTCAGCGATGCTTAAAACACACAAAAGTTTCTCTGTGGTGATTAAATGAAAACCAATTTGTTGAGGAGGCTTTGAAATTCACAGGCCATTTAATCCATGCTGAAAATACACAAAAGTTTCTCTCTGGTGATTAAATGAAAGCTAATTTGTTGAGGAGGCTTTGAAATTCACAGGCCATGTCCTGCTTCATTTAACCCCTGATTGGGAGTATTTGCCAGATATACTTTGCCCGATTTGTTGGATTTCCTACTAAGAGAGGAGTAAATGGTAGTGCCATCTGCATAAATAGTTGAGAACTGATGACGCCAGAGAGATCATTGATGAAGATCAAAAACTGCGCAGCTCCAAGAATAGAGCCCTGGTGTGTGTGGGGGGGACACTGTTAATATGAAATGGTCTGGATGCGTTACCGTTCAATACGACTATTATTACTCTATTAGTTAGGAACGATTGGAGTAAGTCAAATATACCTCCCGTGAAACCAAAGCCCTCGAGCTTGCATAGAAGGCCAGAATGCTAAACCCTCGTCGAGTGTCTTTGAGATTTCTAGAGCCATAACTCGAGCTTCGCTATTTCTATCTCAAACTTTATCGTGATGGCCGTCAAAATGTTGGTTGTAGACCTGGATTTCCAAATTTTACATCATTGGAGATCATTGGAAAAATCGAAGAAAGCCATTGGTTACAGATTGGTAATCTTTAGCTCTGAGACATAAATTTTGAAAAAATTCTTCTGGTGGACATTTTTTTAAATGAATTAACTATTGGAAATATTCAAAATGCCGTTTCGTATAAGAAAAGTTTTTTTTTTCTTTATAAGCGCTTCCTTATATTGGTGGTTTGGTTTTCAGTTTGGCATATAATTTGATTATTATCGACATTGGTGGTTCTTATATGTGTAGAAATATTATGTTTGTTAAGATGTGATCTCAAAGAACTTTGGTCAAATAAGTTGCAAGTTAATCGGCGAGAGAGCATCGTGGTGGTATAACCAACGTAAACCGAATTTTGTTTAGACTTGTATTGGACATACACATTCGTAAAGCTCGTTACATTTTAGTGTTTGTTCATACGAATGACGTTCTTATTTCGTCTTGTTTATAATCTTGGTGCATCTGTTCGCAATAAAATAAGTTTATTTTATTTGATCGCGGATTATCATTTTGATTATTTATATTCAAAGTAATTTTATTTGCTCCTCGACGAATCCGTTTTCGATAGAAGTTTGTGTGATGTCTAATTCTTTATAATAGGCGAGACGATGAAATTAAGAGAACAAAGATATGAAGTTTTTTTTTCCGGCTATTTTATAGATAGATATAATAACAGACACATACACACACACACAGGGAGAGAGAGAGTGAGAGAGAGAGAGACAGACAGAGAGAGGGGGACGGGGAGAGAGAGTGTGGGCAAACACACACACAGAAAAATAAATTTGCTAGAATAAACTGTTGAATAAAGTATGTGTATACGTGTGTTCTACGTGGGACTGACGTCATAGTCGTCTGTTAAAATGGTATGGAGAGGTGTCTATGTGGGACCCTGTCTGTTTTCCATTAGGGCAGATCGATTTTGGGACCATTGTATTGCGCTCAGTCTGAAAGTTGGGGTTTGACATGACAAATAATGATACGAAATATTTCTTTCCGATTCGTTACCAATTTCTATGGAAACAAGTTTAAAGATAAGTTCAAATTTGGAGCTTTGGAATTTAATTCCAGTGGGCGTTGGACGATTTAACGCTTTCAAAGAATTCCCTTATAAAATTATTAAATGTGTAAATGACATTTAATTAAAAGGTCTTCCAAATGCAGCATTTGCCTCGTTCTCAATAAATCAAAGAATAATAATTTAGAACCAAGACCAATATAAAAAGGTAAGATACAAAATTGAATACAATATAATATATTTAGGTTGTGGCCAGCGATGGAAGACGATTCCAATTTTTTTTTTCTCGTATGAAATTTAGATATTGTTATTTTTCAGTGTAAAAAAAAATAAACTAGCTCTAAAAAAAAAAAGCCATAAACACTCATGAAAAAGTAAATTTCTTTAGCAGTAGTAAAAGTTGTTTATGAATCTTGTCTGGAAACTTCAGAAATCGTTATAATCTAACTTCTCGCCGTTTTGCCAATATTTTTATTGCATTTGATATTGAAATTTCGATCACTGTTCGTTTGTTACTGTAAAGTTAATTAGTTCTTTTGTATTTTTATAGAACAGACTTAATTATTGGAAAAAAAGAAAGTAAGCATTTTGTTTAATCTACATAATTTTGTATTTTCGAAATGACTGGCGTTTATTCAAAACGTTGTGTTTGTTGATTTCCGTGGGAGGAAATATATCTGAAAGATTTAGGTAAATAATACTGTTTATTTCTTTCTATTTTTCGAATTTCAAATTTACCTTTGAAATTTTATTAAAATAGGGTAATGGATGCACTTGTCCTCCTCGCAAGAAGTTAATATTAATTCTATGCTCGTATTTTTTGTTTGTTCAGTTTGAACTACTTCATATCTTGATTTTCAAAATTTAAATGAATTGAGAAATATAAACTGACTTCTGATAAAACTGTGTTAAATGAATTTCTATTCTTCTAACATCGTTCATACACTTCAAAATATCTCTTGTTCAATCCGCCATTCTTGTGTTCCGCACACGACACCCAAGTAAAAAAGAAAATCTCCTTCCGTCTCACTGCTTCAGCCTTCTTTTATTATACCAACACTACAGCCGACTAACCTATTAGCGTTCTTCGATTATGTTCTCAGTTACTCAGGCAAATTACATTCTCCAGTCCGACCAATCAGCACACGACTTGCTATTGGTCGAACCACACTAAGCTGTACAAAATCCACCGTCACAGAACATACACTGTTGGAATCATATTTACCAGCTATCACTAGCTTAGACCAGCTCTGACAAGCTATGACCAGCTAAGACCAGCTCAGACCAGCGGCCCGAGTGAAAACACTCGGATCCTTACGTTAAAAACTGACCCTGTGTCACAGCCTGACTCAGTGGGGGGGGGGGTCAAGTAAATATCTACTTACTTGGTGTAGGGATTCGTCCCTACGCTGGTGGTATCACGGCTAAGACTAGCTTGGACCATCTCTGATCAGTTTCGACCAGCTATGATAAGCCAAGACCAGCTATGACTAGCTTAAACGAGCTCTGACCAGCTTGGACCAGCTAAGACTAGCTATGACTAGCTTGGACAAGCTATGACCAGCTAAGACCTGCTGCCTGAGTGAAAACACTCGGGTCCCCACGTTAAAACCCAACCTTGTGTCACAACCTGACTCAGTGGGGGGGGGTCAAGTAAATATCCATACACCGTTGGAATCTTTCAACGTGAAGTGGGGAGGTCATGCCATTTTCAAGGAACCAAAATAACGCTGCTACGTGTCATGTGTTGAGGTAAGAAACTTATTTTCCTTTGCACCAGATGCAAGTCACTCTGACTCGCTTTGCTTCTACCTAATTGTTCACTACAACTTCCTTTCTCTGGTAAATAATATCGTGATATTTTCTTTCATATTTATCATGTATGCTAGATCTTTTTTTTAAACGTACTCACATTTTGAAATTTCAGGTTCCCATTGAAAAAAGGAAATATTTAAAAGCTCAGAGAAAACGGGACCAAAAGGCAGGTTCCAACTTGAAACTATTAACAAAAATGTAAAAAAAAGAAGTGCAACTGAAGAAGAGAGATTAGACAGGTAGATTAAAAGATAGCAGCAACAAGATTCTAGTCATGTCGCTTCTACATCAAACATAGTTCTACCAATGTCTTCCAATGAAAAAAAAAACAACCGATGACAGTTTTCAGCCAGGGAGAGAATCTAAGGGAAATTACAGTCTCTAGATATATCATAGAAGCAGAGTCATGAAAATATCTTCTGTATAAGTGTTAATATCAGAGTTGATAAAGACACTTTTCAATACAAAGAGATTACAAAGGAAAACAGCGAAAAAAAAATTCGCGACAATTTACCAGAGATAGACATAGGAGGCATATACATCACTCACAGAGTAATCTCTAACATTTTTTTAATATTTACTCAAATCCCACGACGTCAGGTTGTAACACAAGGTCAGTTTCATGTAAGGAGCCCGGGCGCGTACACCCGGGCTAGGAATAAAATTTTTTTAATATTTACTCAAATCCCACGACGTCAGGTTGTAACACAAGGTCAGTTTCATGTAAGGAGCCCGGGCGCGTACACCCGGGCTAGGAATAAATTTTTTTTAATATTTACTCAAATCCCACGACGTCAGGTTGTAACACAAGGTCAGTTTCATGTAAGAAGCCCGGGCGCGTACACCCGGGCTAGGAATAAAAATTGCCTCTGTGCGCACTCTGCCCAAAGACAGAGACGCAACTAAGAGATGGTAAATAGGGTGTTACAAACTACTCGAGTGTGTAATTTAAACAGAGTTATCTCTAAAATTGATGTAACTGGTGTTGTTCTATCAAAGGATGATGCTGATTTTATTTTTAAAAAAAGAATTTAAAAGCATAAATCCCATTAAGGCAGTTCTTGTGAACAATACCACTGGTTGTGAGGCAGAGCTAGTTATAGCTCTGGAGAAATGGGTTTAAAAGAAACTTGTACACTATTGTCAGTACACTTCATTAAAATGAACATTGAGAACTGTTTTAAGTACATTGATGGGACGACAAGGAGCCCCTCGTGTTTGGTAAGACGATAAACTACATCCGCGTCTTGGGTATGACGATAAACTACACCCGCGTCTTGGCTATGACGATAAAGTGCATCCGCATCCTGGGTATGAGGATAAACTACCTCCACGTCCTAGGTAAGACGATAAACTACGTCCAACAGCAAAGCCTCTGATCAGGGGGCTTTGAGGAGCGTGGAGCCACCTCTTTATTTGCTGGTGTTTCCAGGCCCACCCTGACCTGGGGTGGTAGCATCTGTTAGGGTCCCAATTATGGGTAAATAGTTAACACCCAAACTGGGTTCAAAACAATATGAAAGTTTAAAAATAGGTTTTAATACCAGAAATACTTTGTAAAAAAAAAACTTATTACCAGCAATAAATTTTTGAAGGAAAGTTATTACCAGCTATACATTTAAAAGAAAAAAATTACCAGCAATAGATTTTTGAAAATAAAACCAGCAATAAAAATCTTGTCGGCATTAAATAACCCATTGACGTTGATATACTGTAAAACAAACCAAACCAAACCAAATCAAACAAGGAGCGCTACTAATTTTACTGGAAAAATTTGCGGAAATGATTATCAGGATTTGAAACCAGTAGAATATAGCACTATTACCGGCCATCTTGATAACTTGTATCATACTGCAGGGTCAACGGAAGAGTTGCGAGTAAAGATTGCTCTAAAACGTGCAGCAGGAATTTCTCGAGGGAGAGTGAACCCTAGATTTGCTTCCCGGAAAATTGAGTCTCTAAATCAAGCAAGATGGCTAATTTTAGTTATTAGGTTAATGCTTTTATTTGCCAAAACTCTATGATAATTTATACAGCCTTATAAAAGTTGAGATTGAAATATCTGCAGTTAGTTTATTTGAAGTTAAAACGGATAATAAATTCCATTCTCGAAAACTGTATATCTTTAGCCTGATCTACAGAATGAATCAACATTCGGCTGAAAGAGAATGTTGCATTAAAAAAATTGCAGCACAAAAATAAGTTTTTGTTTCAGAATTAGCGAGCCACCAAGGAAGAGATTTAAAAAAAACCCAAAAAACTCTCTGAAGCGACACACTGGACAAATTTGATTAATCTCTCAGAAAATGGAGTTTGTGAACCTGTGCTTCCTGAAGGTTGTTTTTTTTTTCAAATTTTCTAATGAACAAAACGATGTTAGAGTTGCTGAATTTAGGTGTACATTCGCAAAAAATGTGGAAAAAATGGTAAATCAACTATTCAAGACTCAAGAATTGTATCTGAGCAAGAAGCAAGACACAAGCACATTATTACTAAATAATTGCGCCATCAAATAAGACATTCATTTAATTTAAAGGGAAATTATCCTGGACATTTTACTATATGATAATGTAATCATCATACTTATTATAAAACGCAGACTGTGTGTGTGTGTCTGTACGTTTATATATTGGATAGGATTTCCTACATTTTTCAACCGATTTCAACAAAACTTCACAGGACTACGTAAAATTACCTTGCGGTGGTTCTGACAACACCAAAAATTGGAAAAACACAATTGTTTTTGCACGAAATCAATTTGAAAACACGATTAAGAGGCATCACGAGAATGAAAGGGGGACAACTCATATCGAGTTATACTTATTATAAAATCCAGGTTGTGTGTGTGTGTGTGTGTTCGTTTATATATGAGATCGGATTTCCTACATTTTTCAACCGATTTCAACAAAACTTCACTTTTTTTTTGGCAGGTAGTGTTTCTTATTGTCTTGCACACTTTTTTCTTTATTTTTACATTCAGGATGCATTAAAAATTCCATTTACAAGACAATTTTTTATAATAAGATTCTATTCAATCGGTAGACTCATAACGATTCAAAACAATGTTTTTGTTTCAGTTTGGGTTTGACCAATTCGTAAAAAAAACAAAAACAAAAACAAAAAACTAATTAAGACATGTGTGTTCGTCAACCTTAAACAATAATCTTTGTCAATTTTATTTTTCAGTCTTTATGATGGTCGATACTTGATCTATCTCTTACTGTTACATCCCCGGGCAACGCCGGGCTTTACTGCTCGTATGTTATAGAGTGCAGTAGTTTTAGTGCAAATTTAAAACATTTTGCCTTATAAGTTGTGCCTAGCATGGTATTATATACACCTTTATCTATTTACTGAAGCTTTACGTATTTTAGATAGACAAGATGCATTACACAAGCACATTATAAGTAAATCATTGCGCCATCAAATAAAACCTTTATTTAAATCAAAGCTACATTATAATGTACTATTTTGTGCAGTGAAGTAGTTTTAATGTGGGTTTCTATAAACAATTTAAATGTCTTATAATTTGTACCCAGTAGTATTATGGTGTTATATACACTTATATGTAATTTTTGTTTTTATTTATTATGACTTAACAAATGGTGTAAGTTCTTATTCATTGATTAGTATTTTTTGTAAACATTTACAATTTTTGCACAATATTTACTTTTTTAAGCAATTTAGCCCTAGCATGGCGGGAGTATCATTAAAACGTAAGGGGCTACAGTGTGTGTAAATAAGGGAAAAAACTGGGTTATAGGGGGGGGGTCAGGAATGGATAAAAAGAAGAAGGGGGATCAAGGCATCAGAAGATGTCGATTGACATTACATTTAAATTTTTGAAGATTATAGGCCAGGTTAACTTTGTCAGTAATGTCGGATTTACTGTTGAGACAAGAGTAAACGATAGAAGCGGCTGTGTAGATGCCGACTTCAAAACTGATGGCGTCACAAAGATCATTGATGAAGATCAGAAACAGTGTAGAACCAAGGATGAAGTCTTGAGGAAAACCAGCGTTCGTATGGAAGGAACTAGAAGAGGACCCGTTCAGAACAACCTTTATTTCACGGTTATACAGGAATGATTGGATTAAATCAAATAATCGTCCTGTAATACCGCATTCCTGAAGCTAAAGTAGAAGGCCGGTATGCCAAACCCTGTCAAACGCCTTCGATATATCTAGAGTGCGATCTTCGACGTTATTATCAAGAGCTTGGTATACATATTCAGTTATTGCCGCAAGCACATCAGCGATAGACCGAGCATAGTTTGTCAGAGAGCAGCTAGTAGGAGGTGAGATGTTTAATTACTTCAGCATTGATTAAAGCATCGAAGACATTGATTAAGAGTGGTAGAAAACTGATGAGACGGTAGTTAAATGAGTTAGAAGGGTTTCCAGAGTTCTTAAAGACCTGGACGACAGAGGAGGGCTTCCGTCAGGCTGGAAAGCAAGAATCGGCTAGGCAATACTTGTAGTGTTTGAAGAGAACTAGAGCCAGCTCAGGGGCACATTTCTTTAGAACTATGGCTGGTATCCCTTCATTTGCTTTATGAGAGTCTAATTTAGAGATGATGTCTGATACCATCGACAGGGTTATGCACGTCTCACTCAGTATAGCCTCAGTTCTAGCGGCAAAATCATGTGTGGACACCCTGGATGAGCCGTGTGTTGAGTTGCATTTAGGAGGACTTCGAATTTATTGAATAGAGGAAGGATGGTGGATTGGCTGTAGTTCAGCACACTCTTGAAGAACAGCCAGCAATCTTTAGAGGCAAACTTGTAAGATGCAATACGTTGTTTCATCCTATCAGCAAATAGTAAATTTGAGACAACCAGACGTCTGTTACAATCAGAAATATCGCTCTGCTACAGACGGAAGAAGTGATTCCTATGGGGTGTATCGACAGAGAAAGCAGGAGAGGACCGCGATTTAACTTGACATTTTCTTGCTGGGATGAAGACTTCGATGCCGGCTTTTACCCAGGAGGAGACCCCAGACGCACATTTTTGTACGGGATAAGACAAAGAGAAGTCACGAAGGAAATGACGGAAAGAGTCCCAGTCTGCGTGTACTTAGCAGAAAGATATTCTTTTAGTAGAAGGTTCATAGTTAGAGAGTAGAGTAGAAGGAGATGTTGACAGACACCACCGCGTGATCAGAGTTGTCAAGAGGGCAGAGCTGCGTAGCGCCACATAAAAACAGGAATAAAAGTAAAACAGAGATCGAGAAGAGAAGCGTAACCGTCCGGGTTACTGGGGAAACGTGTTGGAAAGTTGACCACTTGCAGGAGAGATTGAGTGATTGAAGAGTTAAGAATACCAGCCAGGTCAGTTACAGACTGCTTAAGTCACATGGTATTGTGGATATTAAATCTAGGTGGGAAACCAGGTGTGGGTACCCTGGAGGATTTGTGTTAAGTTGGATAAGAATTTCTGAGCAAAGCATTCAGCCTTATCAGCTGTGGAAGTTAGGATTTCGAATTGATTGAATAGAGGAAAGATTGAGGTTTGATGTATTTAAGCACAAACTTGAAGAGCCGTCAATAATCTTCAGAACCAAACTTGCGAGATGCAACACGTTGTATCATTCTATCAACAAACTGTAACTTTGCTTCATTGAGAACACGCTTGCACGCATTACAAGCAGAGACAAACAGACGTCTGTTGCAATCAGAGATGTCACTCCGGTACATACGGAAGAAGTGATGAGGCTATAGAGGCAGAGCAATCAGGTGAGAACCAAGGAGATGAGCGTGATTTAACTTGGTATTTTCTTGCTGGGATGAAAGTCTCGATATTAGGTTTTGCCCAGGAGGAGACCTCAGACGCACATTTTTGTACGGGATGATTAAAACTACATTCCAAGGGATGTCGCGATTGAAATCACAGAACGAGTCCCAGTCTGCAACAGTAAAAAAATTGCATATTTTGCTTGTGGTGTTTCATAATTAGAATTTTGGTTTGAATATATGTTCAATTCAATATGGCAAAATATCAACTTTTTGGGGATGTATTCTTGAAATAGTAAAATTTTGAAGTCAGACTTTAAGCAATAACGCGCGGGAATTAGGTATAGCTGTACATCTTTTTTTGAGTCGATGTTAAAACCTAAATACTTAGAAGTTTCTAAAAGCTATGAATCTAATTTTTGGTTTCCATAAATATCACATAAAACTCTAGTTATGATATTCCAAATAGGGATTGTCATTTTATTGATCTTAGAGTTCAAGTATCATTCAAACTACCTTACGTAGCGATCACATACATAATGTCTACTCATACATATATGCTTATTAGTGGTAGCTCTAAACATCTACAGAGGCAATCTATTCAATCCAGAGACAGAGAAAGGTGTATTAACACTCGAGTTGCCGAATTTGCACATTCGCAAGGTGGTTACAGAATTCTGCTTTGAATATATTTCCCATTCATTGTATTTAATACAGATGATATTATTTTTTTGGGGATTTATTTTGTAATAGTTAAAATTTTGAAGTCAGTTTGTAAGCAAAAAATAACAAAACAAACTGTGGAAATTAAGTATTTCTGTAGATTTTTTTTTCAGATATTCTTTAAACATAAATGCTCAAAAATTGATAAAAAGCTGAAACTAATTTTGGTGTCAGTACTTATCACATGAATCCCCAGTTTTCACAATGAGTGCAATGTTAATTTTCTAAAATAAAAAAATGAAAAATCAACCTGCACTAATGCCATATTATTAGGATATTTCAAGTGGGGATTGCAGTTGTATGTAGTCAGTATTGATCTTACAGTTCAAGTACCATTGTCACTACCTTATGTAGCGATCATATACATAATGTATACTCATACACATATGCTTATTAGTGGTAACCCTAACCAACCATTACTACAGAGGTACAGAGAGAAAGGGATATTAAAGTTTTTGTAATAACACTATGGATTTTAATGACAGATTCTTGTGGATCAGCTGATAAAAGGACCAGAGAAAGATTATCTTACAATCCAAGATGGATTGTAAGATAATCTTTCTTTAATCTTTTTATCAGCTGCTTGGAAGGTGTAGGGAAATGAGAAAAGCTACATTGTTTTTTCGAGGCTCTAAATGGAAGTTCATTTTGACGAAGTGATCAGCCAATGGGTGCAATTCTGAACTAATACACTGGTCAACCTCTCATAAAATAGAGGTTGTGAACCTATGCTTGCAGAAGGTTTTTCAAATAATGAACTGCAAGAGGTTCTTATGAATGGAACGATATTGGAGTTGCCAAATTTATCTGCATATTCACAAGGTGTTACACATTTTAAACTTACCAAATTGCATATTTTGCTTGTGGTGATTCATAATTAGAATTCTAGTTTGAATATATTTTTATCTAATACAAAAAATTAGAACTTTATTTGGATTTATTCTTGAAATAGTTCAAATTTTGAAGTCAGTTTGTAAACAAAAAACCTGTGGAAATTAGGTAATTCTGTAGATTTTTTTCATATAGTCATTAAACCTAAACGCTAAAAAAAAAAAAAAAGAAGCTGAATCTAATTTTTGGTGTCAGTACTTAACAAATCAAACCCCATCTTTCACAATGAGTGCAATGTTAATTTTCTAAAATAATGGGAAAGAAATCATCCTAGTCTATTTATGTATGCATGTCGTATTTCGGCTGTGGGTATCTTAGAAGGCCTTCCAAAAGCTAATCAACGTATTAAGAAACACAAAAAATTCACGACAAAGAAAAGAGTACTTCCCTGTTATGCTATATCATTTCCCTTATATGGAAGTGAATGTTAGACAATCTCTATACAGATGAAGAAAAAAAAAACTTAAAGCAAGAGAAATGTAGTGTAAGGATGCCGACGATACCTTAAACCAAACATGAGAAACAGCGGAAATGGCAACAAAAAGGACACTTCTACTTAACACCAG
Source organism: Acanthosepion lycidas (assembly GCA_963932145.1). Classification (NCBI taxonomy): domain Eukaryota; kingdom Metazoa; phylum Mollusca; class Cephalopoda; order Sepiida; family Sepiidae; genus Acanthosepion; species Acanthosepion lycidas. The sequence goes on along the minus strand of OZ010608.1, from coordinate 47,977,004 downwards.
GAAGAGAAAGTTAAAATTTCTAGAGCACATAATGAGGAAAGAGGGCTTGGAAAATCTGTTACTCACAGGACATATTGAAGGTAAGCAGGGTAGGAGAAAAACAACGCATAACTTACGTCGTGAGATTGAGTAAATTGATGGCGGAACAAGTTTTAAGGGAGATAAGAAAGAAAATAAAAGAGCTACAAATGACAGGAAATTGTGGAGAGCCACGATTGCAAACACTCAGAAGGGATGCAGCGCATAGAAGTATAAGAATTCATTGATTCTAATCTGATTCAATTTCCCGTCTCCCTGTAAGCGAGATGAAGAGATCCGTTTGGAAATTGGCTCTTGGATTCTAATTGATCAGTAGACCGTGAGCCTATATTATATTTGCGAAGAGATCTTGTTTCCGATTAGATCGCTATTCTATTACGTTCGTATTCTCGTAGAGACACATTTTATGATTAATTGTTCAGACTATGTGATCATATATTTGTTGGAAGCGTTTTGGATTGGTTCGTGGAAATATGACTTCATGGTCTATTGATATTTATCGATATTTAGAGATACTGAAATTCTGGTCTCCTTATTACTATTTAGATACGGTTACTACATATTAACCTTTGATGTTTTGAAATACATTGTTAATATTAAATTTTGCTTGAATATAAAATGTGTTCCAATAATTTGAACCGACTTTAAATGTTAATTAAGTTTAAGCGACTAATTATTTTTTCTTTTCCTTTCAGAGTGACAAATATTTGGGCGATATTATTTTTCACACAAAACTGCCATGACTTAAATAACATGATCCAACAGAGAAATAAATAAATTTTCACCAATAACACTGATTTATTTACTGCTGAATTTGATCCGTCTTAATGAAACACCCTTATATATAATCCGTATTAAAGAAACACGCTTTACATTACGATCTCTCTACTCTCCATCTTTCTTTCAGTGCCTTTGACATTTTATAAACTTTTCTCTTTGTAATATTGAGCGGGATTCGTTATTATTCTCAGCATCTATTTTTTTTTACAGGTACTCCAGTTTTACGAAAGTTTCGATTTATTCCCATTGCTAATGAAAACCACACATGCCTTTCAAACACCGCCATACTTAGATATCGCAGATCCCAGATCTAAAAGGTGTTCCAATAATTTTAACCGATTTAAAATGTGAATTAAGTTTAAGCGTCTAATGCAAAATTCAATATAATTAAAAAAATAGAAAAAGGCAGAAAAGATTTCCTTAGAAAAATACTAGAGGAACATGAAGACAAATGGATTTTGCGCCTCAAGACACTTCGTCCAGATGGGCTTAATCACAAATTTAACAACACAGATAGAATTAATAAATAACCCCATAAATCAAGCCCTATCAACTTTTTTCACTCACACGAGAGAGATGTGCTTGCAGAGCTGTTGAGGCCTGAAAATTTTAATTTTTTAATATTCTTTTTATTGTTCAAAACATACACACACACACATACAGTGCTGTTCGATAAAAGTGACTCACCTGATTTTTTTACTTAAAAATATTTTCGCCGATAGCCTTTTGGATCAAACTAATTTTTAATCTAACTAATATAAAGACCACTTCCCGACCACCTAGTAAAAAAGTTTACTCACCCTAAGGTATTCTATTGATAATTATAATTTTGGATATAAATGAGATTTAGGGAAAAATTCTGTGCAAAAAAAAAAGTGACTCACTTATTTCCTGCAACTAGTAATCAATAGAAACATAACCGAACAGCTTTAAATAAAGAATAATAGAGGTATAATTTATTTATAATAGGTAATATAGTTCGAAATATTTAATAATCTATGGGTCCTCCTTTATTTTGAATAACCTTTTCAACCCTTTTTGGCATTGACTTGATTAGGTTCTGGCAAATCTCATCTCCAAACTTTGAATTCCATTCGGATATGAAATTCACAATCAAATCCTCTTTGTTGTTCAACTGCTTTCTCGAGAGCCTGTACTTTATAATGCTCCATAAGTATTGTATGGGGTTGGGGTCAGGAGATTGTGGCGCCCATGTCATAACACTCACCTGCTTCTCATCAAAGTATTCCATCATCAATTTTGATTTGTGACAGGGAACATTATCCTGCATAAAAATGAGCTTGGTGGGGAGAAGGGAGAAGACAAGACTCTAAATTTCTCTTGTACTGCTCGCTACTGAGGGTCTTTTCAATTGGTTTCAAGAAACCAGTTCCATGAAAAGAAAAGCATCCCTAGAACATTATACTGAACGGATGCTTGACAGTACTTACTGCTAAATTCAAAGAGCTTTCAAAGCTTCTTTCTTCGGATTTTAGATAGCTTATCCTTTGAATTTAGCTCAACTTTCGTTTCATAGGAGAAGAGAACATTTAGTAAAAAAAAAAAATCAGTTGAGTGACTTTTATCGAACAGCACTGTATATATAATCGTAAATTTCTACTGAAAGAACTAAATGTCAGTATCCTAGATAAAACTTTAGAATGTAGCTTTTTCATTAATCAATTCACCCCAAGCAAGGTGATGAGGACACTAAAACTGAAGAGGCTACTAGGAGTGAAAGAGAATGAAAAGATCTTTAACGGGAAACAAGGAATAGAGAACTCAGGTGAACTTTCCGATCATTTCACCTATCGGACTATTAGACTTCTACCTCTTTTGGAGGAAAGTATTATAGGCTCTAATCAATGCTGAATTGGTTAAACATTTCACATCGTAGCCCCTTCTTTCCGATTCGCAATATGGCTTTCGTTTCTCTAGGCCAACTGCTGATGTACAGGCGATAATTGCTGAGTCTATGAATCTCTAGATAAGAACGTGAAAGTTGTTCTTTGGAGATCTCAAAAGCTTTTGATAGGGGAAAATATACTTAGTCGACGCGTTTCGTCCTCTGAGGGACTTTATCAAGACAGATGTTGAATTTGTTACACGTGTTTATATACAAGAGCTATGTTGTTATTGGTTTAGCAAGGTTTTTAAATTTGAGAACGTTCATGAATATTCATCAAGTGGTTGAAAGGTCAGCCAAAACGTGTAGAGGATACAAAATGCGATAATTCAAAGTTTTGTAAGCGAAAAGTAAGCGAAATTTTAAATAAATGAATATTTTTCAAATTGTGATCAGACTCTTATAGTTTGGGATTGACGTATATGCTGTATATTTTCGAATACATGATGCAATGGATTTAATCGTTTTTTTGTTTTGTTTTTTTTTTTTTTCAACATTTTTTGTGGCCGTGTAACTTGACCTGGGAAAGGAGAGATTGGAAAGCAGCCATGATGTAGATTTATATTTTGATAAGAGCCGATAGCAGCAGTCTCGAGAATTTTTGGCAATTTATTTTATATATGCCTGCTTCTGAAACAAGGAAAGAAGAAAAATTGAAATCAATAGGAAAGAAAAAGAAAGAAATCCACGAGAAAGAAAAGAAGAAAAATTGAAAATAAAGATTATAATTTTGGCTGAATCTATTTCTGTGTATGACAAGTGCATTTGATAAATTATTATGTATAAGATCCCTTTTGTGTTTATAGATGCATTTTTTTTTATTCCTGCATGTTGCACCAGTGGATTTGAGGAACAGTTCTGGCAATTTATTTTATATATAACTGCATCTGAATTATTATTGCTATGGGTGTTTTTAGTTCTGATCCTATTCATAATGGATCTGGGAGTATTCTGACTATTTAGAAGTTCTTTTAGATAGTGTATGTTATGGAGTTGGTAGGTTGTATTATATATCTGTCTTTGTTTAGTTTATTGTTGTGGATAATATTGTTTTTGTTGCGGTCGTGTATCTTGTATGCGTTGTGTCGGATGAGAATAGTTTTTCCACTTGTCTTTTTGGTCATATGCTCCCTTTCGTAGGTTGAGCACTGTGAGAGAAACGGAATTTGATAGCTGCTGCTCATTAATGCTAAGCTCTTCACTACGAATTGAGCCCTCTGGTAGCCAGTGATTGTTAAAAACTTCTTTTCTTCCTAGCGTGGCCTAGTGGTGAGAGACTGTATCCTATATCAAATTGGTCGGGTTCCGATCCCGGCTTGAAGCAATCGCATGTCTAGCCACACTGATGAGCTGTGATACAGCGAAATAGTCTGTCTGTGGATGACTATATATATATATTAACACACACATATATATCAGGTCATCCCATAAGTTCTGTCCGAATTTTAACTGTTTGTTAAAATGAATGAAATTTAAAGAGTATTAATGTCTAATAGAACTGAACATTATTTTTATGTGTAGATGCATTGAAACTGATCAAATTTTATTTCAGAGAACAATAAAATTAAATTTTGTTTGATTAAAACCCTGCTAACATGGAAGTACCCAAGAATCATTTGAGGCACATAATGCTTTATGAGTTCAAGGAAGGAAACTCAGCAGCCGAAGCGGCTCGAAACATTCACCCAGTTTATGGAGAGGAATGTGTGAATGAAAGAACTTGGAGAAGATGGTTTGCAAAATTCAGAGGTGGAGATTTCACCCTTGAAGATGAAGATAGAAGCGGACGTCCAGTTGAGTTTGATGAAAAGCTTCTTGAAGCAGCCCTTGAAGAAAATCCTGCTTTATCAGTTGAGGAATTGGCAGTGGTTCTCAGTTCAAACCATACAACTGTTTATCATCTTCAACAACTTGGAAAAGTTCCTAAATTTGGAAAATGAGTGCCTCATGAATTGTCTGAAAACAACCTCAAATCCCGAGTTGACATCTGCTCTTCTCTCCATTTTCGCCAACTTGTTTCACCTTTTTTGGATAGACTTGTGAATGGCGAGGAAAAATAGATCTTTTATCGAAATGTTAAGCATCGTAGACAGTGACTTGGTAAAGGGGAAGAACCCCAGCCATAGCCGAGAAGGGAACTTCATAGGCAAAAGGTTCTTCTTTCAATCTGGTGGGATCGCCAAGGAATAATCCACTTTGAATTCTTACCACCTAATGCAACAATTAATGCTCAAATATACTGTCAGCAATTACAGCGTTTGAACCAAGCTTTGAGGAAAAAAAGACCTGCTCTAGAGAATCGAAAAGAGGTGATGTTTCATCAGGATAATGCGCGACCCCACACAGCAAGAATCACGTCACAAAAGATCGAAGAACTTGGGTGGGAGAAAATTCCTCATCCACCTTATTCTCCCGATCTTGCTCCTTCAGACTACCATTTGTTTCGTAGCTTACAGAATCATTTGAAAGAAACAGCTTTTGTAACACAGGAAGAGCTTAAAACTGACATTTGTGAGTTCTTCGAATCAAAACCAAAAGAATTTTACAGTAATGGAATTAGTAAGCTTGTAAATAGATGGAAGGAAGTCCTAGATAATCAGGGGAAATACATTGTTGATTGAATCTGTAACATTTGGTCACTTGTTTTCTTTATTAAAAATTCGGACAGAACTTATGGGATGACCTGATATATATATATATATATATATATATATATATATATATATATATATATATATATATATATATGAAGAAAAATATACGGAAAAAAAAACAAACAAAAATCCTTATATGCAATTATGCTGTTTTAATGTTAATATAATGTCAACGCCAGACTTTTCGTTCTAATAAACCATCTTCAGGACATATTCATAAAATATAATTAACATTATCAATTCAACATGACAAATATGTCCTGAAGATGGTTTATTAGACCCGAACGTCTGACGTTGACATTACATTAATATTAAAACAGCATAATTGCATATAAGGATTTTTTTTTCCGTATATTTTTCTTCATACTGTCGGATCTATATCCATATATTTGCTTACATATATATATATATATATATATATATATATATATATATATATATATCAGGTACGAATTGTTGAAATTGATTCAAACAAGTTCCCTAATATTTCATGTGTCTGAACGAAGAACATCATTTTACAATAATTTTTCTCTTCTTGGAGGAAGACCTTTCCTGCTTTAAGGTACTGCGTTGACAATAATTAAAAAAAAAGATCATAGTACCCCAAAGAAGACAATAATGCCACTATGACGCAATGGCTTACTGAGAGTGAAAAACAATGTGAAGACTTTAGTTAGAATAAAGTACAATAAAAGAACACGATATCGATTGGCTTTGCATTTATTTATTTATTTGCATAATTGTAGGTGGCTTGGAAAGAAAAAATCGAAAGAGAATTGCACAGGCGGAAAAATAAACTATTAGAATAGAACATGTAATTATATTTAGATATTTCATCAGTAACTCGGTGAATGCTAGTTGCCAGTGTTGATGCACGTTAAAATTTATGCGGCCGAGGTACTAAAGTGGAAAGTCTATAAAAAATTGCCTTGAAAATATTTATTATTTATTAAAAAATAAGAATTATAATAAATGTATTTTATCAAAAGTTATGAAAATAAAAATATTAAAAATCATTGCAGCTGCTTGCTTTCCATTCACGTTTCATCTTCAAAAATGCAAACGTAATGTCAATCTTTATCTACTGTCCTATTAATTCTTATTCTTTTATTGTCCCCTCTTAATAGTAGTTTTTTTTTCATATTCTCTAAAATTCAGTAACCTCTTGCGTTCTAATGGCTTTATTGCCTTGCTGGGGGTGCAATGGTAAAAAAAATACTTCAGTAAATTAAACGAATTCTAGTATTAACTGAATACTAGAACCACTATTATAATAGTTTTAATACTAGTATAATACTTACTATATACATACTTTTGAAGCCCCTGTATATCCTGATAATTTTACCAGCGTCCGTTTGTTAATACCATCCGAATCAAGGCGATAATGTTACTAAGACGGAAAGGGTTACAGGGTTTGAAACAAAATGAGAAGACTTTACTGAGAAGTGAGGAGAACGGATAATAAAAGAAAGGGAATCACGAAGATAGAATATGGCGATTGACGTTGAATTTAAATATTTGAAGATTGTAGTTGGCTGGGAAGCAAGAAATCGGAAAGGAATCCCGCAGGCGAGAAAAGAAACGGTTAGGATAGAACTGATAGTTGCATCTAGGTAGTTCAACAGTAAAATGGTGAAACTTAGTTGCCGATTTAGTAGTAGGCTTATATTCATGCAGTCGAGGTACTAAAGAGGAAAGTCCATAAAAAAATTGCCATGAAAATATTTGTAGCAAAGACGGAAGGAAACCATATCATGGCTGTAAAAAAAAATGAGTGGAGTCTAGATGCCAGGTCAGATTCGATTATTCTACAGAATGTTATTTCGAGATCTATAGTAGGATCACCAGATCAAATATGGAAGCAATATGCGATACACAGAAGAATGGTAGATTTATAAATGTGGAAAATTAATTCCGATAAGAAAAAAATGTCTGCCCCGACACAGTGAACCAACTTTTCCGACAGTAGATCTAGCAATTGATTCAGTATAATCAATCCACTTCATGCCAGTGGAAAACATAAGTCCAAGAATAAGTTGTACTCCTAGAGGTTAGCATCAGCCATACTAATGGAAGGCAGTGAATTTTCTCTGTGGTGATTAAATGATAGCAGTTTTGTTTTGGACGCGTTTAAGTTTACAAGTTGCTTAATGTGGGCTTTTTCTTTTTTTTTTTTAATTTATTCCCCTGTATCTATCAGTTTTGTCAAATACCAACCATATCGCACCCTCAAGAAACAAAAATGAGAAAAAGAAAAAAAAAGAAAAAGAAAAATTAAAGTCTATAATGAGAAAAGAAAGAAGAAGGTAAGCCTAAAAAAGAAATAAAAGAAAAAAAGGAAGTGAATGATAAAGAAAGAAAATTTAGGTGGGTTGGTTGGTTTTTATGGCATATCAACCACTGTGGGTCATTGAATGCCAAATCAAGGTATCTATATATATATATATATATATATATATATATATACACACACACACACACACACATATATATATATATATATATATATACCTATACATAAATTAAATATACAGTACTATTAAACATATAGCTGGCAAGATTATTTTTTCAAAAACGCATAGCTGGCAATATTATTCCTTCAAGAAAACGTATAGCTGGCAACATTACTTTTTTTCAAAAAACGTATAGCTGGCAACATCATTTTTCAAAAACACATAGCTGGCAACATTGTTGTTTCAAAAACATATAGCTGGCAACATTGTTGTTTCAAAAACGCATACCTGGCAACATTGTTTTTACCAAAAAACGTATAGCTGGCAACATTGTTTCAAAAAACGTATAGCTGGCAACATTATTGTTTTCAAAAACACATAGCTGGCAACATTATTGTTTCTAAAAAACGTATAGTTAGCAACATTATTGTTTCAAAAACGTATAGCAGGCAACATTTTTTTTTTTTTCAAAAAAAACGTATAGCTGGCAAGATTATTTTTTCGATACATTATCTGAGATCTTGTTGTTGGACGTAGTTTATCGTCATGCCCAGGACGTGGATGTAGTTTATTGTCATATCCAGGACGTGAAAATTTAGGGAAGGAATGAGAATAAAAAAAAAAGAATATAATGGAAATCAAAAAGAAAAATGAAAAAGAAAAAAAACGAAAATCAATAAAAATCAATAAAAATCAATTAGAAAAAAAGAAAGGAAATAAAAAAATAAATCAATGAAAAAAGAAAGAAAAGAACAAAAAATGAAAACGAAAGAATAAAAACAGAAGGAAAATCAATGAGACAAAAAGAAAAGAAAAAAAGAAACGAATTCAATAAAAACGAAAAGAAATATAAATCTATCAAAAAAAAGATAAAAAAGAAAAAAAGAAAAAATGAAAAAAAAGAAAAAAACAAAAAAAGAAAAAAACAAAAAAAACAAAAAAAAGAAAAAAGAAAAAAAAGAAAAAAAGAAAAAAAGAAAAAAAAGAAAAAAGAAAAAAAAGAAGAAACATACGAGAATGAAAATAAAATAAATAAAAGAAAAGGAAAGCAAAAAAGAAGTGATATCAAGAAGACAGGAAGCGGGTAAAAGAAAAGAAAAGAAAAAAGCAAAGGCAGTCTTCAAGAGAGTAAAAGGAAAGATGAAAAGGAAGAGAAATCAATAAGGAGGAGAAAAAAAAAGGAAGTTCAAAGAAACAAAAAAAATAACAGATAGCGATCAACGAGAAAGAAAAAAAAGAAAGAAATCGACAAGAAAGACAAATGGAAAAAGAAAAGAATAGAAATCAACAAGGAAGAAAAAGTAAAACACTGAAGTCAAAAAGAAAGAAAAAAGTAAGGAAATCAAGACGAAAGAAAAAAGAACGAAGAAAGAGAAAAGAGATCATCAAGTAATGAATAGATAAAATAAAAAAGAAATTCACAAGACAGAAAAAAAAAAGAAAGGAAAAAAAGAATAGAAATCAGTAAGAAAGAAAGAAGAAAAGAGATCCATGAAGAAGAAAAAGGAAAGAAGAAAATACAGAAATCAGTAAGAAAATCAAAGAAAGATTGGCAAGAAAAAAAAAAAAAAAGGAGAGAATAGAATAGAAATTAATGTGAAAGAAAAAGAAATTAATTTAATGCGAAAGAAAAAGAAGGAATAAAAACAAAGGCAACCAACAGAAAGAACGATAAACTCAAGAAAACACAAACTACATCAATAAGGAAGAACGAAAGAAAGAAAAAAAAAAAAAAAACAGAAATTATTCTTGGATTTGAAACCCGTATGATCTGTTATCATCATTGCCTTCAGAAACCAAATCTTGATAAATCGAGTTTCATTTCAACCTCGTCTAATTACAAAGTCTTACATCAAAATCAGCCGCCCATTTCGTGGAAAGAAATTGTTTTATCACGATGCCTGTTCACCTTCTACAGCCGGTTGTCATGGTGATAAATGACAATGCTTATTAAAAAGAGGAAAAAAGAAGGAAAAATGGTGAAGAAACGAGAAAACATTGTCAAAATGCCATAATAGCTACACTGCTATTTCCGACTGCATCTGCGAGCAGAAAATATATATGCTGGTCCTTCAAAAATTGTTCGCACACGCGAATGCCGAAAGATGCCGAGGAATCGTTGAAGCGCAGTAATTAGTCAAGATAGTTTGGTAGATCATTAGCCAGAGAAGAGAAATCTCGAATCATGTGTACCTAATTAGCGTAGCCGTATAGTACCGTAAACTAAACTTTGTAAACATCGAGGGTAACCTAGTGGATTAAAAGCGTTGGTTGGTGAATTTGTTTATATAATAATTCTGAGTTCGATCCCTATGCCTGGTAGTTTCAGACTAGACTCAGTGGAAACAGGGTGAACACTGAGTGGTGCTAAATAAGAACAAGACGAAATATCCCGAAAAATGGAGGGTGGAACAAGAACAATGTCCTTCCGTAAATTAAATAAAGTGTTTATTTGGAAATTATCTGAAGCATAACCTGATTCATAAGTACTTGATAAAAGTCGGAGTGTACAAATGCCGAAACGTTATGATAATAATAACAACAAAGATGAGGAGAATATTCCGCATGCAAATAATGTAAACAATGATAACTTCTCGCCCATAAACTCAAACAAACAACGGTACCTACTGGTTTTGGAAACAACAGTTGAACGTGTAACGATTGCAATTGGCACAGAGTTAGAGTTAGGATTATGTTGAAAGTTTTACCATCTTTAGATAACATCTTTAGTAAAATTAATAACAACGAGCCTTAATTCAGAAATCCCACAAAAGAAAAATTGTCCCTCCGACAAGAATCGAACCTGCACCCCTTTTTTCCTGATAAAAAAAAAAATCAATTGCACTTTGTTCTTTTAAATTTCTGACGAAGGAACACGATGAAAAATGGAACATACATTCATTTTGACATTTAATGGCTTTTCTCTTTCAAAGAATACAAATAATATTCTTTCCAATCATTAACAATAAAAGAGAAATTATAGCCTTACACTATACGGTTGCAAACGGTAATTGTTACTGTTAAAGATAAATCCTTATTAGAGAAAGAATCTGTTAAAGTTAACTCCATATAAAAGAAAAGAGCTATAGCCCAACTTCCCTCATTTGCCATTGTTTATAACAAGTAAGGATATGCAACCTAAGTGAATAGACTGAATGATACACAAAAGAAATTCCATTCATTTCTAATGAAAAAATGATTTGAAATGTAGAAAAATTTTCAAGGATAAATATTAATTGAAATTATTTTTCAAAACACACCAATACTTTGCATGTTAAAACAATAAGAATAAGATATATATTATAGTCTTACAGCAAACGGTTGTTGTTATAGTTAAAACTAAATCCATATAACAGACAATAGGTAGATATCTTCCAACCTATAGAGAAACAAAAGTTATTTATACGTAAAGAATCTTCACTAAATCTAATAATGATAGTAATCTAATTTTTGGCTTGTAAGTAAATATATATATATATATATATATATATATATATATATATGTATGAAAAAAATTCTCATTCTAAATGTAAAATACATGTAATACAATAATAATAAAAACAAAATGTCCGTAGCAACTGGAAGAATTTAGAGGGGACGCTATTTTCCTACTGTTAACTGAAAATTACGTCAAGTACTGTCACGTGTGGATATAGTTTTTATTGCTCTGTTGACAGATTCAACCATTTTCTTTTGATTTCACGATACTCTTGTGTACGTTTGCTTGAGAGAATAGTAATATATATATATAGTAATAATTTATATTATTACTATATATATATATATATATATATATATATATATATATATATATATATATATATATATATATATATATGGTTTTGTTATTATTAGTTACTTTGTTTAAGAAATTCATTTCGTTATTTTTTGCCTTTAAAAAGTCCACATTGGACGAAAGGCGTCGGCTACAATTACAGTTTCCTATTGTCTTATATATATATATATATATGAAGAAATATAGTTTTAAGGTGTGCTATATTTATGGGATAAAGTGCTCAATATCATATATATATATATATATATATATATATATATATATATATATATATATATATATATATATATATATGTATATATATAATTATTTATTTAAAAATATGATTCCAATACGCTACATCATTTTTTTCAAAAACACATAGCTGGCAACATTGTTGTTTCAAAAACATATAGCTGGCAACATTGTTGTTTCAAAAACGCATAGCTGGCAACATTGTTTCAAGACGCATAGCTGGTAGCATTTTTTACCAAAAAACGTATAGCTGGCAACATTATTGTTTCAAAAAACGTATAGCTGGCAACATTATTGTTTTCAAAAACACATAGCTGGCAACATTATTGTTTCTAAAAAACGTATAGCTAGCAGCATTATTGTTTCAAAAACGTATAGCAGGCAACATTATTTTTTCCAAAACATTATTTTTTTTTATATATATAAAAGTGAACATTGAAGCAACATTCAGAAGCGACAGGTTGTTTCGTAGGAGATGCAATGGTCAGGCGGCCTGACGATTGCGCCTAGCATGAAACAGCTTGTCGCCTCTGAGTGTTGACTTCTATGATCACTTTTATACACACACACACACACACACACACACACACACACACACACACACACACACACACATATATATATATATATATATATCCATGTAAAATGAGAACGAATAGAGTCCATTTTTGGCGTTATAAACATTCAATTTAAAAGAGGGTTTAATAAATACAAAAGTAGAGCAATAGAGAGTGTCTTTCTTTTTTTATTCTTTTCCTTTTCATCCTTTTCTTGTGAAAAGAGGAGGGTGTATCTTGTTTTTAAACATCAATAAATTGTCTACTCACCAGTTATTAACTAACGCCTGGTGTTAATATGCATCGAAACATGATTGCATTTGTGTTGCGATTTTTTACATGTTTTTTTACGCAATATCCTAATATATATATATATATATATATATATATATATATATATATATATATATATATATATATATATAAATATATATATATATGATTGGAAAAAATAAAAAAATAATTCTGTTACAGTTATTCATTATAATATGTTGGTTAAAATTGCATGTTAAAAAATGTATTTATGAACACTAGAATGATCTCCTGTATAGCAATTTATCCTATGCATTAGTTATATACAAAAATATTTACACAAAATAACATTAGTTATACACAAAAATATTTACACCATAACTTTGAACTTAAGAACTTACTTATTAAAATATTTGATTTGGTTTGTTTTACGGCATATCAGCCTCAGTGGATTATTTAATTTAATTTTTATTTTCAAATTTTTTTTTCTTCAAAAATGTATTGCCGGTAAATTTTTTTTTAAAAAAGTATTGCTGGTAATAGTTTTTTTAATAAAATGTATTGCTGGTAATAATTTTTTAAAAATGTATTGTTGGTATTTTTTTTCAAAAATGTATTGTTGGTAATATTTTTTCAAAAATGTATTTCTGGTAATATCTTTTTTTCAAAAAATTATTGCTGGTAATAATCTTTTACAAAAATATATTGCTGGTATTAAAATCTATTTTTACACTTTCATAGTGTCTTGACCTCAGTTCGGAGGTCAACTATTTGCCCATAGCTGGGACCCTAGCAGGTGCTACGGGTCAGTGTAGACCTGGGAAAGCCAGCAATTTTGAGGTGGTTCCACTCTCCTCAAAACCTGATCAGAGGCCTTGCCGTTAGATGTAGTATATCTTCTTACCCAGGATGTCGATATTTCTGAGATGAGGTATTATGGACACTATTTACATTATTCTTATTATTATAGTTCTCAAGGACACACGGCACAGTGGATAAAGGCGTTGGTTAGATCCAGTGACAGGACCCAAAGAGTGTGAATTCAATACTCGGTTAAGGGAGTGGAGAATTTGGGGAGTGGAATTAACAGGAGTTAACTGATAACTGACATCCATTAAACATGGAACTAGAACAGTCCACCCCAGTGAGCGAAATAAAGGGTTCCGTCCGACATTCCAACCATCTGAAGAAAGCCGGCGGAACAACGGCCGAAACGTTGTAATAAATATAGCGACAAAGATGAGGTCCGAATAATGTAAATAGTAGACAAAATGATAGTCCTTCTTGCTTCAATAATCAATTGTGTAACCTTTATTGTTGATTATTGCCTTTGTTTTTATAGTTTCTTACAAGATTACTACACACTGATTAGTATTTTGTTCCATTCTTCCTTGTCAATAGCTTCTAGTTCCTCTAAATTGGAAGGACTTCTTTCTCTTACCTTTTTCTTCAAATATGCCCATGAATTTTCAATAGGGTTTAGCTCAAGACTTTGTGTAGAATACGTCAATACTTTAATTTTGCTATCATCTTTTGAGAGTATTTTTTAACAATTCCTGACGTGTGTTTCTGGTCATTGTCATGTTGGAACGCCTAGTGACGCCCCAAAGACATCTTTCGTACACATTATTTTTAAGAATAACCAAATACTGCTCTTTATCCATGATACCCTGTACTCTCACTGGTGCCCCTGATCCAGAAGCAGCAAAATATCCCCAGTTAAGAATGCTCTCATCTCGTGCTTAATTGTAGGGAGGGTATGTTTTTTTTTGTTTGGAATTGTTATTATAGCTAATTTTCTTGTCGATAAAGGTTGCAGATGTTGCTATGATTGCGTTTTGTGTATGTTTTTAGTGTTATAGAGATGTTTTATTTTCCAAACACTGTTAGCATATTATAACACAAAAAATATAGACGCAACTCACACATTCAATTAAACTGAAAAATGACAATGGCTAAAAGTATAGCAGAAAGCGCTCGGAATTACAGAACATTTGGATTCTGTGTCCAAAAAAGAAAACAAGAAAACTTAAATAAAAAAGCTTAATCGTAGGACCATGTCTGTCGTCCTTAAGGAAACATGTATAAATGAAGGATTGCTGCATAAATACACTATATATATATATATATCACACACACACACACACACACACACACATATATATATATATATATATATATATATATATATATATATATATATATGTAAGCAAATATATAGATAGTAGGAAGAAAAGTAGGAAGAAAAATATACGGAAAAAACAAACAAAAATCCTTATAATCAATTATGCTGTTTTGATGTTAATATAATGTCAACGACGGACGTTTCGGTCTAATAAACCATCTTCAGGACATATTCATAAAACATAATTAACATTATCAATTCAACATGACAAAGACGATGGACATACGAACAAGACTTATCCAAACAGATAACTGAAAGTTATATATGATCAGCGTTCCGTTTAAACATGGTCACGTTGTCGTCACGCGGGCGACGCTGTGAAAACGTATTCCTAAAATTTGAGTATTTTGAATGAAAAATGAAAAGAATTCTATTTTGATCTAAAATTTATATGTACGCTTGTCGAGCATTAATCTCGCTAGAAAAGGGGAAATACTAAAGAAGCCAGATCTAGTATTCTTTTCATTTTTTGAATAAGCATTTTAAGGAGGGAAAATATTATTGATCATATTCTGAATCGTTTCAAAATTTAATAGTAAACAACCAATCATAATTCTTTGCGAATATCAAATTTTACCGCATCTCATATGACGACACTGATTGGTTAATTTAGATGACTATAGATATTCAAATTTTTGGTGCCAGCTCGAACACAAAAAATGACTTAATATCTATGCTAGCCGATTGTGTATATAAATAAATTTCCAGTGACAGTACTTAAATTTATAACATTATGCATAATTCTTTGACGGGATTTCATATATATATATATATATATATATATATATATATATATATATATATATATATATATATATATATATATATAATAAAAAGGCTTAAACACTAATATTCCATGGTCATAATTTATTCCATTGGAATCGTAAATACGATCCAATTCATCAGACCTACAAATTCAAAAAGAAAACAGAAAAAAAAAACACCAGGAATAAAAAATTAAATTTAGTTAGAGTGTATGTATGAGAGTGTGGAGCGAATGTTAGATTAAATGAAAGCTATAGGGAGGGGTAACAGACGAGAGAAGAACAGGAAGGTCTAAAGATGAGTGGGGGGGGGGGTAAAATTTAACTGAGAGAAGTTTTAAAGAGGGGAGTCAAAGACGGTTTCAGTGGGAGAAATATGAATATTCTCGGATGTCTAATACATTAAAAATACACCGGAAAATAGTATACATTTTGTGGTGACATATACACACAACAGACGATATAATCTTAAAGATCAGAAGAAGAGGGAAGAAGAAGAAAAGAAAAGAAAAAGGGCTGGGGGAGAGAGAGATAGGGCGGGGGTAACTAAAACCGAAGAGCATTTATAAAAGGGTCGCTGTGTAATCAAGAAAATTTGACAAAAGTAATATCGATTACAGGTTACAAATGAAATATAAACATATAAAAAAAACACATATAACGATTATCTAATCTAGCAAGGACCTATATTTCTACGTTCAAAAACACATGCTTATACACACATACACAACAACATATATATATATATCTTAAATCCTTTTTTTAAAAATACGCATGAGAAATACATTAATGATAAATCCAATGAAAACTAGGTTATCATAATATCT
>OZ010608.1:47908057-47955557 GCA_963932145.1 Acanthosepion lycidas | reverse complement strand
TTGTATGAAATAACCTCCTTCTTAGGCTTTTCCTCTATGGTCACGTGGTCTACTTGATTCGATAATGGGATCGCCTGTGTTTGCTCACTGGCGATTTACGTTCAAACTCAAGTGTCGGTAGCGACACTTTATTCCTATATAACAACCTGCTCGATGTTTATATCGCCAATGCGTGACTCACATCTCAGACTTTTTTCCCCTTGCCGATGACCATAGTTTTATCTTCTTGCTATTTATAGATAGTCCTTTTAGCACGCATTCTTCTACAACCTTTTCTAGGAGGTCCTGCTGAGTCAACCATCAACAGTGTCATCCGCGTCTTTTATACTGTTCAGATTACGCCCACCGATAATAAATCCTGGTAGAATCCCCAGTTGCCTTAGGATATCGAAATTGGATAAATATGGAAAGAAGCTGCATCATTGGTTTAGTGAGTCTAATTTGCTCTGGGTGTTCTACTCTAATATCCTTGGATAATGCAATGTAAGTCTAATATGTAACCTAAAAAAGTCGAGATGTCGGTTCAAGATCTCGATTAAATTCCAGATCGTTCTTTGAATTTTGTCAAGAATCTCTAGATGTACAGCCTTCTTAAGGTGTCTGTTAATACGGGTAACCTCAGAGGAATTTCGAACTGAACCCTTAATCTACGTGGGTAGCGTGTTCCCGTTTCATGACTGAGGATATTTTATTTTGTTCAGCTCATCCTGTTTCCTATTGAATCTAAGTCTATCGCACAAGGATGGTATGAAAATCTGTGTTTATCTGCAAATTAATGTGAAGAGTTGAAATTAATGTACGCAAGATTTCGCAGGTCTCACAGCATTCCTTCATAGTCAACCTATGAACTTTTCAGCCCACACTCGTACATGGAAGGAAATAATGCCGTGATTAATAAGAATAATTCAGTTTTATTGCATACGAGATTTCTCATTTCTAGCATGATTTCTTCATCTATGAAGTTTTAAACCCAGCTTCTTATCTGGAATGGAGTTATTAATAAAAAAGAGTTGAAAGTAATGCATGCAAGATTTAAAGCTTTTGTATCACTCCTTCAAAGTCAGTCTATGGATTTTTGGGCCAAACTTCTTACCTAGAAAGAAACAATGCAGTTATTATGAAGAGTCGTAATAAAAGCATGCGTTATTTCCCAGTTCTAGTAGCACTTCTGCATCGTCAGCCTATGAACGTTTTCAGCCCATTCTCGAATTTGGTCGCATTTTCTGAATGTAAATAATGTAAATAATATGTATTAGAGAAGCAGTCTTTTCAGCGTTTAAGAATTGTCGTTATTTTTTAAAATGACCTGTTTTATTTTCAGCGTTGGCTTGATAACGAATGCAAATGTTCTCCACAATGGTGAAATCAAGCTCTTCTTGATCAATCCATCATGGATACATTATGTACAATATAAGACAAATACTTAGATAATGAACCCTTTATTTTTGAATGGAACCCTTTATTTAATCTACGTGGGTTGCGTGTTTCCGTTTTGCTGTCCGTGTTTGAGGATAATTTGTTTTGTTCTGCTCACTTCTTCCTTTCTCTTGTATCAGTTTTCACCCTGGTCGGGTTGAACCGGCTTCCTCCCGAGCAAGTACAGCATCATGGACCATCGCTGCCCACGCTCGCCGATCCTAAGCCAGGTCACACGAAATGGCGAGCCAATCGGGATTCCAAGATCCACTACTTGTGGACGCGATAGTACTGCTAGGTCATCCTTGATTGTGCTAGCCCACGTCCTCAGCTGTCCACCCACACGTTTTCGCCAGCCAGGAAGAGAAGGAGTGAGAAGTACATCATGGATGAGTTCTCCCGCCGGGCGTCGGGCTGCATGCCCGAACCATCGGAGACGACGCTGGAGCAGGACGGTTGAAAGAGGACGGGGGCGACGACGTAGAGTGACTGTGGTCACACGATCGATGCGGCGGCATCCTATAATGCAGCGAAGGCAATCGTTGTCGAACACTTCAAGCCTTCGTAGGTCAACCGCTCTAAGTGGCCACGTTTTGCAGCCATAGAGAAGGATAATCCGAACAATAGCCCGATAAATGCGCCCCTTCGTAGCCGTGGAAATCTTCCGTCGCCCCCATAGTGACCGCTTGAGACGCACGAATGCGGACCTTTCAGATCCTATACGGCGTTCAACCTCAGCAGCAGCCTGCCCAGGTGGTATAATGGTTGAACCGAGATAGACGAAAGACTGCACGTCCTCCAGACTGACCGCGTCCAGCGTCAGTGGCTGCCAGTTGACTGGATCAACCAGGGACGGCATAACTTTGGTCTTCGAGGCATTGATAATCATACCCACATCCCGTGCTTGCAGCTTGCACACGGTTGAGCGCAGCCTGCACATCATCACGGTTCGATCCGACCAAGACAATGTCGTCCGCGCAGGCCAGATCAGACACCCTGACATTCCACGAACCGCAACTCCAGCGTAGTCCCGAACGGCCTTGCCAAGGATGTAGTCGATTGTATAGTTGAATAGGGTAGGGGATAGCTTACTGTTCATCCGGTTTAAATGTGTCATACGACGTTGGGCGGAGAGATTCATAGGCTGACGAGGAAGGAATGATGCTTGAGCTGAGAAAGCATTGTCCTCATATAAGAGATTCAAAGTGAAAGTGGTTGTCTTGTTTTAAAGTGCGTAGAGGCTTATTATACTTCTGCTGAGGCTTATTATACTTCAAAAGCCTGAAGGATTTAATCTCAAAATCTGAATGGAATTTTATTAACAGGCTATCCATGTTTAGTGGTTGCTGTTCAAATGAAACCGAGATCAAACCCAGTATCCCTGGTGTGTGATCGGAAAGATTATTTTACTGATTCTCGCCTTTTGGCCCCAAATGCTTACGGTCATATCACTTTGAAACGCCGGTGCTTGTTCGATCAACGAAGTTAAGCAACTTCAAGTCTATTCAATACTTGATTGTTGGCCGCTTGGAAATACCAAGTGCTGTAAGCGTGGGTGTGCGGATGGTGTATTTAATAACAGCTCAGATTAAGAAATCGGAGATCCGGGTTCCAATTTCAGTCAGATTGGTTATTTTCACTTTCGCTCAAATGCTCTTGGGAAAGGTATGGATCTATTTTTTCTCCCTCCATCTGGGGGTTAAATTAGTGGGACTTGTATCAATAAATCATCATATATACCCTAAAGATTCTTGCAATCTCAAAATATTTTCTGGATTTCACTAACCTTCATAAGGTTGATAAACCATAAAAAACGAAATGTGGTCACCACTCCGCTGTGGTTAATAGTGACATTGAAGGCAGAATAGTGAGATTACTTGCCGGTTCTTTTTGCACAGAGAATATTGAGGTTACCCAATCCCTTCTCCCAGAGGTTCCTCAGTCCACTGGTAAAGCTGCTGACATCTGAGGCGTAGTTTCTATACTCAGGCTGGCGACTGGCCGATAGCTGCTTGGCACTGGCAGATTGGATCGGGAAACACTTCCGACTATACTCTTTAGCCACCAGGTTGATGCCATTGACCGAGGTTCGCCGTCGCAGTGACTATGCAATTTTTTGGATACATTTGGACAAGTTGGATGTAGGTCAGTACAGTTCGCATTACAATTTACCGTGTAAAGCAGGGTCGACAGATTCATTGCAAAGATACTTCCGCTGACGATACACCCGATAAGATTTCATAAAGTCAGTCAATACTTGGAATGAATTTCCTACTAAACAAATGCTATGACAAACATTTGTAGGATATCATTTTTGTAAGCAATACGACGTCTGAGTTGAAGCTAATAATATCTGTTTTATTTTGCAGGTAATAACTTTTTGAGTGTTGTTTTCTGATATTGTTGAGGTATATTAATATATATGGCCATTTGTAGATGTCTGTTCGTTAACATCAACTCATGATTTATATTTAACGCAAAATACCACAAAATATAAAACAAGAAGAAACAAAAAGGGTTTTATAACAACAAAAAGATGTATATTTATCTTTTGTGTAATGATCTACTTGCATAGAGGTTACTACTTTGTTGATGTTATCCCCTTTGACTGAATTCCTCCTGGGTAAGACGTTAAACTACATCCACGTCCTAGGTAAGATATTAAACTACGTCCAGCAGCAAGGCCTCTGATCAGGAGATTTTGAGGACCGTGGAATTTCTGGTGTTCCCAAGTCCACCCTGACCCGTGGTGGTAGCACCTGTTAGGGTCCCAGCTATGGGCAAATACTTAAATATTACCAGCAATACTTTTTTAAAAAAAATTATTACCAGCAATACAATTTTGAAGGAAATATATTACCAGAAACAGATTTTTTACAAAACAAAATATTATCAGCAATAAAAAAATTTGTCAGCATTAACTAACCCATTGAGGTTGATATGCAATTAAGCAAAATAAACCAAACCAATCTAAACTAAAGAATACATATTCTATTCATACGAATCTATGCTAAAAATGTTGTCGGTATTAAATAATCCATTGATGTTGATATGCCGTAAAACAAAATAAACCAAACCAATATGAACCAAAGAATACATATTCTATTCATACGAATCTATCCTAAAAATGTTATCGGCATTAAATAACCCATTGAGGTTGATATGCCGTAAAACAAAATAAACCAAACCAATGTAAAGCAAAGAATACATATTCTATTCATACGAATCTATCCTAAAAATGTTGTCGGCATTAAATAACCCATTGAGGTTGATCTGCCGTAAAACAAAATAAACCAAACCAATCTAAACTAAAGAATACATACTCTATTCATAAGAATTTATCCTAAAAATGTTGTCGGCATTAAATAACCCATTTGATACATGCCGTGTAAATGAATAAACTGATATTTTATTATTTCAAAAATAATTTTATTTTGGTATAATCTTTTGGAAATTGTATATGACCATGATTGGCAACAACTTGAAGAAGAAGAAGAAGAAGAAGAAGAAGAAGAAGAAGAAGTTATTTGAAACGATAACACCTGCTGCAAATATTGTTAAACTCAATAAAATATGTAAATTTTCCAAAATCAATAGTTGAACGTCTGCTGAATGCTATAGAATATCCAAAAGATTTTATACGAAAATAAAATTATTTTTAAAATAACAAAATATCAGTTTATTCATTTACACGGTATGTATCAAGTATACCTGTATATAAAGCGCTATCTTTTTTATTTATATGCAGACGAAAATCTGTTTCACTCTGCTTATATTTTAGCATCCCAATGCCACTTTCTTATCAACGTTGAATTTTGTACAAATCTGTGCAAAAAGTGGATCAAAGAGTTTATTCAGCTGAATACACAATTTCGGGAAATCTCAACCTGATCCCAAGGAGAGCGGTGATATTCCTTTTCTCTCCATAAGTGGTCAACCACGCCTGATTTTCCCACTTCCCCTCGTGTTACAGCTTTCTGGTGTTCTTGAAGCCTTACCTTAAGGGGGCGACCTGTCTCCCCTTTATATTTCTTTCCGCGGCTAAACAGGATAGAATACGAAGTCTTTAGTCATGTTCTCTATGGATGGGTCTACTCGGGAGAGATATCTGCGAAGATGTTGTCAAGCTTTTGAAGGTTGTCCTGATACGTTTTATATTAAATAGTGTACATACCTCATCTCAGAAATATAGACAGATACAAGAATGGATATAGCATAGTATTCTACCATTCGCTCCTTTGTTTCAAAGGACTTTTTCCTGTTTATCGGTACGTTGCTTAACTTTTGGGATGTCTCTTTCGCTAGTCCACTGTGTGTTAGGATTTCTGCGTCGCATTTTCTTAACAGATATTTCAACTTTTGTACTTGCTTGATATTGACGTCCCCAAATTAAAACTCGCCTCTTGGGCATTACCTCTTTCTGATGACCATACTTTAGATCTTGATTGTCAGTTGATACTTAGTTCTTTTCGTTTGCTACACTGTCTAGGAGGTCCGGTAGTTTTCTTTCCGTAACAGCCATCAACACAGTTTCATCTGCGTATCTGATAATGCTAAGATTACGCCCACAGATAATAAAACATAATAAGGTCTTCAAACCACTTCAGCTAGCCACGCTGTAGAGTTTCAATAAATCTTGAGAATAGATAGACACTTGTCTCATGTCATTTTCCATTTTTGTCCAGCGATTCAAATCATTTTCTATTCTTTCTAGTAGTTACGATGGAGTAATAGATAGCGGCTCGGATTGAGGAATCGGAGAGCCGAGTTCGAATTCCAGTCGAATCCATTACATTCACTTACGTGGGAAAGGGTATGAATCTTCTTCTTCTCCCCACGTCTACGGATAAATAACATGTCAGACCGGATTCTATAGTCTTGGATGGCCACTGGTCTAACGCAGAAAGATATGGCAAACTACTGCGGGAAAAAGTATGCCTCGTCAGTCATGTATCGAAAGATAAATGATCGCGTAAGCGTGTAACACGCATGGCACATGTGACTGAGTAGCTACACAATTATTTTAACATCCTTTCCAAGTAGATCTAATTTTCCTGACATTTCAAATATGTATATCTATCTGCTCATATCTATCGTCTTGGGTATGACGATAAACTACATCCGCGTCCTGCGTAAGACGATAAACTACGTCCAACAGCAAGACTTCTGATCAGGAGGTTTTGAGGAGTGTGGAATCACCTCTTAATTGCTGGTGTTCCCAGGTCCACCCTGACCCGGGGTGGTAGCACCTGTTAGGGTCCCAGCTATGGGCAAATAATTAACACCCAAACTTGTGTAAAAATGGGTTTTAATACCAGAAATACTTTGTAGTAATAAAAAAAAAGAAATGGTTCAAATATATATCTATACATGCACACCTTTTTTTTACCAATCTATCGCTATGAATCTATTTCAAATTTTTGTTGGCATTAAATGACCAACTGAGGTTGATATGCCATAAAACAAAACAACCAACTGTTCATATCTATCTATCTATCTATCTATCTATCTATCTACCCCAGTCTGTTCATATCTATCTATCTATCTATCTATCTATCTATATATATATATATATATATATATATATATATATATATATATATATATATATATATATATATATATATATCTTCATTTAGTATCTGTCTCTATTTTTATTCATTATATTTTTACATCTATCTCTCTTTATTCAGTATCCATATCTATCTATCTATCTATCTATCTATCTATATATATATATATATATATATATATATCTTCATTCAGTATCTCTCTCTATTTTTATTCATTATATTTTTCCATCTATCTCTCTTCATTCAGTATCCCTATCTATCTATCTATCTATCTATCTATATATATATATATATATATATATATATATATATATCCTCATTCAGTATCTCTCTCTATTTTTATTCATTATATTTTTCCATCTATCTCTCTTCATTCAGTATCCCTATCTATCTATCTATCTATCTATCTATCTCTCTCTCTTTTTCTCTCTCTCTCTCTCTCTCTCTCTATATATATATATATATATATATATATATATATATATATCTGCTAGGTCTGTAAGGTTTTGATGCATTCAGAAATGTTCAGTTAATAGAGAAGTTGGTCTTCAGTGGTGCGGTTGAAATCATAGTTGCCCTCCTAAAATTACTCCACTCGAATCTATAAACCTAATGTCAGTCATTTTTTCCTTTGTGTAGCATTTCCTTATGTTAGGCACTTTTCCTTTAATTGCTGTCCGTTTCTGTTCTTTCCCGCGCAGTTCTAACAATCGAATCATTTTCATCCAATGTTATTTCAAGGTAGCCACAGAGATTTCACTACTGCATACTGGTCAGCTTCCGCTAGACAGTATAGTGCGAGGCTGTTGGGCAACTTTTTTCAAAGGTCACCTCGGAAAAACAGAATTTTGACAGTTTCCGGCTAATAAAGAAGATATTAGGGAGCTATGGGGTCCACACATTTCTCTCTATATATTTTTTTTATCACATGCTATATATATATATATATATATATATATATATATATATATATAGAGAGAGAGAGAGAGAGAGAGAGATAGAGAGATAGATAGATAGATAGACAACAATCTCTTCACCAGAATTACGCATATGCTCGTTCATGTCTAAAGGCTTTAAAAGTGGCCGACAAATTTTTCTGTCCCACGTGTTTATGAATAATATTCTTTACCTTTCCATGTCTTTGTCTTAATTCATACGATACTACAATTTCTTCTGTTTAATCTGATATCCCAGCAAATAAGTTCTAATATATATATATATATATAAAGGCACGGTGGAGTAATGGATATCGGCTTGGATTGAGGAATCGGAGAGCCGAGTTAGAATTCCAGTCGAATCCTTTACATTCACTTACGTGCTACTACCCTTGGGAAAGGTATGAATTCTCTTCTCCTCCCTCCAGCTATGGGTAAAATAGCAGGACAGACTGGGTTCTATAGCCTTGGATGGCAACTGGTCTAGGAGAAGGACAACTCTGAATTCAAAACCGCGGAGGGTCGTTTGGGAACCTTGTGGCATTCGGTGCACCAGGTCTCTGTATTCGTCCCTCCAAAAAGTGTGGATGGTCCTGTACGAGGCCTTCACCACTATAATCAAATCTCATGTGCCGGTGTCGGGCTGTCGGTTTTCTGGAAACTGATCTGCTTGACCCTCATACGTCGAATCTCGACGGGAGAGTCGATTATATATATATATATATATATATATATATATATATATATATATATAAAATCTAATAATATATATATATATATATATATATGTCTAATAACATATAATATAATATATATATATCTAGTAATAAATAATTAGATATTAGATATTATATATATGTGTGTATATATATATATATATATATATGTGTGTGTATTAAATGTAACAAATACATTGGTGTATAATATAAGTGGATCTTAGTAATATAAAATATTAAAATTGATCCACAAAAAGTGCTCAATGCTTCATCACGAAAGAGGATTTTTTCTTCGAAAAATCTTCATCGGCTTGTCTTTGCTCGGGCACCCAAGTGATGAAACCCATTTTCATTTTGATGGATTCGTTAACAAGCAGAATTGTCGCATTTGGGCTGATGATAATCCAAGGAAGATTGTTGAAAAGTCACTGAATCCACAGAAGGTCACTGTTTAGTGTGGATTTTTTTTTTGCTAGCGGAATCATTGGGCCGTATATTTATAAATTTGAACGCCCATTATCGTAATAGGCTTTGATAACTTTAACACATTGTTTGATTGTTGATCTTTACATGGTTGAAATTACCAAACACTTAAGTTGTTAAATCTGAAAGAAAAAGAAACTTAAACTTAACATTTAAAATCGGTCTTTGAAACAACTTTTATATGCTACGAAAACTTGAGTTTGGTGAACATATTTGGCATATTAACACAGAAAATAATATAAAATATTAAAATAGTACTACAAAGTCACTATTCTATTAACGCTACACTACACACCGCGTCCAACAGCTGATATAAAATGTGAAAACATTGATCACAGCGCCATTTAACTCAGGAGGCCATTCAGACAACTAAGTCTGGTATGCCTGTTATCTGCACAATTGCATGAGAGTAATGATAGGTTCATGACATATAATGGCAATTTATTGAATATATACTTATCATGAAAGTATAATTACTGTGCATTTATGGCACATCATTATTTTAAAGGTCACTTGAAAGTTACCATAATGCATTGCTGATTAAAATCATAATCATCAATAAAAACTTGTGAGCTTATGTAGTTTTGGCACAGGTTATTGCAGATTATAGGCTAACTTCATTAACCCGTTGGTCTAAATTTTGGGCTATTGGTAACCCACCGTATGTTTGGGGCTTGATCTGTACGGTAGTTATAGGCCTAATCCAGAATTTTAAGCTAAAGTTTTTGGTGTTGACTTGTAGGCCGTAGATTAAGATAAGGACTCAGGCATTGACAAATTTAGATTCAGATTTTCACGGAAAATCAGAAAAATGATCTGTACATCCTTAAAAATCTATCGATGACCTTTCACCAGATATAAATGTTGTGGGGCTCTCCCCTTTTTTACATAAGATGGACTCGTCCAAAGTATACTTATACTGACAGAGAGAATACCTGCTGTTGAGCTCCGTCTCGATACAGTCTTTGACTGTTTGCGACGGCTGTCGGACTCTCTGCGTTAGCAGAAAGGAACCCGGACGAAGCTTTGCCAAAGGGCAAGGTTTCGTCCGGGGAGGTAGACAGGGCCTGAACCCGTCTAGGCGGGCTCAAAGGCTATATTTTTGGCCGAGCCTACTGGATCGGAGATACCAACATTAAACCGGCCTTGTGCCACATTCGGTCCTCGTGGGTGGATTGATAAATACCGAGCTCCGTCTCGATACAGTCTTTGACTGTTTGCGACGGCTGTCGGAATCTCTGCGTTAGCAGAGAGGAACCCGGACGAAGGTTTGCCGAAGGGCAAGGTTTCGTTCCGGGAGGTAGACAGGGCCTGAACCCGTCTAGGCGAGTTCAAAGGCTATATTTTTGGCCGAGCCTACGGGCTCGGAGATACCCACATTTAACCGGCCTTGTGCCACATTCAATTCTCGTGGGTGGATCGATAAATACTGAGCTACATCTCGATACAGTCTTTGACTGTTTGCGACGTCTGTCGAACTCTCTGTTTTGTCTGAGAGGAACCCGGACGAGTCTTTGCCGATGGGCACTGTTTCGTCCGGGGAGATAGACAGTTTCCGAACCCGCTTATGCGGGTTCAAAGGGGATAATTTTTGGCTGAACCTACGGGCTCGGAGAAATCCACTTTAAACTCAGCCTTGTCCCACATATATTCCTCGTGGGTGGAATATTAAATATTGAGAAACGTGGAGATAGGTTGAGAGATACGGAGACAGACACACGGTGTTCTCAGAGAGTTATACAAGAGAGAGAGAGAGAGAGAAAGACAGAGACGGAGACAGAGAGAGACAGAGAGACAGAGACGGAGAAAGAGAGGATTACGGCTTTACTTACAGAGACTTGTACATATACTTTCTACTAACCCGCATTCCTGGACTACTAATCTTCACTTCAAGTCTGTATTCTTACGTTTAATACACTTATTTTTCTATCTCAATTACTGGCGTTGTTTATTTATTTGTGCAAGATTCTATTCACGGAATCCACAATAATAACCAAAATAAGGTATCGGTGGTTGGGAGCAATTAAGTTCGCTATCGCCCGGTTTACACTCCTTTCCCATTTTCAGAATAGCTACGTACTGGCATGCCTCAGTAAGGAATCAAATTGTGGGTGGTGTATTGACCCTTTACAGCCGTTTTAGTGACTTCACGCCATTTTAGTAGTGTGTCAGAAACTTAACCCTTTCATGGTCTCGTGAACAGGAGTAGAGGTTTATCCTTTGTTTCCTTTTTAGGATTCGGTTTCCAGTTCCTTTTCCTAAAGTCTTCTCATTGTATTTCACTCCCAGTAACTCCTTACGTCTTATTGGAATTATCGTCCTGATAGCGGTGAAATGATTAAAAAAACAAACAAAGTTAACAATTTGAATGTCAAAGCAGATTTATCGGATTAGCATTTTTCTTCCCTGTCCCTATTTTGTTTAATTGCCGGAAGTTATTCTCGAAGAACGAAGTTAATTTAATAAAGGAATCTGTTTTGGTAAATTGATTTTTTTTTTATTTGCTTCTTTTTATCCATCACATGAATTCGCTTCTAAAAAGCCGTTTACTTACCGAGATATACACAGAAGACCAACTGGAAAAGAGATTTGTAACAAATGGCTTTGTAGCATTTTTTTTTTATGTTAGTCTCACCCCGAATTGCACACAGGGAAACCAAATGCTGAGACGAACACACAACTCCGGAGAGAAAAGGTCAAATAACATTTGTCTTTACAAATATCTTTCATCGATGTTCATCGCGAATTAACTAAAAGGAAATTGAATGCTGACGAAAGACGTGGACAAACTGGTGAGGAATATTTCCAATGAAAGTCAATAACACTATTTACATTATTCGGACTATTGTCCTCATCTTTGCCGCCATATTTATTACAACATATCAGCTGTTGTACGCTCCGGCCTTCTTCAGGGGGTTGGAATGTCGAACTGAACCCTTTATTTCGCTCACTGGTGTAGACTGTTCTAGTTCCACGTGCCATGTTTAATGGATGTCAGTTATCTCCTGTTAATTCCCCTCTCCAAGTTCTCCACTGCCTTAACCGGGTATTGAACTCACACTCTTTGGATCCTGTCACTGGATCTAACTAACGCCTTTATCCACTGTGTCATGTGTCCTTGAGGAGATAACTGATAACTGACATACATTAAACATGCCGTGTGGAAATTGAAAAGTCCACCCCAGCGAGCGAAATAAAGGGTTCAGTTCAACATTCCAACGACCTGAAGAAGCGTACAACTGCCGAAACGTTGTAATAAATATGGCGACAAAGATGAGGACAATAGTCCGAAAATGTAAATAGTGTACATAATACCTCATCTCAGAAATATAGACAGATACGGAAAGTTAATAATATCCCTATTGTTGTTTTTAGTCTGGAAAAAAAAAAGTAATCTTCATCTTCTCATTTGGAGCGCCGTACATTCGTCAATTGGTGGGAAAAAACAAACCGATGAAGATTTTTCGCAAAAAAAATAAATAAATAAATAAAATTCTTTATTGATGAAATCCATTTTCATTTTGGTGGATTCGTTAATAAGTAGAATTGTCGAATTTGGGCAAATGAAAATCCAAGGAAGATTGTTGAAAAGGCAATGTATTCACAAAAGGTCACTGTTTGTTGTGCATTTTTCGCTAGCGGAAAATCATTGGGCCGTATATTTTTTAATTTGAAAGTCCATTATCGTAATAGGGTTCGATAATTTTAACACGTTGTTTGATTTTTAATCTCACCAGAATTGAAATTGCCAAAGACTTAAGTTGTTAAATCTAAAAGAAAAAGAGAAAAATCGTTAGACGCTTAAACTTAATTTACATTTTAAATCAGTCCAAGTTACTGGAATAACCTATATCTCATGTGAATGGGCGCTTGGTTAAGTGTATAGAATTTTAAGCTACTATGCAGGGTACCGAATGAAAATACATAGCTTATTCCCAATCCATGGCAATAGAATTTAAATTAAAGACATAGAGTTTAACTAATAATATTTTTTAAAATCAGGTTTTTTCAAACCGTTTGTATATAACAAAGAAAGAATATTTGCTTTCCTTTGGATGATGCACTTGCAGAAAAGATACCAAAACCTTCCAGACAAGAGAATAGGAAAAGAACCCTGTGAACAGAAACTAAATCGGCAAATAACATAAAGTTGCTTCCTTGTGCTTTTTCTTTAAATAATTTCGTGGTAATTGTTCCGAAGAGATTTCAGCTATGGAACCTAAACTTTATCAATTTAAGCGCAGTACTTGATTGGCGGCAAGGTCTCATTATTTTATAGTTGAAATGGCTAGATATAACCATAAGTTCTATGCTAACAATTTCTTCTATCGCACATCTCGCTTGTGGAACTGTCTTCGGACTTCTTGTTTCCCAGTTAAATCTGATCGTCAAACATTTAAATACAATGTCAATCATTATCTTCCGTCTTCTTAAATTTTATTCTTTCATTTTCCTCTATTCTTAATAGTAGTTTTTTTTTTCATATTCTCTAACACTCAGTAACTTCTTGCGTCCTAGTGGCTTTATTGCCTTTTTAGGGATGAAATGATTAAATAAAAAAAAATATATATGTTTTACAAAAAATGATTAAATAAAAAAATATATATGTTTTACAGAAAACAAAGGACACGTCTCTTAATGTGAAGCAAAATGCATTTCTCTTTGAAAAAGAGTTCCTGGGATTAGCCGGATCATTGAACTGTCTAGATAATGAATTTTTAAACAGTCTTTGCTAATCTATATGTATCATCAGATTCTATGAAAGAAAACAAAACGAATCTATTAATGGCAGAGACAACGGAATAAATAAGAACCCCCCCCCAAAAAAAAAAACAACAGTCAGTTAGGTGTCATGCGTGATCACGATGAGGCGGTAATGTATCTTTCGATACACGACTGACGAGGCAGATTTTTTCTTACAGTAGGTTATTATTTCTTTCTCCGGTAGACCAGTTGTCATCCAAGACTATAGAACTCGGTCTGGCCTACTATTTACCCATAGCTTAAGAAGAAAAGGATTCATACCTTTCCGAAGGGTATTAGCATGTAAATAAATGTAATGGATTTGATTGAAATTCGAACTCGGCACCCCGATTCCTCAACCTGAGCCGCTATCTATTACTGAATCGGATTACTTTCTTTTCTCTCCCTGGGAGAACCTATCTTGAAATTGATCAGCATGGCTGATGCTAACCTCCAGAATAGTGACTTCTTGAACCTTCTCGGGTTTTACCTTGACGTAAAGAGGAAAGATTATACTGGGTCAATTGCTAGGTTTGGTATTAGGAAGTTTGGTTCATTGTGTGGTGCTGGACAATATTTCTCGTAAGAATCTATCTTACACTTTTATAAGACTATGATTTTTCCATTCTTTGAATATTGCTGTCGCGTTTGGTCTGGTGTTCCTGTTATGTATTTAGAAATTCTTGACAAAATACAAAAGAAGGATAT
The DNA here is from genome assembly GCA_963932145.1 of Acanthosepion lycidas. Lineage (NCBI taxonomy): Eukaryota > Metazoa > Mollusca > Cephalopoda > Sepiida > Sepiidae > Acanthosepion > Acanthosepion lycidas. The sequence goes on along the minus strand of OZ010608.1, from coordinate 47,940,983 downwards.
GCAATATTATAGGTCTAGACCCAGCATCTCGCCTTCAGTCACATTTCTGCTGCCGTAATGTAGCTCCCTTGTGACTTTTCTATAAATATTTTCATGATAATTGTACGTGATGAGCTTTCTGCTATGTTACCTAGATTTTATGAATTAAAGCGTATGACTAGATTAGTTAGATGCCAACATTTTACAATTGGAATGTCTTAAACCGTAAGTTCTATGCTAACAGTTTCTTCGTGCGCACTTTTTGCATATGGAAAACTCTTCCAGCTTCTTGCTTTCCAATAAACTTTGTTCTTCAGACATTTGAATGCAATCGTTATCTTCTGTTTTCTTATTTTCTGTTCTTTAATTGATCTTTATACTTAATAGCGTTTATTTTTTTTACAGATTCTTATACAGTCACTTATGTGCCCTGCGTGATACACGCTTAGGCGATCATCTATCTTTCGATACATGACTGACGAGGCAGATATTTTTTCCCGCAGTAGTTTGCCTCTTCTTTCTGCGGTAGCCCAGTTCCAGCACGTAAGTGAATGTAATGGATTCGACTGGAATTTAAACTCGGCTCTCCGATTCCTCAGTCCAAACATTACTCCACTGTGCCTCCTGATTACTCTTCCTTTGTTCCCTTCCTGGGCAATGTCCCTGTTTTCTAATTCTTCCGTACTGAGTAACCCCTTTGTGTTTTAGTGGGTGCACTGGTTTTCCTAGGGCGAACTCGCCTTAAAAAAAAAGAAAAAAAGAAAAAAAAAGAAGATAATTATCAATGTTTTCTTGTCATAGAGGAGAGAAAGGAAATTTCATCATTTGATGTTGTTGATTGTTCATACATAATCTTCAATTGAAATTATTTCTGTAGTGATAAACTATTTACATGCGGCGAATATATTAGATATATAACGCAAGATGAAAAATATGCGTGTCGATGCTCTCGAGACCCGCGTCAAACGCCACCTGTAATTCTAAGCTACGGGCGGTAATCCTGCAGATTCACGTAAAAATATGTTTAAATAAGTTACCCAAGTGATAAAGTATTTACACGTGGCAAATATATCTTAGCGCGTTGCGAGAGGTAAAAAAAAAAATGCGTGTTGTTGCTCTGGTACTCAACTTAACGAAGAACAAAGCTTTCAAAAAAAAAAAAAAAAATGAACTCCACCTGTATTTCGCAGCCATGGGCGGTAACATTTCAAATTCATCTAAAGATCTTTAAACAATATTCATTTTTCCAACTTCCGAAAAGGGTACGCCAACCTTGACTTGAAATTAAGATAATATACTTAACCATTCACAGGTCACCAGATAAAAAGTCAACGTCGCGTGACCCAATTAATTATGCCTTCACTTTATTAATCATTTCACCTCCAATAAAGAGAATAAAGCCACTAAGACGTAAAATGTTACTGAGTGTAAGGTGGGGTGGTGGATATCGGTTCGGATTGAGAGCCGAGTTCGAATTCCATTCGAATTCATTACATTTTCATACGTGCTAATACCCTTGGGAAAGGTATGAATCTCCCTCTTCTATCTCCAGCTATGGTTAAATAGCAGAATAGACCGAGTTCTATAGCCTCGGATGGTAACTGGCCTACCACAGAAAGAAATGGCAACCTACTGCGGGAAAAAATCTGCCTCGTCATTAATGTATCGAAAGATACATGATCGCCTAAGAATGTATCACGCATTGCACATAACTGACTGATTGACCCTTGGGAAATGTATGAATCATCGTCTTCTCCCTCCAGCTATGGGTAAATAGCGTGACAGACCGGGTTCTATAGCTTTGGATGGCAACTGGCCTATCGCAGAAAGAAATGGCAACCTAATGCGGGAAAAATTCTGCCCTGTCAGTTATGTATCGAAAGATACATGATCGCCTAAGAGTGTATCACGCATGGCAGATAACTGAGTGAATCAGGAGGACAGTAGATAGCGATTGATAATGCATTTATATTTTTGAAGATAAATGTTAATGAGAAAATATGGAACCAGAAGAGAGTGTGAGGAAAGAAACGGTAAACTGGTGAGACCCAGTCTAGTGCTTCTCTTAAAGTCATAAAGTCTAGGTACCATAACAAAGAGCAAAAACGTGGTACAAGGCTAAAAAGAGGGGGATAAGAGGAAGGCTGGTGCTCAATCAGTCTTAGATAACTTAGCTATCCACGATTACTGACCCAAGCATACTACAGAATTCCTTACACCAAAACAACAAATTCTTACTTACTATAATATACCGTATCTAAGAATATTAATAGTTATGTCAAAAATCCTCATAAATCCGTTGGACACTATTGTAAGTGGGGGTAGTATGCTGTATAAGTAGTCCATCACTATCAGTGGTTTACCTACTTCACGCCGCTGGCGAGTATTTTATTTTGTTGATGTTATAAAGATTACCATTTCATTTCCAACCTTCGTTTTGGTTATTCCTCATTCAGTAACCATTCCTAGATTACAACATTTACCATTCTTACTACAGCCATCATAATACCTCAAAGTTTCAATTACCATGAACGTATTTACAGAAAACGCACAAGGAGACAACTTTACGGCGGTGGGAAAGTGACTAAAGCGGATATTTCTTTGGATTTTATCAAAGATCTCTAGATATACAGAGGGAGTTCCGAACCATATATGGTAGCAATATTCTAAGAAATATTGTTTGGAATTCGTGCCTTTATAGCGATTTGTGTTAATTTTTTTTATTGGGCGAGGTTGCTGTTGTCCGCAAGGTTAGAACGAGAAGAGTTTATTATTTATTTCGGTTGAGGTGAAAACTTTCATATTAAAAGAATTCAAATTTTTCCAAAATAAATTAATTTCAACATATGGAAGAATTTCATATATATATATATATATATTTATAGAGAAGCTCATAACTCACAAATGTATAAAGATAGTTCGACAAAGGGAAAGAAAACATATTTAGCCGTAATGCTTTTTGTGTATGATGTGTACGTGGTTGGTTTAAAATTAACTAGTCGGTTTGCCGAGCGACTAAGTCTCCTTCAGAGTGGAAGACTGGACTTGTTTGCCACTTACCGCTTTCCTGAGTGGGCAAAAAGAGAAAAATTGTTTACATCCGTTCCTTTTGTAGTCCTGAATGGAACGCCATCTAGTGGACGTCCTGGCAGATATGGTTCGGTAATCCCTACACCTTTGTTTTGCCTTCTCGTCGTCTACTACATGCTGACGTGTTCTGTCAAACTACTGCCAATGGTTTATTTAATACCGTATTCTTATTTACCAAGATTAACATTAGCATTTAAAATATTGTTTGCGGGGCTGATATTTCAAGATTTCTGAAAGTGATCATTCATTCCGGGCGCAATGAATATGTTAAGAGATTGGATGAACAGATTTTATTTAAAATCTAAAGATGAATCTGCAATGTTATCGGTTCTCACATGGTATATCGGCTTCAATCACTTTACCAACGTTGTAGTGTTTTCTTCCTCCTTGTACCTTTTCTGCAAGCATTTTCATGGCAATAATTAGTCTGGGCTTTCCTCTTTTATACCTCGACTTAATGGGTTTAAGCTCAGTACTAGATTGTCAGTTAGGTCTCATCGTTTTACTGTCGAAATAGATAGATGTAACCGTAAGTTCTATTCTAATGGTTCCGTCTATCATATTTTTTGCCTAAGGAACTCGCTTTTGCCTTATTGATTTCCTGTCAACAACGATTTTCAAAAATTTAAATGCAACCTCAATCGTCAACTTCTGTCTACTAGATCCTAGTTTATTTATTGTTCTTTCTCATAGGCAACGTTTTCTTGGTTTCCTTCACACTAAGAGACGCCGACTTGCGTCTTAGTGGCTTTATCGCCTTGCTTGAGGTATAAAGATTAAAATAAATGTTAATTAGGAATCAAAATATTTTTGATATGGCCAAATTCCGAAACATGAAAAGTCTAAAAAGCTGAGAAATTTATAATAGTTTGAAGTACCTAAAACACTTCGCGGTACTGCATATATATATATATATATATATATATATATATATATATATATATATATATATATATATATATATATATATATATATATATATATATATATATATATATATATATATCATCCACAGACACACATCTCATCAGTGTAGGTAAACGTCCGGTTGGCTCTAGCTAGGATCGAAACCAGACTGAATTGGCATCAGTCGGGATTCTACCACTAAGCCATTGGCGCACGGCAGGAAAGAAGGCGAATTTCAGCGTATTTATTTTTAGATAAACACACAGTGACTGAGAGAACTCGATTCGATTTACCGAAGAGTCTTGCATTATTAGCCGTAATAGTCAGTGTTTACAAACCCACACTTCAACTGAAATAATTTTTTAGGAGCATATATATTGTCATCCACAGGCAGACTGTTTCGCTCTATCATATATATATATATATATATATATATATATATATATATATATATATATATATTGTAAATTGTTACATTGGAACATGCATATTTGTTTCGACGACTAAAGACGTCAGGCGAACATCGTTAATCACCTGATGAGACATCTTTAGACGTCGAGACAAATGTGCATTTTTGTCACTGTAACTTGCATGTTTTAATGTAACAATTTAAAATAAATATTTATTGCTTTACTCTTATATTGATCCCTTTTTCAAATTAATGTTATGAACGTTTGAATTTATAATCTTTTCGTTCTTTTACATACACACACAAACACACATATACATAAAGAAATGGATAAAGTCCGACAATTTATTTATTAAAGACATTTTTTATGTTTATCGTTCTTTTTATAGATACAAGTAGTTAAGTAAATGTTCTGTTTATAATAAACAGTATTAAATAACATTTATCGGACTGAATGTCCGAGACATTTTCATAGAAAATATACTTCCTTTGACAGGATTCGAACCTGCATCCTATACGGAACTGCCATTTACGCTGACGTGCCTTAACCGACTCGGCCACAAAGGAGCGTTCGGCAGGCAAGGTCGAATTTACTGCTTATAAACTTCAATCCTCCATGAATCTCGTAATTTATAAGCAGTAAATTCGACCTTGCCTACATAACGCTCCTTTGTGGCCGAGTCGGTTAAGGCACGTCAGCGTAAATGACGGTTCCGTATAGGATGCAGGTTCGAATCCTGTCAAAGAACGAATATTTGACGTCATTTGTTTACATTTGATATGCCATGAGCAGTTATGAATGTACGAGATTCATGGAAGATTGAAGTTTATAAGCAGTAAATTCGACCTTGCCTACCGAACGCTCCTTCTTGTGCTATATTTATGGGATGAAGTGCTCAATATCAGATATATATATATGTGTGTGTGTGCATTATTATGTAACGACATTTTTAGTGGATATCCATATTTGAGTAGATGCTCCGTTTATTTATCAAACAGTATATTTATTTATTTTTGTCTATATTCGGCCTGAATATTCGAGAATTATTCGAGAAATTCGAATCCCCGTCCACTGGTCCAGAGCTGTCATTAGTCGATGATCAAACAAAGTAATAAATAAAAATCGATCACTTCTCCAGTACCTGAAGATTGCATTCTGCATGAAACTCCGCGTCGTGCTACTGGCGATGAAAAAATGTATATTTCTTAACACCCATGCACACACACACACACACACACACACACACACACGCATATATATATATATGTATGATAAACACACGCATATCAACACACACATATGTGTGTTGACATGCGTGTGTTTATCATAGAAAGAAAGGGATCGGAGGAAGACTAAAGAATGTGTATTGATAGGGCGAGTGTGGGGGAGAGGGTGCGTGCGAGCAAGAGAGTGACTCTTTCCCCGGAGTCGCTCGGTCGAGTATTTTGCCAATTATCTCCTAAATTATATTCAAACATTTCCATCGTCTTTTCTTCTATTTTTCGCCCTCTTGTTCAGCTCAAGTAGCACACAGAAATTGTTTACAGAGAAAATAATGCCGCCCATGCTAACCCTGAGAGATTCCTCGCCACAAGTCGCTTTCCTTTTTTTTTTTTTATCCTTTGGTGTTCCTTAGGCCGAAACAGCATTCACTAATGAATCCGGCGCCGGTCTTTGGCCGTGGGCAGAAGCTCGTTGTATTTCGAAAGTCGGGTAAACACTGTCAGAAAATTTGATGAACCTTAAGTAAACCTGAGGGAAACGCAGGTGTTGGCTTACGGCGCCGGCGAGAAGTCATGTTCTTTTTGATGCAGAATGGGAAGACACGCCAGGTCTTTCTCCTTGTTTACCTTTGCTGAAACGCTTCTGGTTTCGTGATATGAGATGTGTAAGAGGGGGTAAAAGAAATATATGACGAGTTTGGTCCATCAAGCAAGGAGATTCAGCGTTATTCGGTCAGAATGAAATCCAAATAACGCCAGTGATAGTTGATATTTCTTGGGCACATGATGAAAAAAGAGGGTCTGCAAATTATAATACACACAGGACATATTAAAATAGGTAGTTCCACTATAAATGTCGATACCTAATATTTAAACTAAATGAGTTTTAAAAATCTCTCAAAAATAAAATATATATTTGTGAAACTTTATTCGAGAAATATTAGCTGATTTAAAGTTTAATTAAGCCGGTTTGAAGAAAATATTACTTTAAGTTTTAAATAACAGAAATTATTTTTAAAACAAACAGTAGCGCGATTAAGTGCTTATCGACACCTCGTAAATCATCTAACGAGGTGTTGACAGGTTCGTTGTTGTTGTATGACGACTTTATCTGTTAAAACAATTTAAGAAAATGATGGCTGAGCGCGTTTATATATATATATATATATATATATATATATATATATATATATATATATATATATATATATATATAATTTTCAGTACTCAGTAATCTTAAAAATGTTGGAAAATGTTCTCTGTAATTTAATTTTAGGAATGCTGAATTTAAATTTACTATAGTCATCACCCTTATTGTCTGATAATGACGAGTATGGTCGACCATACTTTCAAACAGGAGCCCGTTACGTATATATATATAAAAAAAAAAAAAAAAAATTAATTAAAAAGGTTTTAAAAAATATTTAATGAGCTTTTCAATTATGGGTTCATAAAAGTAGTTTTCATTTAATAACAATATTAAATAAACTTGAAGTTAATGCAGAATTTTAAACGATTTAAATTATTTAATAAACATTAAAAAAATGAAAATAATTGTGAAAATTAATTATTCCTCGAAATTTTTTTTTATTGTGGCAATAATGTCCTTAATAAATTTTATTTATAAAAGCAATTAAGAAATTTTCTAATTAAATAATGTCATAGTTTTTTTTTGCATTACCTATACAGTGTAACCCGGATATAAGAGAGTTGTCGGGACCGGAGAAGAAGTCTCTTATATCCGGGTTTGGTCTATTTTGTTTAGGTAAGTATGGATCTAATTTTGGACCCGAGAAAATATCTCTTATATCCGGGTTTCTCTCATATCCGGGTCTCTTATATCCGGGTTACACTGTATTATGATTCAGAGCAAACTTTTGGTGACTGGGGTCCAGTTTAAAAAAAAATGATTATGTAAATTTTCCAAGGAGTCATGCTTCTTAAGTAATAAAAAGAAACTTTTCTCCTTGAAATTTAATTTCTCGAAATTTCATGAAATTAAGTGGGGTGGTAAGATATGGAAAAAAAGAAATATTTTTGGCAAGATTTTCTAAAGCTAAAGATTTTAAAAATAATTTTATTCATTTGTAAAAACGAGCTGAAAATTTCATTTGACACTTATTTGCTTTTAGCTAGAATTTCCAAATCTTTTGAACAGGTTATGTGAGTAAAAGTGAAGGTACCCATGGAAGCAAGAGAAACTGCGTGAATTGGCAAATAACGTTCTTAACGAGTTTCTAAGACTAAATGGCAGAAAAAGGACAAGTGTGAAAGGTAACTTAGAATAACAAAAGATACGACGTTGTGGAGAGCCATGATCACCCAATTCCCGAAAGGACAAACGATATAAAAAAGGATGATAACTGTACGATCATTTTTAAAAAATGATAAAAAAATTTTTTATTACGGAACGCGTATATACATGTATATATATATGTGTTGGTGGAGGTGCATACAGGCATATGCTTACAAATTTTAATAGTTAAAAATGTATTTATAAACATAAACACATACATTATTTACATTGTTCGGACTGTTGTCCTCATCTTTATGAGGATAAAAGTGTTGGTTGGATCCACTGACTTTGACTTGTGTTCAATACTGGCTACTGCAGTGGTGAACAAGGTCAGGAAGAGTTGAGTCAAAGGGAAATAACTGAGACAGCCAGAAGAGGTATGGCACGTGGAACTAGAACAATCTACACCGGTGGACGGAATAAAGGGTTCAGTTCGAAAGTCCGATCACATGAAGAAGACCGGAGCGTTTGAACAAAGTAAATAATTACAATACCCAGGCTTAAGAAATATGGACAGATCCTGAAGAAGGCCGGGGCGTACAACGACCGAAACGTCATGAGCACGACAATAAAGATGTGGACAACAGTCCGAAGAATGTAAATAATGCAAATAATTACAATATCTCGTCTCAGAAATATAGACAGATCCTGAAGAAGGCCGGAGCGTACAACATCTGAAACGTCATGAACATTACAATAAAAATGAGGACAACAGACCGAACAATGTAAATAATGTAAATAATTACAAAACCTCATCTCAAAAATATAGACAGATCCTGAAGAAGGTCGGAGCGTACAACGGCCGAAACGTCGTGAACATAGTAACAAAAATGAAGACAATAGTCCGAACAATGTAAATAATTGTAAATAATTACAATACCTTATCCCAGAAATATAGACAGATCCTGAAGAAGGTACAACGGCTGAAAGGTCATGGACATGACAATAAAAATGAGGACAACAGTCCGAACAATGTAAATAATTGTAAATAATTACCATACCTGCCCAGAAATAAAGACAGATCCTGAAGAAGGCCGGAGTGTACAACGACTGAAATGTCGTGAACATAGCAAGAAAAATGAAAACAATAGTCCGAACAATACTTCATGCCAGAAATATAGACAGATCCTGAAGAAGGCCGGAGCGTACAATGGCTGAAAGGTCATGAACATGACAATAAAAATGAGGACAACAGTCCGAACAATGTAAATAATTGTAAATAATTGCAATACCTCATCCCAGAAATAAAGACAGATCCTGAAGAAGGCCGGAGTGTACAACGACTGAAATGTCGTGAACATAGCAACAAAAATGAGGACAATAGTCTGAACAATGTCAATAATATAAGTAATTGCAATACTTCATGCCAGAAATATAGACAGATCCTGAAGAAGGTCGGAGCGTACAACGGCTGAAAGGTCATGAACATGGCAATAAAGATGAGGGCAACAGTTCTAACAATGTAAATCATGTAAATACCCTATCTCAGAAATATAGATAGATATATAAGAAATAATTTAAGTAAATAAAACAAGAAATCATTTAAACAAGAAATAATTACAAACAGGATGCACCTATATATTTTAAAAGATCAGAAAAGCGCAGAATCAGCAAGAAAATAAAAAAAAAAGCCCGAATAATTCCTGTCTGTCATACTGGAAATACCATTGTTACATTAGCATTTGACTAAAAATGGTAACAAATGAAAGAAAAGGAATCTCTATCAATAAAAGGCAGGATGAGTAGTGTGTGTGTGTGTGTGTGTGTGTAACGAATGCACGGCCACAATTTACGACGGATTTGAACCAAAATTAACATGCACATACTACAAGTTAGCGGGAAGGCCAAGACCGACTTGGCATTTCCCAACTTCCATCGATAGTGGAAATAATCGATTTTTTCTTGCTTCTACGGCAGTTTTCATGTAGTTTGCGGCCATTTTCTACTGGTCAGAGTGAGAGCCAATAGCTGGCTGCCACGAATAGGCAGGAAGATTCTATTGGTCAGCGTGAGAGCCAACAGCTGACTGACATGAATGTTAACTAGCATGCAAAAAAAAAAAATAATCGATAGCTGCATGCGTCACTAGTGGGAAAAATTTAAATCTGCATGGCACTTTACTCCATTTGACTCATTTGCTTGCTTAAACTCAACGTTGATTCTGATTCCGCAGAACTGGGTTGGGTGTGAAAAAGTATTTGTTGTTAACATTCTTTTTTCATTCGGTTTTTCCAGTTACGAGTCCTTTTTTAAAGCTGATCGTTTTGTGTTCATTTTGTTTAGTTCTTTTTTCGTAACAGATTTAATGTTTAGTATAGATCTTAGAAAAAATTCGCAGTGTGAGACAGACAAGAAGTAAGGCATGTAGCAACATCAGCACGGCAAAGGGCACTCCTTTAAAGGCAAGGAAGGGCAAAAATATTTTAAGTCAAGGGATAGCGATTGCTGTATGAGTCGTACGATTTTTGAATCAAGATTGATTACAGAAAGGATTGTCTACGAAACCCTGGAGGAGAGGTGCTGAATATAACCTCATTCATCTAAGTGACAAATTTTATATTTGTATTATGAGGTGTGTCAGAAGAGTAACAGGACTTACTGTGCACAGTGGGATATGAATGACATAGAGTTTAGCGGGTTACATCATATACAGAAAGTATAATACTGCAATTTCAGCTCTCAGTATAATTTTTTTCACGTACTTTTATTAACAGGCCCTTGATTGTAGGCCATCAGGCGATCGGCACTTAGCAAATAGTCAGTTATCTGCCATGCGTGAAACACGCTTAGGCGATCATATACCTTTCGATACATTACTGACGAGGCAGTAGGTTGCCATTTGTTTCTGTGGTAGACCAGTTGCCATCCAAGGCTATAGAACTCAGTCTGTGCTTCTATTTACCCATAGCTGTAGGATTGGGGAAAAGAAGAGGGTTCATACCTTTCCCAAGGGTATTAGCACGTAAGTGAATGTAATGGATTCGACAATGAGCAATTAACAGACCTGAAATTTCTGGTCCGGTTGGCGAAAACCCCGTCAGAAGCACTCTGACTACAGCAGGTGTACGGGGATATATATATATATATATATATATATATATATATATATATATATATATATATATATATATACCCCTCTTCTTCCTCCGTAAAAGCTAAATACATCTTCTTTCTCTTTACTTCCCTCTTCCTTTTTTTTCTTTTTCTTTTTCTCTCTTCTCTCTTTCCCTTTCAATATATTATTTCCGTCAAGTTAACCGATTAAATAGGTCAATGTCTGGTCCCTCCATCCTTAATACTAAGTATGATAGAAAGAAATATAAAAATAAACGCTCTCTAAACTCGACCATGTCTCTCTCACTACTCATCGCTACCCTTTCTGTTAGATTACATAAACTTAATACTACCCGTCAAAAGTCTAAATTTTCATTTCATTTTGCGTTTCACCTTTTGTGATGTCTGATGATCCAGCGTCCTTTAAAATGTCTCTGGTGAAATAAACTATTACAATAGAGCCTTAAAGTGGTCTGTTTTTCTTTAAATTATTAGCTCTGAATTTACATTGAGCTCTCAGGATTTCACCCTCCTTGGGACTACCCATACGGATTCCCAAGTTTTTCATAACTTATCTATCTATCTTCAGCTACAACTTTGATCTGAAGAATGCCACACTTCGCGAAGAGTGCAGCTGTCGAATTATATCAAACTATAAATCTGAGGGCCGAATGTTTTTTCCAATATCTCCTTTCCTGAAAGAATTAATCTTTCCGAAGCCAACATAGATAATAAGAAAAATGTTAAAGAATTAAAAGAAAATGTTTAAATTCATAATTTCATGTTATTTAATATATATGGCACATGAATAAATCTCAAACTAAAATAATTTAATTAATAATTTGCATTAAAAACGAAACTGAAAGACATCATTTAATTTCTTTTATTAGGCATTGAATTGTGTCCCTTCGCGTCCTCCATAGCTTGCCTGGCTTTTCGACCAACCTCATTAATATTTATGAGCGTTGTTAAATTTAAAAAGAAAATTGAAAACCAATAATATTTTAGCTCTTGTATATTAAATAATTGTTACAAAATAAAATCCTTGTGTTCGCCATGATAAAGTTGTCGGAGGACGAAACGCATCAGTTAAGTTTTCATTTTCTCTCTATTACACACACACACACACACACACACACACACACACACACACACACAAACACACACACACACACACATATATATATATATATATTAAACTTTTCGCCATAAGCAAGTCGGGAGTGACATTAGCACGCAAGGGGTTACAGAGAGTGGGAGCAAGAGTAAAGAGGCGTGAAAGAGGAAAGGATGAAGAGAAGGAGGAGGAATTAGATCGCGGTATCGGGAGATGTCGATTGACATTGCATTTGAATTATTATAGCTATCAGGGAAGCAAGGAAGAGGAAGAGAGTTTCACAGGCGGGAAGTGCAAGTTATTGGAGTAGAAGAGACGGATATATATATATATATATATATATATATATGTGTGTGTGTGTGTGTGTGTATGCTTGTGTGTGTGCATAGATATGTGTATATACATATATATATAGACACACACAAAGATATATATATATATATATATATATAAATCATAAGTGTTACTAAAACTCATTACAGAAAGGAAGCATATTATTTTGCCTGTCAATAGCAATTAAGTGGACCCTGATTAACTACGACGCCGAACTCAATTGGGAAAAGGAAAGACTTCTCATCAGTTCTGAAAGTACGACGAATGTGAAAAATAATTAATTTTCTGGAGCGATTGATTCGGAAGTGCCCAGGGAAGAAAACAATGAAATTAATAAATGTTTTGATAAAGAGCGAACAAAAGACGAATCAAGAGCCGGACCTTGGGAATTATCGCTTTGTTTGCGACGACACGAGAAGCGCGAAAATATGGATGCTTATTTAGGGATGGCGATGGCAATGGCGGTGGTGCTAATGGGCGATGAAAAGCGGTGATGTTGGCGGAGAAGGTGCTGGTCGTTGTGGTAGAAGCAGTTAAAAAGAATAAATAAGTAAGGCTAAAGAAAGCAATTCATTACTTTCTGAAGTGGTTCTGATTAGAAAATTGATTTGTTTACAGCGACAAGTTTCCTAGCATCTATTTATTTTACGTATATCTCTTCTGATCTCTTCAGATCATTCTCTTTCTTACATTACCTAGGTCTATTCCATTTCTTAAGATGACAGCAAAAATCTATCTATCTATCTATCTATCTATCTATCTATCTATCTATCTATCTATCTATCCCAGTCTGCTCTTATTTATCTATCTATCTATCTATCTATCTCAATCCATTCTGCACTCGATATACTCATAGAGATGCGATATGTTATTTATGGTGAATAAAATCAGTTATCCGATAACTTATTTCATTCTTTCTTTTATTCTTTCTTTCTTTCTTTCTTTCTCACCTCCACTTTCGTTCTTTCTTTCTTTCTTTCTTTCTTTCCCACCTCCACTTTCTTTCTTTCTTTCTTTCCCACCTCCACTTTCTTTCTTTCTTTCTTTCTTTCTTTCTTTCTTTCTTTCTTTCTTTCTTTCTTTCTTTCTTTCTTTCTTTCTTTCTCACCTCCACTTTCTGTCTTTCTGTCTTTCTTTCTTTCTTTCTTTCTTTCTTTCTTTCTTTACCACCTCCACTTTCTTTCTTTCTTTCTTTCCCACCTCCACTTTCTTTCTTTCTTTCTTTCTTTCTTTCTTTCTTTCTTTCTTTCTTTCTTTCTTTCTCACCTCCACTTTCTTTCTTTCTTTCTTTCTTTCTTTCTTTCTTTCTTTGTCACCTCCACTTTCTTTCTTTCTTTCTTTCTTTCTTTCTTTCTTTCTTTCTTTCTTTCTTTCTTTCTTTCTTTCTCTTCCTCCGGCTACTTTATTTTGAAATTTGTGTCGGATCTCACATTTTTCATTCTTTTTTATTCGTCTAAATATCTTTACAAAACTTATTATCCCTGTACAAATTTTCATCACTTCTTCAAAAACAATCGACCGGAATTCAAGGTAAATAAAATTCGATTAAATGATTTATTTTCATAAATATGGAGCTATAAAATAATACAAATATCTGTCTTGTTGTGTTTTTTTCTGTTTCTATTAGTGCCTTAGCTGTGATAATCGCTTACACAGATTTCAGCGCACAACGTAGAAGTTAAGTGTTAAAATATGTTGTATTTTATAGCCATCGTCTATACGACGAAAAATATTGTGCTCACGTATAAATAATGGCCGTTTTTGTTTTATCTTCAATATTCCCCAAAATGTTGATTCCAACTGAATTTTATTTCTTTCCATGTAATGGCTGGTCGCCTCATGTTATAAAGCTCTTCGATAGCTTTTGAGTAAAAGTTTAGTAGAGTTTCATTTGAAATACTTTGTGACGAACGTGTGATGTGTTGACCATGTTTGCCGTAGTCTTTGAATATAGAATCCGGTCCAGTATCTAATGTGTTCAATGGAACAACGCCAATATCACTAGTAGCAGCTGTGCTGTAATTCTTCGGGTCTTCGATATCAGAGGCTGGCAGTGAATATTCGAAGAAAGTAGCAGCTGTTCGGTAATTCTTCAGGTCTACGATATCAGTGTCTGGCAATTAATATTCGGAGAAAAAACAAAATGTCCGCCTATATACACGTCGCATTGAATATTTTGAGCCTTCTGATTGGTTAACCCTTCTATCAGTCAACTATAAAATGAGTCAGCTCATTTTGGCTAGCTCACTAGTGCACCAGGGTACCCAAAACTTCCTACACGATGAAGCGTTTCTGCGCGTCACTACACAAGCTGTGATGACATCGAAACTTGACTGTATGCAAATACATGGGCGATCGCTATGTTCCCCAGATTATGACTGTGATCGCCGTCAACAAAGGCATGACGACACTTGTTGGGTCGGGAACGACTTCCTTCTGCTACGATAAAGCAAACATCATCTATCTGATTTCTCACTAAGTTCCAGCCACGGAAAAAAAAGATCCCTACACACTCACTGCCTATTTGCTTCACTCACAGTCCGATTCATTATATCGATATTGGCTGGTGGACCCAGAACCATTTAACGTCCATACGTGTTACATCAATCGGAAAGGGGCACCACACAGATATATTTTGGGTAGTATGTATTTCTAGGACCGTATATTTATGGTTATCTAAAAACACTATCAAAACTTTTCGATTCAAAGGTTGGCTTGGGACAGGATTACTAAAAAATCCTGCCCATTAAACTTACTCAAAGATATATATCTATATCTGTGCCATGTGTCCTTGAAACAGTGGATAAAGAACCCAAGGAGTGTGAGTTCAATACCCCGTTAAGGCAGTGGAGAACTTTCAGAGGGAAATTAACAAGAGATAACTGATAACTGACATCCATTAAACATGGCACGTGGAACTAGAACTGTCTACCCCAGTGAGCAAAATAAAGGGTTCAGTTCGACATTCCAACCACCTGAAGAAGGCCAGAGCGTACAATCGCCGAAACGTTGTAATAAATAGGGCGACAAAGATGAAGATAATAGTCCGAATAATGTAAATAATTTACTCAAAGATGTACTGGAGTCAAGATTCCGGAGAATACCTGGTGATTAAATTGGCTTAAAATGAAAAAAGAATTTACTTGTTCATCTCCTAAGTGTTTGTGAGAAATCGTATTGCTACAAAATACTGGATGTTTTTTTTGTTTTGTTTTTTGTTTTTATTAAAGCGTTAGACAGTGATCGAAAAAGTTAAAAATTGTTTGGTGCAAAGGGAACTGAATATGACAGGCGGAGTAAAATAGAATTAACAAGTTCTACATTTTTTACTCGTTTTTCTTCCTGTATGCGGTCTTGTGTTTTCATGGAAGAGAACAAATTTTTACGTTTAATCCCCCGTGTACGCTGCCATTTCTATACAAAAACTAAAGCATGCTATTGTACACCAAATTTATTCTTAACTCAAAATTTGATTCCGAAAACACATTCAGTCTGTTGCTAACTGAATCAAGAAAGGGCCTGTTAATTTTAACTCCTCTAAAACGAAACTGCTTTCATTAAATCGTCTTAGACAATCTTTTTGCCTTCCATCGGCATGGCTGATGCTAACCTCCAGAAGAGTGACTCATTGTGCCTTCACTAGCTAACGTTTTCCGATTACACGCAGAGGAAATATATTGAATCAATTACTAGGTTTGCTTAGACGATTTTTCTCGCCAGAATGTATTTTACACATTTGTATGTATACCATTCATCTGTTCATTGGATATTGATGTCACATCTGGTTTGGTCTTCTGCTCTGTATTTAGAGACGCTTTACAAAATCCAAAGAAGACTACGTAATCTTATCGGTCCTGACGTGGCATATCGACTTCAGTCACTTTCCTAACCGCCGTAGCGTAGCTTCTGTGTCTTTCTATAAATATTTTCATAATAATTTTTTCTGATGAACTTTCCCCTTTCGTACATAGACTTTAGTCATTTAAACGGAGTACTAGATGGGCAGCTAGGTCTCATCCTTTTACAGTTTAAATTGCTAAATAACCATAGGTTCTATGCTAACAGTTTCTTCTATCGCTCCTCTCGCTTGTGGAACTTTCTTCCGGTTTCTTGCTTTGCAATCCCCTTTGATCTTCAAAAAGTTAAGTGAAATGTCAATCGACATCTTCTGTCTTATTAATTCTTGTTCTTTCATTGTGCCCGTCCTGGGTAAGACGATAAACTGCATCCGTGTCCTGGGTAAGACGATAAACTACATTCGCGTCTTGGGTAAGATGATAAACTACATCCGCGTCCTGGATAAAACGATGAACTACATCCGCGTCCTGGGTAAGACAATAAACGACATCCGCGTCCTGGGTAAGACGATGGACTACATCCAACACCAGAGTCTCCGATCAAAAGGTTTTGAGGAGGGTGGAACAGCCTCTTAATTGCTCATGTTCCCAGGTTCACCCTAACCAGGCGTGGTAGCACCTGTTAGGGTCCCAGCTATAGGTAAATAGTTAATCCCCAAACAGAGAAAATAATACCATGAATGTGTAAAAATAGGTCTTAATACCAGCAATACACTTTTGTAAAAAAAATATTACCAGCAATACATTTTTGAAGAAAAATATTACGAGCAATACATGTTTGAAAAAAAAAATTACCATCAATAAAAAATTTGGCTGCATTAAATAACACATTGTAGTTGATATGTCCTAAAACAAACCAAACCAAACTAAAAATCTTTTAATGTGTTTTTTCCTTAAAATATAAATTTTTTTCTCATATAGTTTCACGTTAAGTAACACCTTGCATCTTAGTGGCTTTATTGCCTTGCTTGGGGTGAAATTATTTAAAAATAAAAAATAAAAGTAAATAAATTTCTGTCTGAATTTCTAGGGTTAGGACTTATCATTATTTACATGACGTAATAATTATTTATTTTGGCGTAATCAATATCAGCTCAGTGTGAGAACTCAGAGAGCCGAGTTCGAATTCCAGTTGGATTCGTTAGATTCATGTTGTGAGACCGTAACATACCTACAACATGGACTCTTCCAGGACTATATAAAGTATGCGATATAACACTCTAGGAGAAGAGGAGGAGTGAGAGAGAGAGAGAGAGAGAGAGAGAGAGAGAGAGAGAGAGAGAGAGAGAGTGAGAGTGAGAGTGAGTGAGTGAGTGAGTGAGTGAGAGAGAGAGAGAGAGAGAGAGTATTCTAATACCGTAGTATCAGCCGCGTACGACTACCAATATTGGACACTAGCACATAGTAAGCTCCGCTTACACTATCTTTGTAACCTTTCTGTTTAATATATCTTTCTTACCTCTAATTCGTGTTCCGTGTTTTCCTTCTGTGGTCCCGACTTTGGGCCCACATCAGTGGCGACGAAGAATTCGAGAAACGCACTCACGCCGAAACCTCAATACCTTACCAGTCCCACATCAGTGGCGACGAAGAATTTGAGAAACGAATTCACGTCGAAAACCTTAATGCCTTGCCAGTCCCACATCAGTGGCGACAGAAAGATTCGAGAATTTCGTTCTCACCATATCAATAGCGACAGAGTACACGAAAAATACATAGAAACTCCATGCGTTCCCACAGCAGTGTTGAACGAGAAATTAAGCTGGTATTACTACATTAGCGATTTAAACGCAACACCCAGCGTCTACATATATAAGAAAAATATTCCGATACCAAACAGCAGTGACGAACTAGCGATTCGACATCTACGGAATATTAAAGTCTGTCCAAATAACATTACGAGAACGATTTCTTACACACCCAGACACAGAAAAAAAAACAGTTTGTTCATAAAACAAACTGACAACACAAGGTCCGAAGTACTACTTACGACTTAAGTTTTCGAAAAAAATTATCTAAATTTTTTTTAAGTAACTGCGTTGTATCTCGTGCATAAAATTATTCTCCCCTCAAATTCACTGAGGCGAGTTTTCTCTTTTTTGTACCTCTATATAAAAAAAATATATATATACATAATAAGTGTGGTGGAAATTTATACAATTTCGTTCAAATTAACAGAACCACGGAATCGCAAAAAAGCTAAACACATAGTTAGTCTAGTTTAACTAATAGTCTGTCCATATTTTTTTTTGTAAAAAAAAAAAAATCTATCAAGATTTTTTGTGTACCTCCCCTTGGCACAAAAAAATCGCTGTCATTTTTGTTTGTCTAAATATGGAAGATTTTCAAAAAGTAATTGTCCAAATGCTAAAAGTACATTTGGATCTGCAACAAAAATCAGAAGAAAGACAACAACTATTTTTGGAATTACATAAACAACAAATGGAATTCCAACAAATTACGCTTCAGAATGCTGAACTACAACAGAAACAACTTAAAGAATTACTCGTAAATGCATTAAAAGGCTCAAACTCTGAAAAAGATACAATATTCTCCCAGAGTACAATCTATAATTCAATGGAAACCCTTGAATACATACCAGAAAAAGGCAAAACGTTCGAGGCTTTTTACATGCGCTGCGAAGATATTTTCAACGTAGACTGTGAACAATGGCCCAGTAATAAAAAGGTACGTCTACTATTGAGAAAACTGGGAACTACAGAACATAGTAGGTTCGTAGACTTCATACTACCAAAGAAAACGACTGACTTGGATTTTTCAGAGACGATTAAGCTCCTATCGGAACTATTCGGGCCTAACACAACCTTGTTCCACGAACGTTGGAAATGCCTGAACACAGTCAAAGACAACCAGCAAGATTTTCTAACGTTTGCAGCATCGGTAAACAAGCTCTGTAATGATTTTAAACTAGCCGAACTGACTGCCGATGATTTCAAGTGCTTAATTTTCGCACAAGGTCTAGTATCAGCAGAAGACGCCGAAGTCAGACGACGGGTACTGACCAAGCTTGAGAACAAAAAAGGATTGACTCTCCAAAAAGTGGCAGAGGACTGTCAAAGAGTAATATCTGTAAAGTGTAACTCAAACACTATCGAGGAATCAGGTGTGACTCAGATTAATAAAATCAGAAGCAAGTCTACCTCCTATTCCCCTCAAAAAGACAAAAGGCAAATCTCATGTCCTAAATTCCGCATTAACCAAAACCCAAATAGGTTAAAGAAACCGCCCGGACCATGTTACCATTGTGGTAAATGGCATTGGATGAAATTCTGTCCAGTTAAGAACAAAAAATATTCCAAAAAATGCAATAAAAGTGGGCATACTTTAACTCGGTGCTGGTACGCCAACAGAACAAAAAAACCCAAAAATAAAATTAGGCAAGCTCAATCTGACAATAGTGTCGATAGGAATTTAAGGAAATATATAACTGTGAATATTTTCAATAATTCCATTAAATTCCAGCTTGACTCGGGTTCCGATCTTTCAACTATTAACTGGCGTACTTGGCGAAAATTAAACAAACCGACTTTATTAAAAACGGATAAAACAGCAAAATCCGTAACTGGCGAAAAGATTAACATTTTAGGCGAGGTAATACTTACAGTAACACTAAATGGAGTTACCAAAATGCTCAAAGCCTACGTATTGAAAACTTCAGATAACTTATTTGGAACAGATTGAATAGAAAAATCCAATCTTTGGGATTGCCCAATGAGTACATTTTGTCGCAAGATACAAAGTACAGCGTCCAATTTGGTAAATCTCAAAAAGGAACTTAAACAACAATATCCACAGGTTTTTTCTGGCGGCCTTGGGAAATGTACTAAAATGAAAGCTAAGTTCAAGGTGAAGGACGGTGCACAACCGGTATTCGAAAAGAAACGTAATGTCCCTTTCGCTGCTCTAGAGCAAATCAACAAAGAGTTAGATAGACTCGAACAAACAGGTATTCTGTCAAAAACAGATTTCAGCGAGTGGGCAGGTGCTACGGTCTACGTAAAAAAGAAGTTCAATCAAATACGAGTATGCGCAGATTTTTTCACAGGGTTAAACGATGCCTTGAAAGATCACCACTATCCTCTCCCAACCCCTGAAGAAATTTTCAATAAACTCAATGGTGGAAAAATTTTTTCTAAAATCGACCTCTCGGACGCATACCTTCAGATAGAGGTGGAAGAAGAAAGTTCCAAATTGCTCTGCATAAACACCCATAGAGTGTTGTACAAATGCAACAGACTGGCTTTTCGAGTAAAGGTTGCGCCTGGAATTTTCCAGCAGGTCATGGACGCCATGCTGGGCGACCTTGACTACGCAACAGCCTATTTGAATGATATACTGTTTACTAGTAAAACTACGGCAGAGCACCGGAACCATATAATAAACGTATTCGAAAAGATACAAGAATACGGATTTAAAGTTAAGGAAGCAAAGTGTGATTTTTTCTTAACAGACATTAAATACTTAGGTCACATCATAAATAAAGACGGCCGTCGGCCGGGTCCAGAAAGAGCCAACGCGATCAGAAACATGCTGGCCCCAGATAACGTTCAAGCGTTACAAAGCTTCCTCGGCCTAGCTAACTTTTACCAAGGGTTCATTAAGAACATGCAAAATTTGAGAGGGCCTCTCAGCCAACTCTTAAAAAAGGACAAACCATGGTCATGGACCCCGGCGCATTCGAGAAGATCAAGAAAACTCTTACTTCGGACATCTCCCTCACCCACTACGACCCTAGTCTCGACATCATAGTCGCAAGTGATGCAAGCTCGTACGGCATCGGTACTTGCATTCTACATAAACTGCCAGATGGTTCGCGAAAATCTGTGGCTTACGCATCAAGATCTCTACTTCCAGCTGAGAAACAATATTCTCAAATAG
This sequence comes from Acanthosepion lycidas, assembly GCA_963932145.1. Classification (NCBI taxonomy): domain Eukaryota; kingdom Metazoa; phylum Mollusca; class Cephalopoda; order Sepiida; family Sepiidae; genus Acanthosepion; species Acanthosepion lycidas. The sequence goes on along the minus strand of OZ010608.1, from coordinate 47,919,819 downwards.
AGAAAGAGGCTCTCGGGTTAATATCCGCCGTGACAAAGTTTCACAGATATCTACATGGTAGACGGTTCATACTGCAGACGGACCATAAACCTCTAATTACAATTTTTGGTTCTAAAAAACGTCTACCAGTCTATACTGCAAATAGACTACTTCGTTGGGGAATGATTCTCTTAAACTACAATTTCAAGATAGTTCCTAACATCCAAAAATATTTGTCATGCAGACAGTTTATCGCGACTCGTTCCAAAAAATACAGAAGTCTTTGAAGACTCCATCATTGCTACTCTAAGGACAAATTGTGAAATCAAAAACATGATCGCGATTACCATAAGAGAGCTCCCAGTTACTTTGGCTGACATAAAAAGGGAGTCTCGAGAGGATGAATTCATTCAATCCATAAAAAGCAAAATTCGCAACAAAGACCCCAATGCGCCTGAAGGTTTCTCCCTCTGCGATGATGTTCTACTGTACAATGACCGCGTAGTGATTCCAAACAGCCTACAAAGAAAAATCCTCAGGGATTTTCACATGGGAAATCCGGGGAAGAACCGTACGAAAAGCCTCATGCGCTGCTATGTTTATTGGCCAAACATGGACAAGGGCATAGCAGACATGATAGAATTATGCAAAGGATGCGCGCTTGCAGCAAAAGCTCCAACCATGGCCAAACACAGATCATCCATGGCAAAGAATTCATGTCGATTTTGCAGGGCCTATAGACAACATGTACTACCTCATTGTTCTGGATAGCCACTCAAAATGGCCTGAGGTCCTACAATGCAAAAGACCAACCACAAACTGCACGATCGTATTTCTACACGAGCTATTCGCGCATTTTGGCGTGGTAGATTGTGTAGTTACAGATAATGGCACTCAATTCACATCAAGTGAATTTAGAGACTTCTGCAAGTCATATCAGGTGGACCATATTACAATGCCTCAGTACGACCCTAGGTCGAATGGCCAGGCCGAAAGGTTCGTGGACACTAAAAAAGGCTTTAAAAAAGGCACTAGGCACACCGACAGATAGAGCATTGCAACAGTTTCTGCAGGTGTATCGGATAACCCTTAATCCGAACACGCCTATGGGAAGCTCGCCTGCAGAAACAATGTTTGCAAGGAAAATCAAGTCTGTCTTCGACAAACTTATTCCACGGCAAGCAAAGTTAAAAAAAGCCGTATCACCTCATAAGAACTATTTCAATCCTGGCGATAAAGTCTTTTTCAAGGCTTACAAAAACAACATAACATTCTGGGAAGTAGGCACCATAAAACAAAGAATTGGCGAACTGGTCTACATTGTCTAAAGACCGAAAAACACTCACAAACGCCATTGGAACCAGTTCAGAAAATGCCGTTTGAAGGAATCGGAGGAATCACTACAAAATAGCTGTGAAGAGCCGATCGACGTAATTTTCGATCACTTCGATCTCAACATGCCCCAAGTCTCTCCTGAAGTGCGACGCTCAGGAAGGAAAAGGAAATTTACTCAACCGCTCGACGTAAATCCCAAGAGAAAAAAAATATTAACAGTTTTATGTTTTTTTTCTCCTTTTCGAAAGAAAAAAAAAGAAAACTCTTGGAAGGGGTGTGTTGTGGAACCGTAACATACCTACAACATGGACTCTTCCAGGGCTATATAAAGTATGCGATATAACACTCTAGGAGAAGAGGAGAAGAGAGAGAGAGAGAGAGAGAGAGAGAGAGAGAGAGAGTATTCTAATACCGTAGTATCAGCCGCGTACGACTACCAATATTGGACACTAGCACATAGTAAGCTCCGCTTACACTATCTTTGTAACCTTTTTGTTTCATATATCTTTCTTACCTCTAATCCGTGTTCCGTGTTTTCCTTCCGTGGTCCCGACTTTGGGCCCACATCAATTCACTTACACCCAAATATCCTTGGGAAACGTATGAATTCATCTCTTCTCCGAGACCCCCCCACCCCGACTTAGTTTTTCTTTAGACTTGATTGGCAACCAATCTACCGCAGAAAGAAATGGCAACTTACTGTGGGAAAATATCTGCCTCGTTAGTCATGTATCGAAAGATACATGATCACCCAAGCGTGTATCATATATGGCACTTGACTGACTGACTAATTTACATTCAGTCACTGATTTGGGCAGTGTGTACTGAATTTTGAAAACAACATATCTAAATTCTCTCTATAGGAATTTAAAGAAAAGCACTTTATTGAAAGCTTTTCATGCTCTGAATATTTCTGCCACATCAAATCTGGTGCTTCTGTTATACACTTAAGGTTTTTGATAAAATCTAAAGAAAAATCTGCAATTTTATTTGTCCTGACCTGGCATTACTGCTTCAGTCACTTTCCCATCGCCATAATGTAGCTTCCCTCTCAGTATCTTTTCTATAAATACTTTCATAGTAATTGTTCTGTTGGACATTCCTTTATGGTAGCTAGGCTTTATGAATTTAAGTGCAGTACTAGGTTTCATTATTTTATAGTTGAAATGCTTAGAAATAACCGGAAGTTCTATGCTAACAGTTTCTTCAATTGCATTTCTCACTCTCTTCTGGTTTCTTGCTTCCCAGTCAACTTTGATCTTCAAAAGTTTAATGTGTAATGTCAGTTATTATATTCTACCTTCTTAATTCTTGTTCTTTTATTGTTTTCTCTCCTTAATGATGTTATTTTCTCATATTCTTTAACGTTCAATTAGTCTTGCACCTTAGAGGCTTCATTGTCATGTTTTTCATTGTTTCTTGGGATTTTTTCCTATTTCTTTAAACTTTCATATTCGGATTGTGGTTTGGTTTGGTTTGGTTTGGTTTACGGCATATCAACCTCAACGGGTTTTTTTTTTAATGCCGACAACATTTTTAGGATAGATTCGTATGAATAGAATATGTATTCTTTGGTTTAGATTGGTTTGGTTTATTTTGTTTTACGGCATATCAACCTCAATGGGTTATTTTAGGCTGACAACATTTTTAGGATAGAGTTGTATGAACAGAATATGTATTCTTTGGTTTCGTTTGGTTTGGTTTATTTTGTTTTACGGCATATCAACCTCAATGGGTTATTTAATGCAGACAGCATTTTAGGATAGATTCGTATGAATAGAATATGTATTATTTGGTTTAGATTGGTTTGGTTTATTTTGTTTTACGGCATATCAACCTCAATGGGTTATTTAATGACGACAAGATTTTTATTGCTGACAATATTTTTTTCTTCAAAAATGTATGCTACTAATATATATTTTTCCAAAAGTCTATTGTTGGCAATATTTTTTCTTCAATAATATACTGCTAGTAATATTTTTCCAAAATATATTGCTGGTAATGTATTGCTGGTGATAATTTTTGTAGAAATGTATTGCTGGTATTAAAACCTGTTTTTACACTTTCATAATGTATTGACACCGGTTTTGAAGGTCAGTTATATGCCCCTTAGCTGGGACGCTAACAGGTGCTTCCTCCAAGTGTCAGCGTGGACCTGGGAACACTAGCAATTAAGAGGTGCCTCCACGCTCCTCAAAACATACTGATCACAGGCCTTGCTGTAGGATGTAGTTTATCGTCTTACCAAGGACGCGGATGTAGTTTATCGTCTTACCCAGGATGCGGACGTAGTTTATCGTCTTACCTAGGATGCTCGGATTTTGGTCCCCTGATAAACACTTAATAGATGTTTTAAATTTTTGCTATTTTTTAATTTTGGGAACCTCTAATTTGTAATTAGCATGTTGGGCTTCTTTTTTTTTTTTTTTTACTGCCGACCATACATTATGACTTTTCAAAATTGGTGTTTAGTCTTTTCTTCTCAAAATCTTCTCAGTTTGGTTTAATACTTTCTGGAATGAGTTTTTGTAGTTACTTTTCTGTGATTGCTACCAGCACTGTATCTAATGCATAGCTAATGACATCAACATTGTGCCCGCCAATATTGAATCCTGGTAGAACTTGTAATTCTCTCAAGATTGCTTCACTGTAAAGATTAAATAAGTCCGCCGAGAAGGCACATCCTTGTCTTACTACCCTCAAAAATAGGAAAAGGAATTCTTTTTTATTAGATTCAAATTCATTCAGGTGTAAAAGTTAATAGTTATATTACTTCTCTCCTAAAAAAGCTTTTCTCTAATAATAGATAAAGTAACGATTAAAGTAGAAATCCTGAACTGGATAGTTTCAGAATGTAGGCGATCATAGCTCTCCATAACTTCTTGTATTTTTAGAACTGTAAGTTAATTTCGATCTTTTCGCTTTTTTTTTTTAACCATTAGCAAAATTGATTATAGTTAAATTCCCAGATCAATTCTGTGGACAAGACAGATTGGTATAAAATGACAATTGGAAAAAATCTTAAAAAACTTTTAAAAATTGGAAAAAACGCGTCGGAAAAATCTAATATTTTTTTCCAATTTGCATTTTATACACAATTGATTATGTGGCTTGCTCGCTATTTTCCCATTTGCTTCTCTTGTCTTCGGTATAACCTCGTGCGTTAAATTCTGTCGGCTGTTTTTTTATCTTTATATGTCCAGGAAATTTCAACTATATTTGTTTCACTGGGATTGAACTCCTAACTCTTTGGGTTCTCTCACTGGATCTAACCGATGGCCTTTATCCACTCTGCCATGTGTCCTTAAGGACATCTGTGTATAAATTTCTGGGACTTATACAATTAATATCTTCAGCATCTTGGTTAGATCCAGTGACAGGACCCAAAGAGTTGTGAGTTCAATACCTGGTTCAGGCAGTGGAGAACTTGGTGAGGTGAATTAACAGTAGATAACTGATAACTGAGAGCCACGGCACGTGGAACTAGAACAGTCAACCACAGCGAGTGAAATAAAGGTTTCAGTTCTACATTTCAACCACATGAAGAACAGGGCAGACTATGTTCTATAGCCTTGTTTGGCAGCCTGTGTATGACATAACCCTGAATTCAAAAGTCCTTGTGGCACAATGTAAGCGAAGTGCGTCTTTGTTTTGTGACAGACATTTGTTTCATTCTTACTATTACTAGTTGTCGCCGTTCATACCTTAAAATGGAATTTTAAATGCCTTTCGAAACAGATGGAGGCAAAATAATCTTTTATACACATGCTTCCCATATTTGGCCTTCTGCTTTACTCACCCCTGGTAATGATAATATAAGCCACTGCAAGGACACATGGCACAATGGATAAAGGCGTTGGTTAGATCCAGTGACAGGACCCAAAGAGTGTGAGTTCAATATCCGGTTAAGGCAGCGGAGAACTTTCAGAGGGAAATTAACAGGAGATAACTGACAACTGACATCCATCAAACATGGCACGTGGAACTAGAACAGTTTACCCCAGTGAGCGAAATAAAGGGTTTAGTTCGAAATTCCAACCACCTGAAGAATGCCGGAGCGTACAACGGCCGAAACGTTGTGATAAATATGGCAACACGGATGCGGAGAGTAGTCCGAATAATGTAAACAGTGTACAGTTCAGCACGGTTTTGTACGAAATGTTCCTTCTTCCATTGTGACAAGTTCTGTACACGATATGCTTAGTGTTCGTGGGTAGAGCCACAATTCGTCCCCATCAAATCCTTTCTCAGCTGTGATGATTTGATTTGAGATTAACACACACGAGGTACTACATCGCAGGTGATCACTGTTTCTAGCGAGATTTTCCTCTCACTTAATACTTGGCTTACTTTCTGGAAGGCACCTTCGCTGTTTCTTTCGTCCTGAGTATGATGATAAACTACATCGGGCAGCGAGGCTTCTAATTAGGAGATTTGGGGGCTAGAGGAGCGTAGGACAACCTGCTGTCGTTCCTAGATCCAGGATCGCAGCTATGGGAATATAGTGACCCCCTAATATATATATATATATATATATAATCAACCAAAAATTGCTGTTCCTATCTGTTATGATCCAGGTCCTTGTACCACGGTGATGGTCCAAGGTAGAACCAATAAAGAAGAACTCGAACACGTATATGGAATAACACAGATATATTACAAACAGGAATATATACAGAGAAGTAGAAAGTGTTAGTACGAACAATCAGGTTTAGTAGTAATTGTCTGAACGCGACTCTGTTTCGGACTGCCTCTGACTCGACTGACTGACTCGCTCGCTCTGACTGACTGACTGACAGACTCCTGACGGACTTCACTCCAGACTTCAGACTGAACAGTATTTAGTCACCACCCCCACGAGCGCATCATGTGGCACAAGGCCGGTTTAACGTGGGATCTCCGAGCCCGTTGGCTCGGCGAAAAATATGCCCTTTGAACCCGTATAAACGGGTTCAGGGTCGGTTTACCTACCCAAAGAGACTCCGCCCTTCGGCGTAGCCTCGTTCGGGTTCCTCCCCGCCCGAAAGCAGAGCGTTCAACCGCTCAGCTGGTCGCCCAACTTCGGACTGAACGGTATTTAGTCACCCCCACCCACGAGGGCATCATGTGGCACAAGTCCGCTTTAACGTGGGATTTCCGAGCCCGTGGGCTCGGCCAAAAATATGCCCTTTGAACCCGTATAAACGGGTTCAGAGTCGGTTTACCTCTCCGAAAGAGACTCTGCTCTTCGGCGTAGCCTCCTTCGGGTTCCTCCCCGCCCAAAGGGTGAGAGTTCAACCGATCAGCCGAACAGACGGTCGCCCGACTTTGGGCTGAACTCCCTGCTTCCTCTTGAGGCGCACTATTTATTACGTATGGAATAGGCCATTATGTTATCATGAGTAAGGTCCCCTAACAGTATGCGTCTTCGGATTTCTGCGTCACATTTTCGATTGTCCGTTTCTTTCTTACCTATAGCTGTACGTGCTTGATTTTGACATCCCCAATTCATAACTTTACACATCGAGGTGTCTCTTTTGCTAACAACGAATGTTTTGCGACTACTTAAAATTAACAATTGGTCTTTTCATATTTCCCTTTTCCTTTTCTTTTTTTCTCTTTTCCTTTTCTTCTTCCTCCTTTCTGTTATCGAAAAGTTCTTTCAGATGTCACGGTTAACGTAAACAGCTGATGTCATAAATATTGAGTCTGTCGCAAAAAAAAACAAAACAAACAAACCAAAAAACAAAATAAACATAATGAGAATTAACATAAATAAGAAAAGTGTTATCTCTCTTGAGTTCAACAAGCTCGTCCTTTTAGGTCCATTAATGACACTATCAGAATCATAAAACATATAACTCCTTATCGATATCTGGTTTCCTGAGTTGACCGACATCTCTTATTAGGAGATCTTAATTTACCGCTTCGTTACATTTGTCATTGTAAAAGTAGTGCTTTTTTTTTGCTTGTCTCATCTGCATTGATTGCCAATAACAGCCGACATTATCTGCGATCCTCCAAGGGATTGCTAGCTAGCGCTCTTCTCGCAATAACTCAAACACTATGGTTTATTTTATGTGCAAAAAGACCGGGGATGAACAGTTTCAGCCTACTCTCTTCATGAGATTTGTTTGGTTTAGACCGAACTCTTGGGAAAAAGAAAATGGCCTCTTTCCGATGGTTTTACTTCATTAGGTAACGTCTTGATCTTGGAAAAAAAAAAACTGATCTTCACTCAGTCGACCAATCAACTGTCAGAAAATAGTCATTGATTTATTGTGTATAAAGGGACCAGGCATTGAATAAATACGTTTATCTTGCTTTTTTCAATTCTGATTTCTTTTCTCTTCTTTCTTTTTTTCTTTCACTGACCACAATTTTTCTTTCTTTCTTTCTTTCTTTCTTTCTTTCTTTCTTTCTTTCTTTCTTTCTTTCTTCTGTATTTGTTTCATCTATCTATCTATCTATCTATCTATCTATCTATCTATCTATCTATCTATCTCTGCTCGCATCTATCTATCGCCGTCTGTTCGTATCTATCTATCTATCTATCTATCTATCTATCTATCTATCTATCTATCTATCTATCTATCTATCTGAATCAGCTCGTATCTATCTATCTATCTATCTATCTATCTATCTATCTCTGCTCGCATCTATTTATCGCCGTCTGTTCGTATCTATCTATCTATCTATCTATCTATCTATCTATCTATATCAATCTGTTCGTATCTTTCTATCGCCGTCTGTTCGTATCTATCTCAGTCTGTTCGTATCTATCTATCTATCTATCTATCTATCTATCTATCTATCTATCTATCTATCTATCTTTTGCTGCTTTGCCCTCCTTTTTTTAATTAAATTTTGTATTTTTCTTTCTTTTTGACAATAGGAAAATTTCATTGGACGCTTCTCTTTATTGAAAGTTTTATTTTTCTTCGCTCCAATTTTACTTTTCCCGCCCTTTTTTTCCCCAACAAGTCATTATTTATGTCCATATTTCCCTGTTTTTTTTTCTCTTCTTCGTTTTTTTTTTCTTTTTTCATTTTACTTTAGTTTTTTTGACATTACTTATTTCTCCGACATTTCTCAACATTTTTTCTTCTTTTATTCTTTCCCGCACAAGCCCCCTCCCCAATACGCGGACACTGAATCTTTTATCTGAACCTCCAGGCCTCAGACACTTCGAAATACGGAAGTTTTCAAATTTCGATATGATACTACACATACTCTATACAGAATAGACAACTAAATCGATTCATACCCACGGGGAAAATCGTCAGCTCTTTTAACAGTTCGCCAAAATATGAACAAAATATCCGTGAGTAGCGGAGGTACGTCTGACTAGTAGGAGCCCTGCGACACAACACAACCACTAATGTCACGAAATAATAAATTCCGCTGCACGCACTATGTGTCCTTGCACAGAAGAAGAAAAAAAAATGGAGGCGTAGTTCACGTCGGAGAGACGTGATGATCATTCACATTGTCGGAGTTGTATCTTTAGCGTAGAAATAGTCGGCGTTTTCGATGACGAAAATCTTTTTTTTTCCGTTCTTAAATTTTCGCACTCTTTCTCCAAGCACACGCACGCTCACACCCATACACACACGAAGAGACACCCACACGGACGTAGAGGCACAGAAAGAGAGAGGTACACACAGAGACACATACACAAAGACTCACACACAGAGACATAGAGGCACATACACAGGCATACTCAGACACACGTAGACAAATACACACACACACACCTAGAGGCAAAGAAACAGATATATACACACAAAAACACACATACACACACAGACAGGCACAGAAACAGTAATACACACACAAAGACACACACACATGCAAAGTCACACACACTCAAAAATTCACATACACTCACACACACACTCTTGCACACACAAAGACATGCACACGGATAAAGACAAACACAAAGGCACACACAAAAAAACACACACATGCACACACAACGACAAAGATACAGACACACACAAAGACACGCACACACACACACACACACTCTCTCTCTCTCGCACAGACGCACATAAAGAAAAACACATATGCACAATGGAAAAATCATATACACACAACGGAAGAAACACACACACACATTCACACACACACATTCACACACACACACACACACACACATATATATATATACATATATATATATATATATATATATATATAACTTCCATATTTGGGATGATTGCTGCTCTCAGAGCGAATGAAATTGTTAGAATTATACTTTTGCTCAGCGATAAGACATATTCCTGTGGCGAGTTACCAATCCTTGATGATCACACACACACACACACACACACACACACACACACACACACACACAAACACACACACACACATACAGAGGGTGCGATGGTTAAATTTTCGCCATTCTATATATATATATATATATATATATATTCTATATATATATATATATATATATATATATATATATATATATATATATTATATTTCGTTGTTTGTTTTTTATTTTGTCGAATGCAGAGGATAGTAGGGTCAGCTGGGCACCGTCTGTGAGAAAAAGAGCACCATGACGAAATTTCACTCCCCCAGAAATTTGGAAACGGCATGATGTACTGCTTGGCATTCGCACCGGAAGCTCCAATAGGCATATTTTAGACTTTCTGTGTGTCAATCAGAGAACAGTGCAAAGTATTAAGAGTTGGATGAGTCTAATGCTGATTACGAAGGTGTTTGTAGTGATCACAAGTGTTGACGACGTTATGCCATCATTCATCTTCTCACAGGGCCTCAGACTCAACACGGAGGCCTACATCAAGTGCCTTGAGGAGATAGTGCTATCCTGCGTCAAGAGGTTCGCTGCTGGAAGACCCTATGTCTGGCAACAGTACTTTGCACCATGACGGACAAGCAGGAGAACACGGTCAGGGCTGTCTGACAATTTTTGCGACCACATCATCCCTTGCATCTGGCCACCTAACTCACCAGACTACAACCCCCTTCATTGTTATTTGTGGGGCGCAGTTGTGCGAGAGACCAACAAAACTCGTAACACCAAGGATGAACTGAAGGCAAGGATTATGACAGTATTCACCAACTTAAATAAGGAGACTGTTCAGAAGAGTTGCAGTAGATTTCGAAGTCGTCTGGAGGCCGTGGTTAATACTAATTGCGGTTTTACTGAATAAATTTACTCTTTCGTATTTCAAGATATTTTTGTGCAATTTTTGGTAAATATATTTATTAAAAGAGATGTTAGTGTAATTTTCATCTTTGCGTAATTTAGACCTCAATTTATCCATCTTTATATATACTGGGTGTATGAAAAATACTTTTACAAAATTTAGAAAGCGTTCTTCACGCCAAAACAAGGACAAAATGTCCATCTAAACATATCCCCATAAATCCTTCGTTTCGGAGTTAAGTTTATAGTTTACGGTAGATGCTGTTAAATGTACAATCTAAGATACAATCAAAAATGATCTTGGCGCACGTTCCTAAAACCAAGACAAGATAAAATGTCCATATAAACATATGTCCAAAAGGCCATCTTTCTACTCTAACACAGCAACAAATAAATGATCAAAATATTCTCTGCTTGCTTTTACGCATGTATGCAACCGTCGAACCTTACAAGATGTCGAAGGCCCACATGACACGTTGCTGATGCGTCTTTGCAAGATTAATGTCTGCTGCATAAATCAATTGTTTTAGGTGACCTCACAGTTAAGAATCCAAGGGATTGAGTTCGGGGGAACGTGCTGACCATGGAAACGGTCCTCCACTACTTATCCGTCTTTGATGAACTTTATATGAACTTCTGTCCTTGTTTTGGCGTGAGGAACTCTCCTACAGAATTTCCAGACGTAATGCGTCAACTAAGCTGAGTTTTCAACACACACACAGACACACATATATATATGGTGAGTATATATATGCATATATATATGGTGAGTATCTATCTATCTATCTATCTATCTATCTATCTATCTATCTATCTATCTATATATATATATATATATATATATATTTGTGTATTTATGCAGCAATCTTTCTTTCATGCTCATTTCATTGAAAACGACAGACAAGGTGCTTTTATTTAGTTTTTTTATACAATTTCTCATGCGATCTAATAATATTTTTCTTTTCGGATGATAAATTATATAAAAACTGTCCGAATGTTTTCTTTTTTTTTTTATCCGAGCGCTTTCGGCTATACATTTAGCCATTTTCAGGGATTATATTTTAACTGTTAAAATAAGAAATAGATTGTTGTATGTATGTTTTATAAAATGTTTTCATTTTTTCAAAACACCGTCTAGATATTATGTACATGTTCAAAGTTAATATTATTAAGTGTGGGTTTTTTTGTTTTTATTAATAAGGTTTCCATTATTTTTAGCCTTTTTTGCCTGTAGATGATGCTATTATATTAGTGTTGTCAACAAGTATGTTACGAATAGTGTCCC
>OZ010608.1:47878057-47905557 GCA_963932145.1 Acanthosepion lycidas | reverse complement strand
ATCCATTAGACATGGCACGTGGAACTAGAACAGTCTACCCCAGTGAGCGAAATAAAGAGTTCAGTTCGACATTCCAACCACCTGAAGAAGACGGGAGCGTACAACGATTGAAACGTTGTGATAACTATGGCAACAAAGATGAGGAAGATAATCTGAACAATGTAAATAGTGTATTTGATACTCATTTTATACTTTTTTCTTTTTATTTATTTGGTTATTATTATTTTAAAAGTATATATAGCAATATATTTAGTACATTTGAACTGTTTACTCTGACATATAATGTAAAATATATGTATGTTTTTATGCGTGTAGGCGGAAGTGGGCAGAAGTAGTACCTTTGTTGCTCGGCTGCTGCAATTTATTATTAAGGTGGACCGGCAAGAGTGGTCTTCACCCATCCCCTAAATCTCTTACGGTTTCACGCAGTACATCTCTGTAAGCTGCTTCATTAGTCGGGCTAAGCCACGTGAAGGGGTAACTTTTGCACTGCACTACTAGGCTGATGATCTGCACAACAATGGCTGGACAATGGATTCAATGATCAAGTGCACAGAGGTCTTCTTCAGCGGCAGGAAGTCACGTGAGTTCAGTGACGCGATCGTGTGTTGCCTGGCGTCTGGCGGCTTCTATCTTTCGATAGTTTCGATTCTCTGTTTATATGGACCTCAGTCCCAAACCGGCATGGGGTTTGATGTGGTTTGGGATTTCGGCCATTCCCTTAATCTCCACAGAGAATTCTTTGTTTGTGTGACTCTGGGAAACTAAGTGCATGTTCAGTTCTGGAGAGATTCCTCCTCCGATGAGTAGTGGTAGCAGAATATCGATCCACTCCAAATCCCTCCTCGTACTGGTGCCTCACACCAATACTGCCCAAGGGGAGTGGGCAAATTTTTTGAATTTAAACGTCAAGATCGCATCAATTTACAGTTGAGCTGACTAGATATAGTCGTAAATTTTATTCTAACAGTTTCTTTTCTCGCATGTTGAACTCCATTCCGGCTCATGTTTTACAGCCAACTTTAATCTGCAAAATTATAAATGCAATGTCAATCCCTATCGGCTTTGATTATTCTTCCCGCTCATTTCTAATATTTCTGTTCCTAATTCTTCCATACCCTGTTTTAGTGACTTTACTGCTTTGCGATACCGACTAAAATATATATACTCGTCTCTCCTGTCGAAGCAGATAAGTTCCTAGGAACCGAATACAAAAACATGAGATTTGATTTTAGATTATGCAGTACCATCCACACTTTTTCAAGGGCAGAACACAGAGACCTGGTACACTACATACGACAAAGTCCACAAACGTCCCTCCGCAGGTTTTGAATCTTAGGCCAGTTGCCGTCCAAGGCTTTAGAACTCAGTCTGTCCTGCTATTTATCCCTAGCTGGGAGTAGAAGAAGAGAATTCATACCTTTCCCAAAGGTATTAGCACGTAAGTGAATGTAATGGATTCGACTGTAATTCGAACTCGGCACTCCGATTCCTCCTCATATATATATATATATATATATATTACTTCACTGCACCTCCTTATATATATATATATATATATATATATATATATATATATATATATATATATATATATATATATATATATATATATATATATATATATATATATATATATATATATATATATATATATATATATATATATATATATATATATATATATATATATATATATATATATATATATATATAAAAGCAGGGGCGGTGAGTAATGGTTAGCGGTTTGGATTGAGGAATACGTGAGCCGAGGTCGAATTCCAGTCGAATCCATTACATTCACTTACGTACTAATACCCTTCGGAAAGGCATGAATCTTTATATAATATAATAGAATAGATCACACACACACACACATATATATATATATATATATATGGACTTCAGTGTGAATTGGTTTTCTGTGTTGTCCACTTCACACTTGTTGTTTCATCTGAAGGTGTTGGAGACGCTGTTTATCAGGTCTGGGCGACCTTCTCTTTGTAAACAGAGAGATTGTTTGCTTGGGCTTGCTCTTCTGGGTCTCTAGCATCTTTAGGTGTTACAACCTCCGTTCATTCACGTCACCCATATATTTTTTTTCTCCTTTTTCATATATATATATATATATATATATATATTAATCATAGAATAAAGTTGTCTTACGACTATGTTGGTCACAAATGATAGAGTATCTGTTAAATTACAAATGATAGAAATATATTTTTGTATAACGATACCTTAGGCATAATTAAAAAAACAAAAACAGGAGAAAAATACAAATCATATTCTTGCAGATAGAATTCTTGCGTATGTTTCAGATTAGGGAAAGACAATTTCTGCTAACCATGTAAAATCTCAATGATTCTAATATTACAGGTGTACTCATTCTCTTTATACTCTTCGACCTCAGCTGAATTTTACAGCACGTCGGTTGTAATAAAAGTCTCCAGATCTTCGAAAATTACATAAAAATAAATCAAATTAACAAGAATTTATTCATTACGCGTGCCTTAACTTGCAATTAACAGATAAAACCCGTTCAGCAAATGCCTCAATTGTCCGCTGTGACGCATATCAATATCATGATACTGACATATGCTCTACGCTGATATTTAAATTTATCATCATTAACTAAGCATCAAAAAGTATAATATCTAGTTCTGTAACATCCAATTATAATTGTATTTGGTCCAACACGTTCGTTAGTTAGCACGACCGTTATGTCCTGGCAATAGCTCATAAATAATGGAACATGCCGCTTTTTGATCGTGTGGAAAGAGGGAAAAGATACATTACTTGGTTTCAGTGAGAAAAAAACAAATGGAGAGAGAGATAGACTAAGTTGATAAGAACAGATACTACACTTTGATCTCAGCCAAAAGACCGAGAAATGGGTATTTTTCAGTGCATCGACGTCGCAACCAAATGTGACACAAGGTCAGTTTAAAGTAGGTTTAACTACAATACCATGGAAAAATTGCCCAAGCTCCCTCGACACTCCCCTTTTTCGGAACACCTCAGCTACAAGGTAATAATCCCAGACCCCTCCAGGAGGAGAGGTATTAGGTTGGTGCAAAAATAATGTCGTTTTCTCACATATGTTACTATGTGAGAAAACGACATTATTTTTGCACCAACCTAATATTACCTGACTTGATATTATTTGAACATCCCGGAGTCAAAATGCGCCATTTTTCAGAGGTCGAAAGATGGAAACTTAGTAAAAAAAAAAAAAAAAAATCAGTTACCATGAATAAAATAACATTGTCTGTTGAATTATTTTAAAATTATTATTAAGAGAAATATTCGTAAGATGAGAATTTGGCAAGGTTAAGAAACGCAGAAAAAAAAGAGAGGTAGATAGTTATGTTTAACGTCCCCCGACAATATCTAAAAAATAATGGACTATTTCGTTTTGACCGCGTAGAAAGACGAGACGTACGAATGAATGAAAGAAGGGAAGATAAAAATGCTGAACGGATGTTTCAGTGAAACAGAAAAATCTTTTCATTTGTACCCCCTTACTTCTTAAAATAACAAACAGCATTCATATTTATGATTGTGATTGCAATATTTTGTTAAAGTCGTTAAGCTCAAATATTTAACGATGTGATAGGGGAGTTTTTACAGATATTTTATTGTCATAGAACTCGTCATAAGCTATTCAATCATTAACTGAAGAATTAAGATTCAACAGAAAATTCAAATAGAAAAACTGTGAAATTTATGCATATATTCTTAAAGTAATTTTAAAGTAGTTTTTCTTATATAACAAATGAACGAATATTAATTACAGTATATACAAAAAAGTTAATGTTACCGAAAAAATATTACATACTCTAGTTTTCCAAATAAAAACAATAAAGATATTCTTTAGAATGACGGAAGCTTCAAAGTGTTCAACTTTATTCCTTCTACCTTTGGGCGACGGTAGTTAAAAGATGCTTTGGAATATAATTCTAGGAATTCCCTGGAGTTGCCTCTTCAAAATTCGAAGCAGCTCGACATGACGAAAGAATAAAGTCTAGGAGTACACATTTAAATTCTTGTCCGTCGACTTCAATTAGACCTAACCATCAGCTGAGGTGATAAGTTAAGCCTGACCTAAGTTAATTGGGCTCCAGGAAGACAAAATGCATGGTCATCAATAAAAGGATGAGCCCGAAATGCGATTTGAAGGTCGTGAACACTAGAATCAAGCAGACGGGGAAGTTTAAATATCTGGGAAGCGTTTTCACAGAGGACGGTAAGTGCGACAATGAGATCCGTAGACGTATTGGGATGGCCAAGGGCACCTTCCAAAAGATGGGCTGAGTATTGCAAGACAGAACTGGCGGAGCCATGGAATTATTAACTGAAGAATTAAGATTCATCAGAAAATACAAATAGGAAAACCGTTAAATTTATGCATATATTTTTAACTCAAATTTTCTTATATAAAAAATGAACAAATATTAATTACAGTATACATAAAAAAAGTTAACGTTACAGAAAAAATATTACATACTCTAGTTTTCCAAATAAAAACAATAAGGATATTCTTCAGAATGACGGAAGCTTCAAAGTGTTCAACTTTATTCCTTTTACCTTTGGGCGACGGTATTTAAAATTTGCTTTGGAATATAATTCTAGGAATTCCCTGGAGTTGCCTCTTCAACATTCGAAGCGGCTCGACATGCCAAAAGAATAAAATCTAGGAGTACACATTTAAATTCTTGTCCGCTGATTTCAATTCGACCTAACCATGAGCTGAGGTGATACGGACAAGTTAAGGTAAACGAGAAAAGCGCAAACTAGCGGTTGGTTTGGTATGCAAGGGAATTTAAAATAGTTTACAATGATTTCAAAATATTAACGAACTGTTTAAAATTGTTACATCGTGCCTGTCTAATATTTTGAAATCATTTTTGATTTACTTTGTAACATGGAAGACTTCAAGCTTGTATGAAAATATAAGAACCTATTGATCTCTGCGTATTCCTATGTCAACGGAAGGGATTTCTTGACGAACTGTTTATATGAGAAAATAGTTCAATCGAGTTTGTTTAATATTTTAATATTTTGAAATCATCTTCGAATACGTTTTCACAACATCGCCCACGTGACGACGACGTGACCATATTTTGAACGGAACGCTGATCTTATATAAAAAAATTCAGTTATCTATTTGGATTAGTTGTGCTCTTATGTCCATCGTCTTTTTCATGTTGAATTTTATATGTTCTTAATGTTAATTATGTTTTACGAATATGTCCTGATGATGGTCTAAAATAGACCGAAACGTCCGACGTTGACTTTATATTAACATTAATACAGAATAATTACATATTAAGATTTTTGTTTGTTTTTTCTGTATATTTTTCTTCATACTGTCGGATCTATATCCATATATTTGCTTACATAGTGTATATTATATAGTGTATATAGTGTATATATATATCGTTATGTTGATATACAATTATATATATATATGTGTGTGTGTGTGTATGTATATGTTTGTGTGTAACTGTATATCTATTCTATTCTATTCAAACAGCATCTTCTCAAGGGCCTCTACTTCATGGAACATAATCCCGCGAGGATGCTTTCCCGATCGCTGTAATTTTAACTGCTTTAAGTCTAGGGTCAACCGTTATCTTTCCTCATAAACTGCAGTTCTTAACTTTTCTTCTGTTCATATAACAATCTTATTCAGAACCTCCACCTTGATAGTCCCTTGGACTTTTTATTGGGTAATTTGTAAGAAAGAAGTCAGTATTGGGTAGACAGTTGTAGGGCGAAAAAAAACAAGCAAGAATGATTTGGATTTGCGAATAAGAATCAATCTTTGTAACTATTTACGCCATTTCCACCATTCGGACGATTGTCCTCATCTTTATTGCCATATTAACGACTGTTGTACACTGCAACCTTCAAGCGTCGTGAAGATTGCAATAAAGATGAGGCCAACAGTCCGAACAATGTAAATAGTGCAATTAGTTACATTATCTCATCCTATGTATATAAGCAGATATAGACTTTTTAGAATCTTTGAAATATCGTAGCGAGAAAAAGTGAGGAATCGTCTTGAAGTTTCAAGCAGTAAGAAAACCATGACGAGAAAGAATTGAAAGAGAACTATTTTAGCTTTTCGTCGCAGTTAGAATAATAGCCACAGGGAGAATAATAATTCTGGAGAGGAAACAAAGAGAAAAACATAATGAATTGCGTTCAAGTTAATTTCCTAACAGACAGCTCAGAGCTCGTTTTAAATTTCTTGAAAGGTGAGACTATATTTGTTCCTCATAAAACACGTATAACAGGCTCATATTCACAGTTCCGACGAGTTGGATTCCTTACTTTCACCAATTTAAACAGGCCCTTAAAATAATGTCTCCATGTTGCACGAAGAGTCATGATACTCTAATCAGTAGCCTGAAATTAAAGAAAGAACATACTAAATTTTATTAAAATAATATATAAGGCATAATAACATATAAGTTATCTCTATCTATAAAAGGCAGGATGTGTGTGTGTAACGAATGCACGGCCGCAATTTTTGACGGATTAACACCAAAATTTACATGCACATGCCCCAAGTTAGCGGGAAGGCCAAGACCAATTTTGCATTCCCCAACTCCCATCGATAGGGAAAATAATCGAATTTTTCATGCTTCTACGGCATGTAGTACTGGTCAGAGTGAAAGCCTATAGCTGGCTGCCACGAATAGGCAGGAAGATTCTATTGGCCAGCATGAGAGCCAATAGCTGACTCATGAATGTTAACTAGCATGCTAGCATGCAAAAAAATCGATAGCTGCATCCGTCACAAGTGAGAAAAAATTAATTCTGCATGGCACTTTACTCCAATTGGCTCATTCGCTTGCTTAAACTCAACGTTGATTCTGATTCCGCAGAACTGGGTTGGGTGTGAAAACGTATTTGTTGTTAACATTCTTTTTTCATTCGGTTTTTCCAGTTACGAGTCCTTTTTTTTAAAGCTGATCGTTTTGTGTTCATTTTGTTTAGTTCTTTTTTCGTAACAGATTTAATGTTTAGTATAGAGCTTAGAAAAAATTCGCAGTGTGAGATAGGCAAGAAGTAAGGCATGAAGCAACACCAGCACGGCAAAGGGCACTCCTTTAAAGGCAAGGAAGGGCAAAAATATTTTAAGTCAAGTGATAGCGAATGCTGAATGAGTCGTACGATTTTTGAATCAAGCACGGGCAACGCCAGGTCATGCTGCTAGTATAACATAAAAAGCATAATGACATAAAAGTCATAATAACGTATAAGGCATAATAACATATAAGGCATAATAACATATAAGGCATAATAACATAAAAGACGTAGTAAAATATAAGGCATAGTAACATAATAGTCGTGGTATGTCCCAGGTAACGCTAAAAAAGTGGTATACTCTGGAGAAAAAAAGGTTCCCAAATTGATAAGAAAAAATTGTAACGTGCAAATGATTATGTTAAAATTAAAGAGGGAAGACCAAGGTATTTTTTAATTATTTTTTAAAAAAATTTTTTAATTTGCAGCAAATTTTAAATTTAGGTTGAAAATATTGTTTTTTTTTTTAGGTCAAAAATTAGGTAATATTAACATTACTTGTTTTTCACTGTTTTCTGTTGAAAAAAACACATTGATTTGGAAAATCTTGCAAAAATCAAGTACTTGTTGGATTTTAATGAATCTTTCAGAACTTATTCACAAATGAATGAAATTATTTTAGAAATGTTTGTCATTTTGAAAGTCATGGTATAAATATATTTTTTTTTATATTTGTTACACCCATCGAACTTAATTTTATGAAAACTTCAAAAATTTATTTTCAAAGCTTGAATTTTTTTTTCAATTAAATGCACAAGACTCTGAAGATTCTAAATCATCGATTTTTTTGGTAAAAAAATGTGCAAAATTGTCCAAACTTTTACCTCAATTGTAAAAATACAAAACTCAATAAAACTAAGACAATATTTAATTTAAAAAACTTTTTATGACTTTTCTGAATAACATATACTAAGGTAATTCTTATCTGAATAAAAAAATTTTTTTTGATGAAAAATGAATTTTTACTATAATTTTTTTCTTTTTCTCCATTTTAAATACACAATATGACAAAATGTTGTTATATATTTTAAAATTAAGTTTCTTTATGAAGCCCTATAGAAATAACATATTATGTTCTCTACTTTTTAAAGATCATAAATTTGAAAGCTGATTAAAGTTTGACAACCCTTAACATTTTTAAAATGATTTTTTTAATATTCCAAAATTGTATTTAAAATCGTCTCTAACGAAAGTATGGATGCACAGCTTTGAAATAATGTCACTAGGTAGACTTGTTTCTCTTGATAGAAGCAAGTTCTTTTTACTTCAGAAATTGCTTTGCATTCATTCAGTTAAGAACACAGCAAAATTCGAAATCGATTGCATAGCATTTCAATATTAATTTTATTAATAAATAAAATATATATAAATCAATTTAAAAAAATGTTGTTACTGTTTTATTTTTACTTGTAAAATTTGATTTTTTTTGACAATTTAAATGTTATTTTCAGTGCAGAAATTTTTCTTCAAACGTAAGGTTAAAAAAAAAATTGAAAGTTATTTTTTTAATTTTAATTTACTAACCAGGTTCACTTAAAATTAGAACGAATTACATCACTTCTGCGCTACCGTACGATAAATTCCCTTGACGTAAGTTGTCAATATATTGACACCCATCAATTAACACCCTTCAATCACGCACCCACGCAAGCACCACGGTTGGAAATATCTCTATTAAAAAATTTTCTGCTAAAAAAGTAAGTAATGTTTCTTTCAAATTACATTAAGTATACTTTAATCATTCTAAATTTCCTAAGATAACAAAAAAAAAAAAGCTGTAACTGAATTTTAATTCATTTTTGAACTAATTTTGATTTTTTGTTTACAAATTCGGGCAGAAATGCCGATAAATCAATTTTACTAATCTTTTTTTTATTCAAGAAAAACGAGATTTTTAAATAAAAGTTTTAAAATTTATAGGAAGGATTAAAAAATCTCAAAAAATATTCAAAAAATACTTTGGTCTTCCCTCTTTAATTTTAACATAAACATTTACACGTTATATATTTTTTATCAATTTGGGGACCATTTTTCTCGAGGGTATACCACGTTTTTAGCGTTACCTGGGACAAACCTATATAAGTCATAGCAACATATAAGGCATAATAACATATAAGACATAATAATATATAAGGCATAATAACATATAAGACATAATAACATATAAGGCATAATAACATATAAGACATAATAACATATAAGGCATAATAACATATAAGACATAATAACATATAAGGCATAATAACATATAAGACATAATAACATATAAGGCATAATAACATATAAGGCATAATAACATATAAGACATAATAACATATAAGGCATAATAACATATAAGACATAATAATATATAAGGCATAATAACATATAAGACATAATAACATATAAGACATAATAACATATAAGGCGTAATAACATATAAGACATAATAACACATAAAGCATAATAGCATATAAGACATAATAACATATAAGGCATAATAACATATAAGGCATATAAAATAGTCTATTTATCTTTCTGAAACTTGGAGACCTAACCAAAAAGTTACCCACCTACGTTATCTACTCTATCTATGTTGAGGATTGACTGTAAGATTATCAACCATCGTGATTATCCGCTTATCAGCAAAAATATTTTGGATTATAAGAATACTTCTTTTTTTGCGAGCGAATATTGCCTTAATAATGTTTTTCAGATAAAAATGATTTTTCCAGATATATATTCTAGTATTTAACCCATAGCTGGAGGGAAGGGAATGGACTGCATACTATCCCCCGTGCATTTGCCAGTAAGTAAATGTAAAGAACATGTCTGGAATTCGAGCACGGATCATGGGTCTCTCATTCCAACCGATATCAATTGAACTACCCGCATATCCCAATGCTTAGTACCTAAGACAATTGATAAAAGAAAAAAAAAAACAAAAAACGAAGTAATTGCAGAGATATTAAGGTAACTAAAAATTGGACCACTGTTAATTTTGTTCCTGCAAAATTCAAAGATATCAACAAATTAGAACAAGATCTCTTATCCTAATCTTACGTCTGCAATAAGACCTGTACCGTGTGCATCTCATTTGCGAAAGCCTTTTTCACATGCAAATCTTGCTCAAAGACATTCACAGTTAGTTTCTCACGATGAAATTGATGGTTTAGTGAGAGAGCCAGATCTGCTCAAAGATGGCCCACAACTTTTCAGATTAAATCTAACAGTAAAAAAAACAAAACAAAAAAAAAAAAAACAGATTATATCCAAGAACATCTTTCTCTTGGTACCGAAATAGACAAACAATATTTCGCGGCGCATTTCAACAAAAATTGATGCCTGGTGCATTGCAGAAATTTGGTGCAGATTACAACGCCAAAGAACGGAGATTAATTTAAAAGTAATCTAAAAGGAATACCTCTTCAGAATAGTACCATCAACAGCATTGAAACCATTTTCCATTAACCATACGTACACTTAATCCAAAAGACTTGGATATGTCAGTAAACTACATCTGCCAGCAATAAACTACATCTGGCAGATTAGAGGTTTTGAGGAACGTGGAATCGCCTCTTAATTTTTGTTGTTCCCATGCCCATCCTTACCCGGGGTGGTAGCATCTGTTAGGGTCCCAGATATGGGCAAATAGAGAACCCCAAAACAAAAACTATGAAAGTATAAAATATATATTTTATTGTACAAATACCAGCAATACATATTTATAGGAGGAGCACCTCGAGGCGGGGTAATGGTCATCAAGCTTGTCTCGCTAGAAGAATTACGACTGAGTAGTGAGTTCGATCCTACTTTCGGCCTTGTGCCACATCTAAGCTACGCTTGGAAAATCACTATACATATTTATATGAAAGTATACAAATACATTTTACATAAAAAAGAACCAACAATACATATTTATGAATCCTCAAACTCTATAAAAGTATAAAAATACATATTTATTGTACAAATAACAGGAATGCATATTTATATTAAAAAGGAGCAACAATACATGTTTATTGTAAAATGACTAACAATACATTTTTCAAATAATATAAACAGCAATACATTTTATCTACATATTCAGTTGACAACATAAAAATGTTCAGATTATTTCGATTTCGGCATTAAATAACCCGTAGAGGTGTTGATATACCACTAAACAAAAACAACGAAACGAACTTAATCCAAAACAAGGAATTTATCATATCAATAGTATTATTGATATATGTATATCCTACTTTGATTTTTAACTCAAACCTGTATTCACTCGTGCTTACGATCTTACAGATGGTGACTAACATCCGGAGATACATTATATCATAACTCTTGCTGATATAATAATATGAAGCAATACTTGACTGATCTAGGTGGAAACATCTAGCTTAGTCTCATCAAGCGCCGTACATTTACAACTGGTTGATCGTGTTGGTCATGAAATTGTCGAACATCTTACAGAGAATATTGAGTTGCATGGGCAACATGTAGGCAGGTACTATGCAGCTCGAAAAGTAACACATAGGCAGCAATAGATTTTTTTTTTAAATCATTCTGTGCATTTGAAAGAATCATAGCAATATGAGACAAATGTTCAGGAGATTAGTTATGATGACCATGGTTAGTTGATACCAAAATAGACGAAAAAGAATTTGCGACAGATCTCAACAAACATTGATCCTTGACGTATTTGCTTTTGATGCATAAATCTGGTATAGAAAATCAACACAGCACAATGAGGATTATTTTTAGATTCATCTAAAATAAAGCTAAAAGGATTAATTCTTCAGAATCGGACCAAATAAGGATCAATAATATTTTACTAATTCTGCCCACTTGAAAGAAACACATCAGGAATTGGCTTATGTTTTACGGTAAATCAATTAGAATGATCGTGGTTGAATTATATATGGGAAACCTACTAGTCCAGTGTATGATAATCGGGCATCACCCAAGATAAAAAAAAACCCGCCATGTTTTTTTTTCTGTATGAAAAAAAGCAGAAATAAGAATTTTATTGGGTTCAGGAGGAATGTCTAAAATAGAAAATATCCACAGGTTGGTGCCCCAAAACATCATCAGGCCTACAGTGACGAACTCAGAAAATGTTCCACGGCCCTCGCTTCATATTCTGCGAACCTTGAAGAAACATGCCAGAAATCGGCATATGTTTTTGAGAAAATTAATTCCAATAATGGTGACTGAATTATATATAGGAAATCTACCGTGTGTATGTTAGTGAAACATTCGGATAAACGAAAATTTCTATGTTTTTTTCTCTGGGATTAGGACAACAGGGCCAGGAATTTGCATTGGGCTCAGGAGGTCTAAAACAGAAAATATCTACAGGTTGCTGCCAAAAAACATCATCAAATGATGACCCTAGAATGTGTTCTAATACTAACGCTTCATATTATGCTTGGGTTAATGAAGGAAATACATAAAGCTCTATGAAACATAGATCAAATGTATCAAATGTTTCCTAGATTGTCTCAAGTTAAATTGAAAAAGGGTCTACGAGGTCTGTCTGAAAATAATGGGACTAAACGATTTATTTCAATTCCAAACAACAAACTACATGGTTTCACCTTCAAAGTAATCCCCCACCTCGATTCTAATGCACTTTTCCATCCTTCTCTTCCACGCTTAAAACATTCTTCTAGGATGTCTCTTAGCTCCGTCGTTATGGCCCTCTAGATGACCTCAACACCTTCAACACGTGTCCAAAAAGGAAAAAAAAATCACAAGATTAGGTGAATAGGGAGGTTGTCCCAGTACAGCAAAGTTCTCGACCAGGACATTCTGATGTGCAGGGCGTTTTCAACAGGTACATTGTTGGGGTGAAGCAGCCACGTTTTGTCCAGCAACTACTTTCTTATGTGAAAAAATGCAGTGGTTGCAGAAACCTAAGATTACAGTTATATACTTCCAAGATATCAAATTAGATGATAACACAATCAGCTTATCCCACTTTCGCCCACACCTCAAACAACACACCCAGTCCTGTCACTTTTCAGATAGATCTCGTATGTATTGAACCGCGTATAGAAATGAATTTTGTTTCTGGTCCATAAAATCTCTGTTAAATAATAAAACCTTTTCATGTATTTGTATCAAACGTTTCCTAGCTCAAGCTAAAATGAAAGAGGGCATGTTTATCGAACCGCGTATAAAAACGAATCTTGTTCATGATACAAAAAATCTTTTTATGAATTTGTATCAAACCCTTGCTAGCTTGTCTCTACCTAAATTGAAAGAATGTATATTTATTGAACCGCGAGTAAATGCGGATCTTATTTTCTGGTATAAAAACCTCTATAAAATGATAAAACATTTTTATGTATTTGTATCAAACGGTTACTAGCTTATCTCAAGCTAAATTGAGAGAGTGTATATTTATTGATCCGCTTGTAAATACGGATCGTGTTTCTGGTACAAAAAACCTCTATAAAATGATAAAGCCTTTTCATGTATTTGTATTAGGTTGGTGCAAAAATAATGTCGTTTTCTCACATATTAACATATGTAAGAAAACGACATTATTTTTGCGCCAAACTAATATCAAACATTTACTAGCTTGTCTAAAGCTAAACTGAAAGATGGTGTATTTACTGAATCGCATATAAAAAGGAATCTTCTTCTGGTACAGAAATGCTCTGTTAATTGATAAAACCTTTTTTTATATATTTGTATTAAATGTTCCTCAAACTATATTGAAAGAGGGTATATTTATTGAACCGCGTATAAAAAAACTAATCTTGTTTCTGGTATAAAAACCTCTATAAAATGATAAAACATTTTTATGTATTTGTATCAAACGGTTACTAGCTTGTCTCAAGCTAAATTGAGAGAGTGTATATTTATTGATCCGCTTGTAAATACGGATCGTGTTTCTGGTACAAAAACCTCTATAAAATGATAAAGCCTTTTCATGTATTTGTATCAAACGGTTACTAGCTTGTCTCAAGCTAAATTGAAAGATGGTGTATTTACTGAACCTCATAAAAACGAATCTTCTGGTACAAAAAAAAGGTCTGTTAATTGATAAAACATTTTATGTATTTGTATCAAATGTTCCTCAAGCTACATTGAAAGAGGGTATATTTATTGAACCGTGTATAAAAAAGAATCTTCTTTCTGGCACAAAATTTCACGTTGCTATGAACAAATTGGAACCAGAAACTTGCTTATTATTCTGTTAAAACATTTTCAGATTTCATTGGTAATCAAAAGGATACGAATTACAAATGAATGGTGACATAATTTCTATCAGGTTGTTAAAGAAACAGCAAGACGGTATCATGGACATTAAAAGAGCAGATTGATGGCGGACAACTGTCGCTTGATAAATGGAGACACACTAAAAAAAACAACCTGAAAAATGACTACAATGAAGAAAACTGAGGTTACAAAAAATAGATGATTTATATGTAAATAATAGAATATATAGCTTTATTTATTTTCCTTTTTCATTTTACATTGGAAAAATATTCTCTTTAGATAACTTGTCCCAAATCATTCCTTGATTCTGTCGAGCGGAATTGAAAGCGAACATATTTACTAGATTTGATATTTAAAAAAAGAACAATTTGCTTTTATGATTCTGTGAATGGTGATTTTTAGTGTAGCTTAGATGTGGTACAAGGCCGAAAGTATGTATATACCACCCGGTGAGAATCGAACTCAGTATTCAGTCGTAATTGATCTAGCGAAATGAGCTTTTGAACTATTACACCACGTCGAAGTGCCCAAATTATTTTTTAAGCGTAGCTTAGACGCGGCATAAAGCCGAAAGGTCGGAGCACTCAGTGACGAGCCAGCTCACTACACAGTCGTAACTGATTTAGCGAGACGAGCTTGTTAACCATTGCACCATTATGAATGAACGGATGTTTCTATTAATAAAATGGAAAGGGAAGCTAGGATAATCTTAAAAAATGAATCCATAAATAATTTCCAATGTCTTAGGTAATGTCAAAGATATAAATTATAAATAAATAAATTGCGAGAAATATAAGTTAGAAAACCTTATGGAATTGGTAGCATAATGAGTCTTAAGAGGTCAGGTTTTTTGATTCGCATTTGGAATTTTCAAGCTGAAAAAAAAAACGGTTTCAAGCAATGCGTAAAGAACAGTGTGAAAGATTTCATCAGGATATTAAAGACATAGAAAGATGGTGCCATAGGCATTGGGATATTTGTAAGATGGCGGACGACTTCTGGATGATTCAGAGGCACAAACAAGAATTCCACAAATGACTGCCTATAAAGACAAAACAAACAAAGAAACAAAAAACTGACATTAAAAAAATTAAACATTAAAAAATTTAACATTAAAAAACTAACATTAAAAAAAATTAAACATTAAAAAACTGACATTAAAAAAATTAAACATTAAAAAACTAACATTAAAATTAAACATTAAAAAACTGACATTAAAAAAAATTAAACATTAAAAAACTGACATTAAAAAAAATTAAACATTAAAAAACTGACATTAAAAAAATTAAACATTAAAAAACTAACATTAAAAAAAAACTGACATGAGATGGCAGATGTCTGCTGGGTGATTCACAGAAACGCATAAGAATTTCATAAAAAAATAATAAAAAAATATCAAAAAAAAAATATAAATAAAAAAAAAATAAAATAAAACTGACGGGTTAGAAAAGCTAAAGAAATTATAAGTAAATAATGAAAGAAAAATAATTGTTTTATCTACGTTTTAAAATTAACATTGGAAATATTACCACAAAATTAATTTAAAACAATATCTATAGATCCACTAAAATATATTATTTTTGATATTTGATATACTATATTTGATTTGTGAAAATTCATTTCTGAAGCAGAATTTTAATAGTTTTATGATTGAACTGAAGCAAGATATGAAATAATTTAAAAGTTTCTGTCTTTATTTCTTGAATAAAGTGTTATTGTTATTTACTCTATTTTTATGCGGGTTATTATCATTGTCGAATCAATATACGCCTGATGGTGGGCACAACGGCCGAAACAATGAAGATGGAGACAACAATCCGCATGTAAATAATTCTGAGGTCCATAGATAATAAGAAGGATCCTAATTAAGAAAGAAATTATGCGAAATAAGTTAATCAAGTATAAGGAATTGGTTTGCAACCTGAATCTCATAGTCGAATTTGGGGTTCGTCTTTGGAATTTTCTCCACAAAATCTTGAAGTGGTGAAGGAAGGATAGCGCAAATATATATATATATATATATATATATATATATATATATATATATATATTATGTTGGTGCAGAAATAATGTCGTTTCCTCACATATGTTACTATGTGAGAAAACGACATTATTTTTGCACCAACCTAATATATATCGGTATATGAAGCAAATGAAAAAATGGTACCAAAGAATTCGAGTTGCATTAGGATTGCTGACTATTGCTGGTTGATTCACAATAATAATAATAATAATGGCATATGGGAACATCAACAATCCCTGTTGTAGTTGGAGACTTCGGATTAGTTAGAAAAGGTTCCAGTAGACTAATTGAAGGGATTCCTGGAAGCCCATGCCTTAAAGAAATACACAAAGTTGTTTTTACGATTAAAGCCCACACCTTACGAAGGGCTTTAACGATGTAAAATATGTTTTTTTTTTCTTTAGTTAGTCAGTGGAAAGTGTCATGATGCCATTTCTAATCTTAGGGTCCCTGGGCGGGACCCGGAACGAAATGTGTAAACACCAGAAATCAAAGGAAATAAAATAATAATAAATAAATAAATAAATAAATAATAATAATAATAATAATAATAATAATAATAATAATAATAATAATCCCTTAATAGATTTAGATTTTGTCACAAAGATTAGGGAATTGGAGTATGAAGAAGCTTATAAGTACCTAGGAATTAGCGAAGGAGATGGCATACAACACCCCCAAATGAAAGAAAAAATAAGAAAAGAGTACTACAGGCGTGTACGTCTGATACTAAATACTGAACTAAACTCAAAAAATAGAATATCAGCTATAAACACATTGGCTGTCCCAGTGGTGCATTACAGCTTTAATGTCCTTAACTGGACCATAGCTGAAATTAAGCGAATGGACGCCAAAACGAGAAAGCTTCTCACTTGTTATCGCATGCATCATCCCAAAGCTGATGTTGATCGTCTGTATGTGCCCAGATCCGAAGGAGGCAGAGGATTAGTTCAATTAGAACTGTCCTACAAAACTACAACAATTGGCCTCCAAAAATACTTGGAAACTACAGAAGACTGGATGATGGTATGCGTCAAGGAACATGAAAGTAGTAAGCGTCTTTACTCCGTAATGAAAGAAGCCAACAAATTCAAACTGGAGCTTCAAATGGGCGTAGAGATGCAACTACAGCACAATACACCGGCTGAAACTGCAAAATACTTGAAAAAGACAGCAAAGACGAATGCAACCGACCAGATACAGAAGCGATGGCAAGATAAACCGCTTCATGGCCAATACTCTGCCCGTACCAAACAAGCTGATGTGGACAAAACCCGTACCCATCAGTGGCTACGCAGTGCAGGGTTGAAAGCGGAAACTGAAGGTTTTATCCTTGCTGCGCAGGACCAATGCTTGCTAACTAGGAATGAACAAGCACACATACTAAAATATTGTGTCAGCCCAAAATTCAGATTCTGTGATAAATATCCAGAAACGATTGATCATCTTGTATCAGGTTGCACCCACTGAATATAAAACCCGACATGACAGAGTGGGCCAATATCTGCACTGGAAAATCTGCAACTTCTATGGGAAGGAAACTGAAAGAAACTGGTACCAACACCACCCAGACCCGGTTACGGAGATAGGACCTGTTACAATTCTATGGGACTACACAATTCACACTGACAGAACAATCAAGGCCAACCGACCAGATATTGTTATTAAAGACCACAAACAAAAACGGTGCCTCCTTATTGATATGGCAGTCCCTGCTGACTGCAATGTATCTTTGAAGATATTCAAAAAGCTGTCAAAATACAAGGACCTTGAAATAGAGGTCTCGAAAATGTGGCATATGGGAACATCAACAATCCCTGTTGTAGTTGGAGCCCTATGACTGGTTGGAAAAGATTGCAGTAGACTAATTGCAGGGATTCCTGGAAGCCCATGCCTCAAGGAGATACAAAAAATTGTTCTGACAAGTACAGCCCACACTTTACGAAGGGCTCTATCTATGTAATTTTTATTTTATTTTTTTTTATTTTTTTTATTTTTTATTTATTTATTTATTTTTTTTTTGTCAGTGAAAAGTGTCATGATGCCATTTCTAACCTTAGGTCCCTGGGTGGGACCCGGAAAGAAATGTGTAAACGCCAGAAAGCAAAGAAAATAATAATAATAATAATAATAATAATAATAATAATAATAATAGTTAATAATATCAGTATTATGAGTTAATTATCGTGAGGTCAGGACATTGTACTGGACAGTATCCAAAAAGGTAAACATGATGTGTGTCAAGAAGCACCGTCATGGTCTGGCATAACATTAGACCGCAGTAAACGAATATAGTTTTTGCTGTTAAGGTTTCCATAAACCTTTACCAATTTTCTTCTTCCATCGCCTTTGATACAATCTCACTCCTCCATTACGTGTCCCACCCCAAATTTTACCATTTTTTGTGGTGCATATATCATTTTTCCTTTCTCCTATTGGTTTTCTTACTTATATTCTTGCATTAGAATGTAACATTATTTTGCATTCATCACTAAAAATTATTTTTGGCCCCTTTCCAGCATCGCATGTAAGATGTTAGTTTGAATATTTCAATCTTTTATTCCAATGTTTTTTTTTTGGTTGATAATTAATTTTTTGCCGTTCAAATCGTTTGTTCGTAATACTCTGCGCACAGTATTAACTGAAACCTCACTGTGTAGACTACATCCGTCCTGGATATGACAATAAAATAGATCCGCGTACTGGGGAAGACGATAAGCTACATCCAACAGCAAGGCGTCTGATCGGGAGGATTTGAAGAATATGGAAACACCTCTTAATTGCTGATGTCTCCAGGTCTACCCTGACGCAGGGTGGTAACACCTGTTAGGTTCTTTGCTATCTGAAAATAGTTAACCCTGCAAACTGGGATCAAAACAATGAAAGTGTAAAAATAGGTTTTAATATCAGCAATGCATGTTTTGAAAAAAGGTATTACCAGCAATACATTTCAGCCAACAGCTGACTGACACGAATGTTAACTAGCATGCTAGCATGCATAAAAAGCGATACCTGCATTCGTTACAAGTGGGAAAAATTTAAATCTGCATGGCACTTTACTCCATTTGGCTCGTTCGCTTGTCTAAACTCAACGTTGATTCTGATTCCGCAGAACTGGGTTGGACGTGAAAAAGTATTTGTTGTTAACATTCTTTTTTCATTTGGTTTTTCCAGTTACGAGTCCTTTGTTAAAGTTGATCGTTTTGTGTTCATTTTGTTTAGTTCTTTTTTCGTAACAGATTTAATGTTTAGTAATAGAGCTTAGAAAAAATTCGCAGTGTGAGATAGGCAAGAAGTAAGGCATGTAGCAACATCAGCACGGCAAAGGGCACTCGTTTAAAGGCAAGGAAGGGCAAAAATATTTTAAGTCAAGTGATAGCGATTGCTGTATGAGTCGTCCGATTTTTGAATCAAGCACGGGCAATGAAAGAGAATATTTCTAGGATAGATAGTTTGTTCTGTGTTCCGTTGATTAAAATCTGGAAAGCAGAAGATTTTTAAGTAAATAAGTTTCTGTCTATATTTCTGAGATGAGGTGTTAGGTACATCATTTACATTATTCGGACTATTGTCCTCATCTTTGTCGCCATATTTATTACAGACGTTTCGGCCGTTGTACGCTCCGGCCTTCTTCAGATGGTTGGAATGTCGAACTGAACCCTTTTTTATCCTTGAGGACACATGTCACAGTGGATAAAGGCGTTGGTTAGATCCAGTGACAGACCCAAAGTGTGTGAGTTCAATACCCGGTTAAGGCAGTGGAGAACTTTCAGAGGGAAAATTAACAGGAGATAACTGATAACTGACATCCATTAAACAGTGTACCCCAGTGAGAGAAATAAAGGGTTCAGTTCGACATTCCAACCGCCTGAAGAAGGCCGGAGCGTACAACGGCCGAAACGTTGTAATAAATATGGTGACAAAGATGAGGACGATAGTCCGAATAATGTAAATAATGTAAATAGGTTTCTGTTGCTTGTTGTTGAAGAGTTAAGATATGGTCGATGTTCGTACATACGTGTGTGCGCCTGTGAGGGTGTCTGTCATAGCGTTTGCCCTTTAGGGACAAACGTAATTTCTCTAACGTTGCATCTTGTATGTGTGAGAGGGAAGGCAAAAGAAAAAAAGGTGAAGATGTCATTCGTATTTATTTCCTTTCAAGTCACGTGGTAGGCTCAACAGATTTGGGGCGGTAAATTAATTTTAACCGTGTGGATGTAGTAGAAAACATGAGATTAAAATTAATTGACCAATGAGGAGTCAGAGAAATAGTAAGGTAGGATTTTAACTCTGCGATCCACTTTTTGCACAGATTTTTGTCGATCGAAGTGCTGTTACGTAGGAAATGTATTAGAATCTTTTTCAACCAATGGAATTAGATCACAAATAAAATATATGTTTTTTCATATTGAAGTAGGACACTAAAATTGTATACGAATCACCATAGATTTTCTCTGATTGTTGAAGGATAAATCTGCTAAATTAACGACTAATTGTCCTATTATGATAAATTCTGCTAGTTTAGTTTTAAATTTTATTTCAATACAAGTCCCCCTCATTCGATAGATACGTCTATTTACAGCGTTGTTCTAGATGCTTTTTTGCATATGAATAACCGTAGATTTTCTACGAGTCAATGGAGGATAAATCTGCTGAAATGCAACAATAATTAACGTTTAATTCTTCTGTTGTATCATTTCTGTTCGCTGTTGTTATATTTCGCTGTTTCAAAACGAGGCCGCGCTCACGTGATAGACAAATTTGCATACGGCGTTTTTCTAAATGCTTTTTTTTTACATATGAATACCCATAGATTTTCTCTGACTTTTCAAGGAGAAATCTGATGAAAGCTAGACGAACTAACGTTTAATTGCCCCGTTGTGATTTTAAATTTCGCCGTTTCAATATGAGACCTCGCCCATAGATGCCTTTGCATATATCATCAGTGAACTTTTTTGAGGCCTTATTCAACAAGAACGCCTTCTTTACATTATTCGGACTATTGTCCTCAACTTTGCCGGCCTTCTTCATGTGGTTGGAATGACGAACTGAGCCATTTATTTTGCTCGGTGGTCTAGACTGTTCTTGTTCCACGCGCCATGTTTTAATGGATGTCAGTTATCTCCTGTTAATTCCCCTCTCCAAGTTATCCACTGCCTTAACCGGGTATTGAACTCACACTGTATGGGTCCTGTCACTAGACCTAAACAACGGCTGTATCCATTGTGCCATGTGTCCTTGAGGACACGTATAGACAGATACTGAGGAACACCTTCGTGCACCTGGTTAGGAACAACCTCTTGTGCGATGAGCAGTATGGGTATCGATCAGGCGATCCACTGCTGATGTCTTAACTAGTGAAGCTCTTGACAAATACCGTAGGCACCATAGCAGGCGTGGCACAAGGATTTACTACATGAGCTCTCCAGCTATGAAATAACTGGAAGGGTTTTCTCTATTATAAAATCTTCCTAAGAGCTAGATCCCTGTATTAATGTTTTGAAAAGCCAGTCCTCCGAAGACCTGGTGGTCAACGCAGGCGTTTTCCAGGGTTCATTCCTCTTTCTCATTTACATAAACTATCTACTTATGTATATACTCTGATCATTTGTAAACGTCTATGACGTTTATTTACATCATTCGGACTATTGTCCTCATCTTTGTCGCCATATTTATTACAACGGTTCGGCCGTTGTACGCTCCGGCCTTCTTCAGGTGGTTGGAATGTCGAAATGAACCTTTTATCCACTGTGCCATGTGTCCTCAAGAGATAAAGGCGTTGGTTAGATCCAGTGACAGGATCCAAAGAGTTCAATACCCAGTTAAGGCAGTGGAGAAATTTCAGATTGAATTTAACAGGCAATAACTGATAACTGACATCCATTAGACATGGCACGTGGAACTAGAACAGTCTACCCTAGTGAGCAAAATAAAGGGTTCAGTTCGACATTCAAACCAACTGAAGAAGGCCGGAGCGTACAACGGCCGAAACGTTGTGAAAAATATGGCGACAAAGATGAGGACAATAGTTCGAATAGTGTAAATAATGTACATAATACCTCATCTCATAAATATAGACAGAAAGATGAAGACAATAGTCCGAATAATGTAAATAGCGTACATAATACCTCATCTCAGAAATATAGACAGAAAGATGAGGACAATAGTACGAATAATGTAAATAGTGTACATAATACCTCATCTCAGAAATATAGACAGAAAGATGAGGACAATAGTCCGAATAATGTAAATAGTGTACATAATACCTCATCTCAGAAATATAGACAGAAAGATGAGGACAATAGTCCGAATAATGTAAATAGCGTACATAATACCTCATCTCAGAAATATAGACAGAATGATGAGGACAATAGTCCAAATAATGTAAATAGTGTACATAATACCTCATCTCAGAAATATAGACTGAAAGATGAGGACAATAGTACGAATAATGTAAATAGTGTACATAATACCTCATCTCAGAAATAGAGACAGACTATGAAATTTATTTATTTTAAATGCCACTTATTTTCTGGTCTAAATAAACACGATCAATGCACCGTTTTTTTTGTGCCATACATAGCGCAAGTGAGAGCCTATTTCTCGAGAAATTTCTGGAAGAGATATTTCGTTGATGGCGCTAGAAACTGGCTGGCTGAAAATACGAAGAAATATGACTAACGGAGAAACGATGCACTCTGGAGGTTCAAAATTAGAAACACGTCGATCGATAAAGAAGAATTATTTACTTGTTTTTTTCTTTTTCTTCTGGTGATCATGTAATATCCTGTCATAGGAAATTTAAAATAGTTTTGGACTTGACTGATATGGAAATTAATTTTTCCGAGTCAAGACTAGGTTTATAGCGAGTAAATTAAATTTAATACACCAGCGGTAAAGCATTCTATCCTGCATATATATATATATATATATATATATATATATATATATATATATATATATATATATATATATATATATATATATATATATATGTGTGTGTGTGTGTGTTTGTATATATATATATATATATATATATATATATATATACCTGTATATATATGTATATATACATGTATATATACATGTGTATATATATATATATATATATATATATATATATATATATATATATATATATATATATGTGTGTGTGTATACATATGTATATATAAATAAAAAGAAATAACAGTAAGATATAATCCGGTGGTCTTATAGTTATTTTTATTTTTACAAAATAGTGCTCAATGTAAATTTACAGAGCATTAATATTATAAATTAATTGATTTAAAATATGTTTTTTTTCGCTACACAGTTCCAACCATCTTTAGTTTAAATACAAAATTAAATTCGGCGCTTTCAGCTTCTATTTTTTAAACATGGTTAGAACTGTGTAGCGAAAAAACATATTTTAAATCAATTAATTTATAATATATATACATACAAATATGTATAAATTCATATATGTATATATATATATATACACATACATACATACATAACGTCATCTACAGACAGACTGTTTCGCAGCTCATCAGTGTGGCTAGGCACCCGGTTGCCTCTATCTCGGGTCGAAACCCGACTGAATTGGTATCAGCCGGAGATTCTACCAGTAAGCCGTCGAAGAACGGCAGGGAAACAGGTGGATTTTTAGCGTATTTATTTTTAGAAACACGCCCAGTGACTGACAGTGACTCGATTCGCTATGCGAAGAGTCTCGCTATATATAAGCTATAATAGTCACTGTTATACACACACACACACACACACACACACACACACACACACACACACATATATATATATATATATATATATATATATATATATATATATGTATACATATATATATATATATATATACATATATACATATATATACATATATATGTAGATATACATATATATGTACATATATATATACATACACACACATATATATTCACTAATTCATGTCACACGCGGCTAGTGAAAGCTTGTAATGAACACTGCACTTGTAAAAAGAAAGAAAAAAAAACAATCCAGACATAATTTACAACGTAACATCGACATGAGGGAAACAAAATGGCAGCACCAGAGACAAAACAAAAACTCCCTTGAAAATGGCTATAGAAATGACTGAAATCGCTTGGGAACTTCCTTCTAAAGAAACCTTTTTTGCTTGAAATAATGTCGAAGGACATCTTGATTGCTTTTTTTATTCGAGTTACATGTGTTGTCCAAGTGATGTCAATTCTGTTATTTGCTACACTTATTTGTACTGCTAGTCCCTGAAATTCAAAGAAGGATGGTCCTTTTTAAGACCTACGGCATTCATGAGCTTAGAGACAATTTTATTCATTGATCTGAGAAAGTTCTTTAAATACTCTTAACAACCACAATGACTTTTGAAAATACAAAGAAAGTTATTTATTTTCGATATTTACGTGTCCTGTTTTCACAAGACTGGGTCTGGTCTTGTGTTGCTTAAGACACAAATGGTACAAATAAAGTCTTCTTGTTGACAGTAACTTTCATATTTACTATGACTTTTCTGCACATGTCTCCTAATTCACATCCCCCAAAAGCTATGGCGGAAATTGTCAGAAAATGCAGACGTGTAATTGAGAGGAAATGAAGACACCTGGCTAAAAAAAAAGAAAAAAAGAAGAAAACATTGATATTTGATCATCTAAAACAATGTCGATGAGCAACAGAACAAAACATGGTGCGTGATTGGAAATTTCGGC
Source organism: Acanthosepion lycidas (assembly GCA_963932145.1). Lineage (NCBI taxonomy): Eukaryota > Metazoa > Mollusca > Cephalopoda > Sepiida > Sepiidae > Acanthosepion > Acanthosepion lycidas. Next base: position 47,880,507 of record OZ010608.1, on the reverse strand, counting down.
GGGAGAGATGGGATTTTGAGTATTAAAAAGGTATTTCAGCACATGCTACCCGACAAAAGGTCAAAAGTAGACAGGGAAAGCATTTGTATAAAAAGCAAAAAAACAAAAACAAACAAACAAACAAACAAACCCCACAAAAACTCCAAATTAACGAAAAACAAATGACAAAAAACAAACAACAACAAAAAAAAAAAAAAAAAAACTACAACGAAAAATAGTTAAATAGGAATAAATGGCCACCTCCCTAGATAGGATATAAATATCCCAACAAACAACAAATATTTTTGTATTTTTCTATAGTTTGTAGAATGGCCATTCCAATTCAAATAGTTCTTCGGGCGAAATATTTTTTCGGATAAAAATAAGATAAAAAAAAAAAAAAAGAATTAAAAATACAGTAAATAATATAAGAGAAACCCGGATATAAGAGGGATTTTCTCTGGTTCCAAATTACAGCCATACTTACGTAAACAAAATAGACCAAACCCGGATATAGGATAAACCCGGATATAAGAGACACCTCTCTTATATCCGGGTTACACTGTATTCGCTAAATTTTTATTAGTGGCTAGTAGTATGTATATTTTTTAATTTTAGAATTATAAAAAAAAAATAGGTTTAATTTTTTGTCAATATTTGCAACGCTAACCCTAACCATAAAACTAACCTTGACCAAAAAATAAATTATATATTTGGTTTTCAATGGCCAAGTGTTCTTTTGTTTGCTCTTTAATAATTTTGAAGCTTGTTGTTATCAGGGAAGCAAGTAAACGGAAGGGAGTTCCGCAGATGGGAAGTGCGGAAAAAGAAGCTGCTGGAATAGAACTGGCGGCTGCATTTAACTATTTCAATAGTAAAAGGGTTGGACCTAAATGCCAATCTAGTAGCACGCTTAAATTCATGTAGTCAAGGTACCAAAGAAAAAAAGCCCGTCAGTGTATTTGTCATGAAAAGTGAAGCCATGTCATGTTGGTGAGAAAGTGATTGAAATCGAGATGTTTATTCAGGATTGATTACATTGCAAACTGTCCGAAGTTCATATTTTCTTATTTTTGTTCAAGTAATTTCGACTTTCGCAGTGATTATTAAGAACCTGTGTGATATCTGTATGGTAATTAGAATTCCTTTCCATCCTGTTATTCATTGGGAAGCTGGACGTTTGAAATAGTCTACCACAGGGGTGGCCAACCTTTTGATTCCATGCGCCAATATTTTGTACGATTAATTTAAATGCGCCACACAAACATTCGTTTCCTTTCAGTACGTGTTGTAATATGGACATATTTTAAAGTTATAATAAAATCTATTTATTTGAAAAATATATGCTTATGACTAGGGGCGTATCCAAGAGTTTTGAAATAAATATAAGTTGTGCAATAAATATAAAATCACTAAAATGAATGAGTAGAAGTGGCTTAGTTTCTTTTCATCAAAAGGATGCAATGCGCCAATTGTAAGCATCCAATGCGCCCCTTATGGCGCATGCGCCACTTATGGCGCATGCGCCACAAGTTGGCCATCTTTGGTGTAGCGTGACGTCGTATATGACGGCTAGTGTCTGTCCAAACTAATTATTATTTATGATATTATTATTTTATGATTTATTTTTTTTAATTTTTTTTTATGATATTATTTTAAATAATTATTATTTATGATATTATTTTTTAACCCTGACTAGTGGGGACTGCTACTGCTACAGCAGCAGTCCCCACGAGTCAGCGTTATTTGTTATCTCCCTTTACTATATTTTACTATATCATAAAGTCAGTTTACGAACTAGTAACAAACATTTATATAAACAATTTGGGTCTGCTTTTGAATAGTTACTATACTGGTGGACGGTGGAAAATGTTTCTATGTTTAAGTGGGCGTAAACACAAAAACGTTAATTTAAAAGCAATATACCAGGGAATAAAGATAGGATATAATTTATCTCTTGCTGATTATGAAAAGACATTTATTCAGTAGAACACTCGACAGTTTTTTTTATGTTTATTTTTTAAGTACAAATGCTTATTAACAGAAATATATAACATTATTGACAATATGTATGGTAACATAAAATAGTGAGATGCGATTTCATTTAAACTATTTACAGAATGTTTTGAAGTGGATTGCTTGAAGGTGAAAGGGTAAAAAAAATTAAATAAAGAATATTTGAACAACTTACGATTTTATTATATCAGAATCATCGAATTGGTTTGAAGGAAGTATGGGTGAAATGAATAAATTAAGCAAATAACAATTCCAATTGTGACCCTCCGGTAAAAATCATGAAAACAGAAGACGAGGAACTGGAAGAAGACCAGGAGAATATCTAATTAGGAATGGTGATAAAATTAAAGGAAGATCATGAAAATTAAATAAAATGATGAGCAACGAGAGGTTATATAACATTTAGTTGAATGTTTTTTTCACGGCTTACGAACATTTAGCGAGTTGTTTTAAAG
>OZ010608.1:47835557-47873057 GCA_963932145.1 Acanthosepion lycidas | reverse complement strand
AAAATAAAACATTCAGGAAAGATTTTTAAGTTGTAAAATGCATTTTAAACCTGAGGTGTCGAGTTTTTGGAGGTACTTAGATATAAGTTATGAGGTTTTATCTGCTTCTTTTTTTTTTCTTAATGTCGTTGCAAGTAGCATCGTAGAGATTTGATTTGGTTTTATTATTTTCATCGTTATGGGATGGGATTGTAAGATATGCTTTTTTGTCTTATCTTCCATTTTGTTGTTCTATCTATCTATCTATCTATCTTAGTCTGTTCATATCTATCTATCTATCTATCTATCTCAATCTGTTCATATCTATCTATCTATCTATCTATCTATCTCAATCTGTTCATATCTATCTATCTATCTATCTATCTATCTATCTATCTATCTATCTATCTATCCCAGTCAGTTCGTATCTATCTATCTATCTATCTATCTATCTATCTATCTATCTATCTATCTATCTATCTATCTATCCCAGTCTGTTCGTATCTATCTATCTATCTATCTATTAGGTTGTTGCAAAAATAATGACGTAATAATGTCGTTTTTTGACGTTAAAAATACGTCAAAAACGACATTATTACGTCATTATTTTTGCAACAACCTAATATCTATCTATCTATCTATCTATCTATCTATCTATCTATCTATCCCAGTCTGTTCGTATCTATCTATCTATCTATCTATCTATCTATCTATCCCAGTCTGTTCGTATCTATCTATCTATCTATCTATCTATCTATCTATCTATCTATCTATCTATATATATATATATATATATATATATATATATATATATATATATATGTAGGTGTGTGTATATTTCTATTAAATGTATTGGACAGTGGATTTATCTTAAGCCTTTTGGTGATTTTCTCCTGATGCCAAATATGTCGTTTGATGTCAGGTGTAAAGGAACTTGTCGAAATTATGTATAATTTTCCGAGTCCTTTCGAGCAGCGTCGGTCGTTTTCAAGGAAAGAAAGTAGAAAGTCGATAGAAGGCCAGTGTAGCCTTTATGTTGTTAACAGTTCAAAGTTGCAAATGAACATAGGTTCGCATGAAGAAATTTTAGCGTCACGTGGCCACAATGACCTTACAGTTCAAAGGCATTTGAACATGTGTGAGCCTGACCTAAAATCGATTGAAAACTTTTGGCAGATTCGAAATGGCATCAAACTAAGTTACCCGGTGGTTCAAATGAAAGTGGCATTTAAGAAGAAATGTAGAACACTCGGTATACGATGACGCCCGACATGTTTGCAAAGCTGAAATCAATTCCCAGATGAATGGCCCTTAAATATTCAAATGGGCTCCAGTCTTGAGTTTCGTCAGTTCATACTTTTACAGCTAGGATTTGACATCTTCTGTCCACGCAATCTAAGCACACTCTTTTCCTTCATATTCCATTCACAAGCAGGAATTTCTTTTCAGAGAGCTTTGTTTTTTTACTTGAGTACTGGTAATATCGGAAACAAACTACCACGTGGATGCTTCCCCGAACACGAAAACCTTTTCAAATCAGTCGCTATCTCTGGGTATCTATTCTACATATTCTTATAATTTTTACTTAATTCAACTTCCTTCTATATTTACTATCTATTATATACTGTACCTATGAACATTAATCGTTATATCCCAGTCCTTATAAATGAATAAAGTTTAGACACTATCGTAATTGGGAGCAATATGCTTTAGTTTTTCATAGAGACAATGAGGTATTATGGTAAATGTTGTAAGAAAGGTTAGTAAGAGTGTGTTGTTTTGGTGTTTGGAATATTATTTACATGTTTGGGTCAGTGTTTGTGGCTAGTTAAATTTAAAGTTAAGACAGATGAAGTCCGTCCTTTTCCCAATCCCCCTTTTTTAGGCTTTGTGCCACATTTTCTGTATTTTAACAGAAATAAATATCGTAATAAGCTGTCTATGCTGGCAGCGTGAGATGTCAACGTGGGAAGCTCTTGCCGTGTCGAACTCTCTGCCCGAAGACGAGGCTATACCGAAGGCCAGAGACTCGTTCGGGTAGGTAGACAGATACCCGATCCTGCGTATTTCTCCACATTAAACTAAACCTTGTGCCGCATCTTACCTCGTGGGGAGGCAGGTAAATATCGTAATATGCTGTCTAAGTAGTCCAACACTAACAGTGGTTTAGCTGCTTTAAGCTGCTGGCGAGTATTGTATTTTGTTGATGTTATAAAGAATTCCATTTCATTTCCGACCTTTATTTTGGTTATTCCTCGTTCAGTAACCTTTTCTAGGTTACAACAGTAACCCTCTATTACGAGTGGCTCATGAGCCTTATGTGTGACTAACCTTTAGCAAATAATTAATTACAAATTAATTCAGAAATTGAAGAGGGTACAGAAAGAGCTTGATTTCACAGTTTTTCAAAGTTCAGAAAATCTATATTTTTTACATATATTTCCTCCCACTTAATTTCATGAAATTTTGAGAAATTAATTTTTAATTGCAAAATTTGTTTTATTAGCTAAAGCAGAACTCCTTTGAGAATGTAAATCATTATTTTTTTCAAACTGCAACTCATTTTCCGAAATTCTGCTCCGAATCGTAAAATGATAAAAATGCAATAAAACTAATTAGTTGCTTTTATGAATAAAATTCAATTAGAAAAGTTTTTAATTGCTTTTATAAATCAGATTTATTAAAGACACTATGGTCTTAATAGATTTTTTTTCCCGATGGATAATGAATTTTTAAAAGAATTGTTTTCATTTTTTTGAAATTTTAATTATAATAATTTATATTTTAAGACATTTTTATGTTTATACATTCTTTTTATAGATACAAATATTTAAGTAAATGCTCTATTTTATAATAAATAGTATTAAACAACATTTACCGGCCTGAATGTCCGAGAAATTTTCATAGAAAAGTTTCGTCCTCCGACAGGAATCGAACCTGTATCTTATACGGAACTGTCATATAGCCTGATGTGCCTTTAACAGTTTCGGCCACAGAGGAGCGTTCGGTAAGCAAGGTCGATTTTACTGTCTTTAAACTTCCATGAATCTCTCACGTACATTCATATCTGCTCATGGTGTATCAAATGTAAACAAATGACGTCACACATTATGAAATGGACAAAGTCCGACAATTATTTTAAGACATTTTTATGTTTATACATTCTTTTTATAGATACAAATATTTACATAAATGCTCTGTTTTTATAATAAACAGTATTAAACAACATTTATCGGCCTGAATGTCTGAGAAATTTTCATAGAAAATATGCGTCCTCTGGCAGGAATCGAACCTGTATCCTATACGGAGTATAGTTTAAAGAAAGTAAAATCGAGCTTGCCAACCGAACGCTCCTCTGTGGCCAAATCGGTTAAAGGCACGTCAGGCTATATGACGGTTCCGTATAGGATACAGGTTAGATTTCTGTCGGAGGACTAATATTTTCTATTTTCTTAAATATTTGTATCTATAAAAATAATGTATAAACATAAAAATTTCTTAACATAATTGTCGGACTTTGTCCCTTTCATAATAATTTATATCTTTAATTTAAATGTTTTAAATTCTGCCTTACTTTCATTGCATTAGGTGATATTATTATTAAGTAAAACAATATTTACTAATGACAAAGTGAAAAGCGTAATACAAATCATCATTAACCAAAATTTTAAAAATAATTTAAAATGTTTCTTTTTATGTATATATAATATTATGTAACGGGCCCTTTTTTTTGAAAATATGGTCGACCATATATGACATTATTAGAAAATAAGAGCGATGATTATAGTAGATTTAAAGTAAACATTCCTTAAATTAGATTAAGGAGAATATTTTCCAACATTTTAAAATTTACTGAGAACTTAAAAATTATATAAAAAGGCGCTCAGGTCATTTTCTAATATTGTGTTTTGCTGATAGTTTCCGTAAAAAGACAATGCGTGATCGTCTCATCAAACACGTAAACATGGCTACTGCCAGTTGAAAACGCTGCAACTGTTTGCTTCAAAAATGAATTTCTCCCGTATTTTAAACTTAAAGTAAGTAATATTTGCTTCAAAACAGATTAATTATACTTTAAATTAGATAAGATTTCTCAAATAAAGCTTCATAAAAGTATATTTTGTTTTTTAGTAAAGAGCATTATTAAAAAAAAGGGCTCTAATCAGCTATTTTAGTAAAACAAATATCGATTCCAGTCAATATAATTGCTGTTTGAATTACAACATAGTGTTTTTGCTTACTGTAAATAGTAAATTTAATCTTTAGCTTTTAATTAAAGCTAAAATCAAAACTTTCAGAAAGCTTTTTCTTTTTAAAACAGTTATTTTAAAACTTAGGCATCACGGATTAGTGGAGGTCATGATGTTACATCATTTGCACACACGCGCACGCGCACACACAAGCTTATATATAAATATAATCCTATAATTATATTTGTCTCTCAATGAGTTCCAGACTTAGAACGTACGTAAGTTATGCCCTAGCAGTACCTAATAAATAATAAACTATTCGTTTTTGATTGCGTGGAAAGACAAAAAAGACACATCAATGACGCTACTTGGTTTTAGTGGGAAGATGAAAGAAAGAAAGGAGATAACACTCATATGTTTAATGTCTGTTTCTGTTAGACATAAAATGTTGTTAATTTCAAATCTTTTCATTTGTATCCACTTACTTCTTAAAATAACGGCCAGAATTCACATTTATGATAGCTATTGCGATGATTTTCCGAAGTTAAAATAATCAAATATTTAACGATGCCATAGTGGAATTTGTACGGATATTTTATTGCCGTATAAAATGCTTACACAATCATTAACTGAAAAATTAAGATTCATCACAAAATTCAAATAGGAAGACCGTGTATATTTCTCGGGTATTTCTAGTCCAAGATAATATCCCTATTTTTATCAGTGCAAAAAAGTAAAAATAGCAAGCCAGGTTCAAATCACTGCCTCGTCGATTGTGTTCATTTATACAATAATGCTCTTAGGAAAGGCATTAGTCTGTTTCTTTTAACTCAGCTACAGATTAAATGATAGGGTAGACTGTGTTATTTAGCCTTGGTAGCCAGTCTAAAAGAAGGTAAACTGAATTCAAAACAATGGAAAAGTCGACTGGAATCTCTCCACTACATTTCCCAAGAAATCATGGTTATTCTCATATAAGGAAAAGGAATCTGTGGCGAGCCATGGTCAGCAACATTCTGATGGAACATGGTAAATTTGAGGTTTGACAACCAATTTAAAAGAAGGAAAACCAATTTCAAAACAATTGAGGAGGCGACGAGAACCTCTCCACTATATTTCCTAAGAAGTTATGGCAATTCTCCGCTAAGGAAAAGTTATCTGTGTCGAGCCGCGATCACCTACATCCCGTAGATACATGCCATGGAAACCAGTCTAAGAGGAGGCAAGCTGAAATGAAGGAATTGGTAGAAAGAGATAGGTTCTTAATAATTTAAAGTTCCTTAGTGTGAAGTGAACGTAAGATTCTTGGCCTGGAAAATTCGAATTTCCATTTTGATAACGGGTACCCCATTTCCACACACACACACACACACACACACACACACACACACACACACACACACACAGACTCACATACAGATACGCAAACATTTCCGTATATATATATATATATATATGGTACAATCATCTTGTCATCATGGAATGCCACCTCTAAGAATTTTAGGGGTATATCCATTTCGCGTTAATGCTGTATGCACATGGACTTAAATTTACTGTGAATGAACAAGAAAGTTCTTTAATCGCTAGTTCATCCACAGTAAATTTATGTCCGGTTTCTTAGAATATCTCATCATTCTTGGCAGATTTTCTGTTATTACAATGGGGGATATTTAACAAAAAATAGACGATGAAAAACAAAAAAGACGATGAAAAACAAAAAAAAAAAAAAGAAGAATATAGAGGAATTTGGAAATTTCTAAAAAAAAAAAATCTTTGAAACATTTTGAAACTACCAGCCTCTCTCGTTCATACGCAACAAAACCCAGTCCAATGAAGTCATAACAGATGAAACGCGTCACAAAATTATTTTGCCAATTTGTCATATATCTTTTCTTTCATTATATAAAGGCTGTTTCAATAACTTAGACCGATTTTCAATGCGAATTAAGTTTAAGCCTCTAAGAATACTTTTCTTTTTCCTTTCAGATTTAACAACTTAAGTCTTTGGCAATTTCACTAATGGAAAGATTAACAATCAAACAACGTGTTAAAGTTATCGAAGCCTATTACGAAAATAGACGTTCCAATAGAATTTGAATAAGTTCCCAGGTCGCATTATCTCTCGAAACAACGAAGTCAATTGACCACCACAATCGTGCGACTTGACGCCTTTAGATTTCTTTCTTTTGGGGTCATCTCAAAAGTAAGGTCTATGTCAACAAGCCAACAATTAAACAGCTGAAGGATAAGATAATAAGGCATCTTGGTGAGATTGAAGAGCAACTATGCAGAGACGTCATCAAAAATTTTGACCACCGAGTGGAGATGTGCCACCGAAGTCTTGGCGGATATTTGGCCGATATTATTTTCTACACCTAATTGCCATAACTTAAATAACATGATCCAAGAAATAAATTGTCATAGAAAATATTTGTCACCCAAAAGGAATCGAACCTGTATCCTATCCCGAACCGTCATATAGCCTGACGTGCTATGACAATTTCTCGGACATTCAGGCCGGTAAATGTTGTTAATACTGTTTATTACAAAACAAAGCATTTACTTAAATGTTTTATCTATAAAAAGAACGTATAAACATAAAAAATGTCTTAAAATAATTGTCAGACTTAGTCCATTTCATAATGTGTGAGATCATTTGTTTACATTTGGATACGCATCGAGCACATATGAATGTACGTGAGAAAATCATGGAAAATTGTAGTTTAAAAACAGTAAAATCGAGCGTGCTAACTGAAGCGCTTCTCAGTGGCGAAATCGGTAAAAGCACATCAGGCTATATGACGGTTCCGTATAGGATACAGGTTCGATTCCTGTCGGAGGACGCATATTTTCTATGACAATTTCTCGGACATTTAGGCCGGTAAATGTTGTTAATACCGTTTATTAAAAAACAGAGCATTTAATTAAATATTTGTATCTATAAAAAAGAACGTATAAACATAAAAAAATGTCTTTATATATATATATGAAGAAATATAGTCTTAAGATGTGCTATATTTATGGGATAAAGTGCTCAATATCAGAGATAGAGCGTGTGTAAATATAGAAGTCAACACTTAGAGGCGACAGTCTGTTTCATTCTAGATGCAATGCATATATACATATCTAGATGCAATATATTATGTTGTGGCAAAAATAATATCATTTTTTAATGTCAAAAAACGATATTATTTTTGCACCAACCTAATATATATATATATATATATATATAAAGATGTATGTGTGTGTAGGTATGTATATGTTAAGATAAAATGTAATATTATATATCATGCAGAGAGTTGAATGTAAATATTAACAACTAACCAATATTATAGACATTCTCATCCCGCCCCTGTTCATCTGTGAAAGCGGCAGCCATATTTAAATGAAAGGCGCGTCATTCATTTCAAACGTAATCACTAATCAAAATAATCTTCAATGCTAAGATCATCTGTGGTTCAATTTGTTGGCCACATTAGTCGTCTGGCCTGTGTCTTTTGATTAGGAAACACAATCCGGTGCCAAAACAGTCTCATTAAACTTTCCAATACTATTTTTTTCACCCGCTGCTATAAATAATGTCGTTACTTATATATTAATAGCTTTGTAATCGACACAAAAAATTGAACGTCCCAAAAACAAAATCGTGCACACAAAGAACGTATTTGATATTGTGATATTTGTAGCGGCCATCTTATCATCATCCTCTTCTGTAAGGAATAATTGGCTGCAAGAAACACCTCAATCGACAAACTGGACATAGGTTTTGAGAGTTCTGTGTGGTGGGTGGGTACGAAAGAATTAAAATAAAATTTGATGCTTATGCATATTCCTTTGTACGGAAAGGATGTTTGTCGAACTATAGTTGTTCAGATGATTTGTATAGATCTTATTTAGAATGCTAGTCAGTATATATATATATATATATATATATATATATATATATATATATATAATTTCATCAGACAGACTGTTTCGCTGTATCACAGCTCTTCTGTGTGGCTAGACGTCCAGTTGCCTCTAGCTAGGATCGAAACTCGACTGATTATATATATATATATATGGTTACAGGATATGGAAGAATTAGGAACAGAATCATTACTAATGAGTTGGAAGAGAAAAGAGTAATCAGGATGACAGTAGATAGCGATTAATATCGCATTTAAGGGCAAAAATATTCGAAGTCAAGTGATAGCGATTGCTGTATGAGTCGTACCATTTTTGAATGAAGCACGGGCAACGCCGGGCCATATATATATATATATATATATATATATATATATATATATATATATATATATATATATATATGAATGTATCTATGTATTTCTGAAGAATTAATGTATTTATGATGCTCCTGTTTGAAATAGACGCCCTATTTTTATTTTAACCAATGTGCCTTACGTCTATCGGGAAAGCTTAATAAAGAAAATGCGCTCTAAAGCAAGGGTCAAACATACGTCCCCCTTTGAAACCATTGTTTGATCCAGTGTGCTTTACTGCTCGGCTACAGAGATTCTTACAGTGCAACAAGGCCCTATTTTCCCTTACACACACACACACACACACACACACACACACACACACATATATATATATATGTGAAAAGTGTGTGTATATAAATATAAATATATATATATATATATATATATATATATATATATATATATATATGTGTATAATTATTTATATATTATATGCACGGTACTTATAAGAAATCGCTCAATATCAGAGATAGAGCTAACATATATGGTTGGATAGATGTGAGCTTGTGACCCTGGGTTTCACGCATGGTCACAAGCTCACATCTATCCAACCATATATATATATATATATATATATATATATATATATGGAGCCATGGGTAAATTGTCATCATATTATATATTTAATTTCGCGCATGCGCGTCGTTTGTTTTTGATCTTGTCGCCTGCACAGTATAGTGCAGTCAACTGGGCACTGTATGCGAGAAAGATGCGACATGACTCAATTCACTCCGCCAGAAATTTGGAAACGGCATGTCGTACTGCTTGGCATTGTCACTGGAAGTTCCAATACGAACATTTCTGAGTTTTGGGATGTCGATCTGAGAACAGTGCAGCGGATTCGGATGTATCTAATGGTGATTACGAAGGTTTTTGGAGGGATCACTAGTGATGACGATGTTGACGATGTTATGCCTCCATTCATCTTCCCACAGGGTCTCAGACTCAACAAGGAGGTCTACATCAAGTGCCTTGAAGAGGTAACAGTGCCCTGGGTCAAGAGGGTGGCTGTTGGAAGATCCTATGTCTAGCAACATGACTTGATGTCATGCCACCCGAGCAGGAGAATGCAATCATGGCTGTCAGACAATTTTTGCGACCCCATCACCCCTTACATCTACCCACCTAACTACCCAGACTCAATTTTCAAACTCCTTGATTGTTATGTATGGGGCGCCGTTGACCGAGAGACCAACAAAACTTCTTGTCACACCAAAGATGAACCGAAGGTAAGGGTTATGGCAGCATTCACCAACTTAAACAAGGTGACTGTCCAGATGAGTTGCAGGAGATTCTGAAGTTGTCTGGAGGCTGTGGTTGGAGCCTATGGCGATTTTATTGAATACATTTACTCTTTAGTATTTCAAGATATTTTTGTGTAATTTTTGGTAAATATATCTGTTAAAAAGAGATGTCCGAGTTATTTTCATATTTGTGTAATTTAGAAAATAATTTATCCATCGAAACATATATATATATATATATATATATATATATATATATATATATGGCATCCTCTGACGAGTGGAGGGAGTGATCTCTACTACCCTTCTTCTATTCCGGCCAATTATTTTTCGTTTACTTTACGCAAATTCACTTGCAAAAAATTTAAAAAAAACAAAAAAAACTCAGCTATGGGTTTAATGCCAGTTAAGACTGGACTCTTCTTGCTTTAGAAAAACTCTAGATTCCAACAGGATCAGGGATATTTGGAGATTTCCAGGGGCAAGGCCGAAAGTCTGGAACACTCAATGAAGATCGAACACACTTCTCAGTAGTAATTGAGTAATAAGCTACCAGCCATTAACCCACGTCGAAGGCCCAAATGAGTTTCTATGCGTAGCTTAGATGTCGGAACAACGCCGAAGCCATGAGACACCCAATGAGGATCAGTCGTCAATGATCGAGCTAGACTAGCTTGCTAAACATTAGACCACGTTGAAGGGCCCAAATGATTTTCTATGTGTAGCTTAGATGTGGCACAAGGCCGAATGTCTGGAGCACCCAGTGAGGATCGAACTCATAACTCGTCGAATGCCCGAATTGTCTGTTATTAGTTACCAGGGTAACATGATTATGCGCGCTTGTCGTGAATGTGATTTCCCCGATTTAAAAAGAGAATATTCTCTTTGCATGTGTCGTTACCCTTCATGACATAGGCGATGATGGCTCTCCAAAATTTCTTCTCCTTTGTAGCTTCTAGTAAATGTTGTCCTTTCGCTATCAGTTCTGATGAGTCCTGTGAGTGTCAAGTTTTCTAAGCCCTCTTTTCTCACTATATGCCTTAGAAATGTCAACTGAGGTGCTCTTTTGTTTCCATTCTCTCTAAAACTTCGTCATTGCTCACATGTTCAGTCCATGCTATTCTTGTTCTGTAGGACTACATTTCTGTTCCTTCAAGTTTCTTCTTCATCTGTGAGGAAATTATCCAGTAATTAGTGCCATAGAGGTGGAGCGATATTAAATAACAGGCCAGTACTCTTTTTTTTTTGTTTCTAACGAGATTTTCCTATTTCTTAATACTTTGCTTATCTTTCAGAAGGCATCTTTTGCTATTCCCGTACGCCTTCAGCTTTCGATGTCACATTTTCCCCTCCTCTGTTTAAAACACAGCCAAAACGTTATGATAAAAACAACAAAGATAAGGACAACATAAATAGTGTAAATAACGTGTTTGATGTTATCATAAAATGTTCATGAGTACACCAGCCACAAAGAGGAATGTGACAAATCGATCGATCAATTTGTGGGTGATTGTGATGACGTCTTTGATTTCGTTGGTTGGCACGACGTGTTGGGTACTAAGAACTCGCGTGTAAATCTGTTTTGCGACCCTGTCGACATGCTCGGTATGGCCGATGAATTAAACTCTAAAACCGAGGGTGGGGAATTTGATTCAGTGCAACATCGATCGAATTTTTGCTAGACAAGTCGATTTAGCGCTGTTGAAGTTTTCATGTTTCCATACCATGGCGTATCAGATTATAGGTTAACCAAATACAATTAAGTCTGGTTAATCCGCGGACGGTGAGTTTCTTCAAAATGAGTACATTGTTGAACTGAAAACATTTTCCGTGACAAACTTACACTAATACTTCTTCCTCCTTTCTTCTTCCTTCACTCCTTCTTATTCTATTTAATGTCATCCTATTCGATTGTGTAGAAATAGAGCCACGTCCTCGCCGCATCAGATGTCGCTTTTGCGGTTTGCGTAGCCGGTAGGTTTTTACACGATGGAGTTGTCCGTCATAGCCCAACCGGTTTTGAATCCCCTGTTTTCCTTCTCCGAGACTGGTCGCCAACTAAGGTTAAAAGAAGGAAATTGTCCCGCTATTAAACATACAGGGGGAGTGGAGTAAAACCAGACCCAGAAATTGGGAAGACAATATACAATCTACATTCAACATCATCACTTGATAAGACACCAGAAGTGTTGAAACAAAATGCCTATTTTTGTAGTGATTTATATATATATATATATATATATATATATATATATATATATATTACATGAATCATTCATACAAAAAACAAATATAGAAGTTAATGATTTAAATGGCGAGAATGCATCGTCGCAAACAATATAAATAAGATACGCCAACCCCAAACCTGTATATGAATGATATGATCCCTGTTTATAAATTCCAGTTGCATAAGGTCTCTTTTAGTTTTTACAAGCTTTTCTTTTTTTAATACTACTGCTACTACTAATAGGTTTTCAGCTTGTCCTTCTTCTACGACTACTACTACTACTACTATTACTTTTTCAACTACTACTGCTACTACTACAGATATGTTTTCACCTTCTTCCTATTCTACTACTACTACTACTTTTTCTTCTTCTAATACTACTACTGATAATATGTTTTCAGCTTCTTTTTTTCTATTACTACTACAGACATCCTCAGGGATGGAAATAGATTTGTTCTTGTTTTTTACTTTTTTTCAGAGTCGTCCTTCTCCTAGACCAGTTGCCATCCAAGGCTATAGAATCCAGTCTGTCCTGCTATTTTACCTATAGCTGGAGGGAGAAGAAGAGGATTCACACCTTTCCCAAGGGTATAAGTGAATGTAATGGATTCGACTGGAATTCGAACTCGGCTCACCGATTCATCAATTGACTATCCATTACGTCCTCATATTTATCGCAACTTTTCGGCTGTTGTACGCTCCGTTTTGGAATGTCGAACTGAACCATTTAATTTGCTCGGTGGTCTTGTTCCACGTGCTATATCTAATTGATGTCAGTTATCAGCCGTTAATTCCCTTCTCCAAGTTCTCCACTGCCTTAACCAGGTATTGAACTCACATACTTTGGGCCCTGTCACTGGATCTAACCAACGCCTTTATCCACTGGGCCATGTGTCTTTAAGGAAATAAAGAGTTCAATTTATTATATATATATAATAATATATATATATTACATGAATCATTGATACAAAAATCAAATATAGAGGTTAATGATTTAAATGGCGAGAATCCATCTTCGCAAACAATTTCAATAAAGTACCCCAAACCTGTATATGAATGATATGATCCCTGTTTATAAATTCCAGTTCCATAAGGTCTTTTTTAGTTTTATATATATATATATATATATATATATATATATATATATATATATATATATATATATATATATATATATATATATATATATATATATATATATATATATATATATATATATATATAATGAACATAGAATCCTTAAAAATCCATCAGGTCAGCTTATAATTTATATCGTGTACTTCAAACGTCCATCTCTTCAGACCATTTTTATAAAAATAAATCTTCAATTTATTCAGACACAAGGAAGCGGAAATGAAGAAAAAAGGAAAGAGTGAATTAAAGAGAAGAAGGAAAAGTTTTAATATTAAAAGGGGGAAAGAAAAAAGGAGGAGAAAGACAGAGATTTTAATATATAAGGTGTTATATGGGGAAGAGAAAGAGAGATAGACATGGGGGAGGGGAAATGAAACTTATATACTACTTGGAATTATCGTACTAATCATCAAGTGATATATATATATATATATATATATATATATATATATATATATATATATATATATATATATATATACCCATTCATTCATTTTCGGCTAGATTGATTACGGTAATCGATTAATCTCTATGTATATTCATTACATATCCGGCCGCAAATATGTACGCGCATAAATCTAAACGTCGATAAACCTTTGTAAAATTCCTTTATTTTTCTCATCTGCCAATCGCCGGTCGGTTGTTGGAAGGTAAACAGTGAATCGACCTAACAAGATGAAAAACCCTGATCAGTCGCTCGCTGCCAATAACCTCATTCCAATCGGACTCCATCTCCACAAAGATCTCGGCTGTCGTTTCTAAAATGTCGAGAGCAGCTGCCTGTATCTCGCCTCAAAGAACCAACGTGTCCAGAACGCGTCGAGGATTAAATGGCGAAGCGACCAACTCCTCCGCTTTATCGGCACGTGAACTCTTTAAGGTGCTTCCTGAACTAATGCCATTTTAGCAATTTCCACTCATCGAATATTTGTTAGTACAATCTCAGTCCACAAATTAACTATCCACTTTTTTTCCTTTCTTTCTTCCTTCTTTTTTTGCTACCTTTCTTCTTGTACTCCTACTAGTGCTACTAATATTACTACTAATACTTCCTTCATTCTGCTATTACTACTACTTCTATTCTTTTGTCTTCTTCAACTCACTTTTACTTCGTCTTTTCTCTACCATTGCTACTACTACTACTACTACTACTACTACTACTACTACTTTTATGTTTCCACCGCTATTATTACCACTACTACTTCTTCTTTTGTATTACTGCTACTTTTGCTTCTACTACTGCTACTACTGCTACTACTGCTAATAAGTTTTCTTCTTCTACTGCTACTTCTTTTCTACTACTGCTACTACTGCTAATACGTTTTCTTCTACTGTTACTTTTCCCTCTACTACTGCTACTACTGCTAATACGTTTTCTTCTACTACTACTACTTTTTCTTCTACTACTGCTACTACTGCTAATACGTTTTCTTCTACTACTACTTTTTCTTCTACAACTGCTACTACTACTAATACGTTTTCTTCTACTACTACTTTTTCTTCTACTACTGCTACTACTACTAATACGTTTTCTTCTACTACTACTTTTTCTTCTACTACTGCTACTACTACTAATACGTTTTCTTCTACTACTACTTTTTCTTCTACTACTGCTACTACTACTAATACGTTTTCTTCTACTACTACTTTTTCTTCTACTACTGCTACTACTACTAATACGTTTTCTTCTACTACTACTTTTTCTTCTACTACTGCTACTACTACTAATACGTTTTCTTCTACTACTACTTTTTCTTCTACTACTGCTACTACTACTAATACGTTTTCTTCTACTACTACTTTTTCTTCTACTACTGCTACTACTACTAATACGTTTTCTTCTACTACTACTTTTTCTTCTACTACTGCTACTACTGCTAATACGTTTTCTTCTACTACTACTTTTTCTTCTACTACTGCTACTACTACTAATACGTTTTCTTCTACTACTACTTTTTCTTCTACTACTGCTACTACTACTAATACGTTTTCTTCTACTACTACTTTTTCTTCTACTACTGCTACTACTACTAATACGTTTTCTTCTACTACTACTTTTTCTTCTACTACTGCTACTACTACTAATACGTTTTCTTCTACTACTACTTTTTCTTCTACTACTGCTACTACTACTAATACGTTTTCTTCTACTACTACTTTTTCTTCTACTACTGCTTTTTCTTCTACTACTGCTACTACTGCTAATACGTTTTCTTCTACTACTACTTTTTCTTCTACTACTGCTACTACTGCTAATACGTTTTCTTCTACTACTACTTTTTTCTTCTACTACTGCTACTACTGCTAATACGTTTTCTTCTACTACTACTTTTTCTTCTACTACTGCTACTACTACTAATACGTTTTCTTCTACTACTGCTTCTTTTTCTTCTACTGCTGCTAATAAAACCAATACGTTTTTTGCTTCTTTCTACTAATACTACTAATTTTTTCTTTTTTACTACTACTGCTACTAATAGATTGTCTATTTCTTCTTTTACGACTACAACTACTTTTCTTTTCAACTACTACTGCTACTACTAATACGTTTTCAGCTTCTCCTTCTTCTACGACTACTACTACTACTATTACTTTTTCTTTTTCAACTACTACTGCTACTACTACAGATATGTTTTCACCTTCCTACTACTACTAGTTTTCCTTCTTCTAATACTACTACTGATAATATGTTTAGAGCTTCTTTTTTCAATTACTACTACTATTACTACTTTTCTTCTTTTACTACTAATGCTACTGCTGCGTTTTCTGCTTCTTCTCTCATTATTACTACTAATTTCTCTTCGACTACTACTACTGCTACTGTTACTATGTTTTCTCTTACTTATACTAATATTACTAAGTTTTCTTCTACTACTTCTAGTAATGTTTTCAGCTTTTTCCTTTCTACTACTACTACTTTTCGTTTTCTACTGCTACTACTACTACTATGTTTTCAGCTTTCACCTTTTTCTACTACTACTACTACTACTACTTTTTCTACTAGTACTGCTACTACTAGTAATACATTTTCTGCTTCTACCACTACTTTTTCTACTACTACTACTGCTACTAATACGTTTTCTGCTACTTCCTCCCCTCCTACTACTTCTACTACTATTTCCCTTTCTACTACGGCTGCTACAACTACTACGTTTCATTCTTCTAATACTGCTACCATTGGTATTTTTCATATTCTACTACTATTTTTACTACTATTCGTTCTTCTATTTAGTGCCGGGTTTGACGATCAACCACAACGGGCAACAAGTGAGATTTGACGTTTTGAGCTGCCCTAGATATGAGCAAATAATGAAACCCCCAAATAAAAACACTGTATAAGAATCAGTCAGCTCTGTGCCATGCGTGATATATGCTTAGGTGATCATGTATCTTTTGATACATTTCTTTTGGCGGTAGACCAGTTGACATGCTATTTACCCATAGCTGGAGTTGGGGAGAAAAAGAGGATTCATACCTTTCTCAAGGGCTATAGATTTGACTGGAATTCGAACTCGGTTCTCCGATTCCTCAATCCAAGTCGCTATCCATTACGCCATGTTTCCATAAATCTTGATGTGAAGAAATTACGGACAATACACTTTTGAAGCAAAATGATCAGCAATACGTTTTATAGCAAAATGACTAAATTTTTAGCTGAAGTTAAAGAAGACAATTGCGCTCAAAATATTTAGATTTCGACATTCCATAATTCATGGCGTTTGATATGGCGCCAAACAAAATCAACCAAAATCTTCTTTTACTACTGTTACTACTTTTTCTTCGTATTCTACTACTACTGCTACTACTACTACTGTATCTCCTTCTACTATTACTACTAGTACAGCTTTTCTTAGCATCTACTTCTACTGCTACTACTAACATTTTGGCTCTTGCTATTACTACTACTATTACTACTTCTTTTCTTTGCATTCTACTACTACTACTACTACTACTACTAATCTTCCTGATTCTTTTATCACTACTACCACTACTGTTTCTTCGTATTCTACTGCTAATACTAATACTCTGACACCTTATGCTATTGCTACTACTACTACTTCTTCATATTCTATTGCTACTCTTTCTGCTTCTGTTATTACTACTACTTCTTTGCATTCTACTACTACTACTACTACTCTTACTGATTCTGTTATCACTAATACAACTACTGTTTCTTCGTATTCTACTGCTACTAATACTACTACTCTGATTCCTTATGCTATTGCTAGTACTACTTTTTCATATTCTGCTACTACTACTCTTTCTGCTTCTGTTACTACTACTACTACTTCTTTGCATTCTACTACTACTGCTCTTCCTGATTCTGTTATTACTACTACCACTACTAATTCTTCGTATTCTACTGCTACTACTGCTGCTACTACTACTACTACTCTGACTCCTTATGCTATTGCTACTGCTACTTCATATTCTGCTACTGCTACTCATTTTGCTCCTGCTATTACTACTACTACAATTACTTCTTTGCATTCTACTACTACTACTGCTCTTCTTAAATCTGTTGTTACTACTACCACCACTGCTGTTTCTTCGTATTCTACTGCTACTACTATTACTATCTGACTCCTTATGCTATTGCTACTACTACTACTTCTTTATATTCTACTACTACGACCCTTTCAACTTCTGCTATTACTACTACTACTACTTTTTCTTTGTATTCTATTTCTACTGCTACTACTACAATTATTCCTTTTTCTTCTATACTACTTTTTTATACTACAACTACTACTACCGCTATCAGAACTTCTGCTACCACTACTACTACTACTACTACCACTACTACTACTACTACTACTACTACTACTACTTTTTCTTCGTCTTTTTATCTGCCATTTATTTTCAGGTCGTTGGTGATCACGGTTCTCTTCAACGGTTGTTTTTTATTTTATCAGTCACACAAAACAAAGCCCAAGAGCCACTCAAGGAGGAGGGTTGTTGTAAGTGCACAGAAAGTTGGAGTAAGTGAGGCATTTTATGAGATATGTAGGATAGATAACGGTTGACCGTAGACTTGAAAAGGTTAATATTGTAGTGGTCAAAGAAGCAATCTACGGTTGACCGTAGACTTGAAAAGGTTAATATTGTAGTGGTCAAAGAAGCAATCTACGGTTGACCGTTGACTTGAAAAGGTTAATATTGTAGTGGTCAAAGAAGCAATCTACGGTTGACCGTAGACTTGAAAAGGTTAAGATTGTAGTGATCAAAAAAGCAGTTGACCATAGACTTTTAAAAGGTTAAGACTGTAGTGGTCAAAGAAGCAATCTTTTGGTACTCTGTTTTATAGTGGAACGGTCCTTGTAAAGAAGCCGAGTGGAACTTCTTCTTTACTAATGGAATACGAAAGAAATATTGGTAAATTTTGGTTCAGTGTAAGTGGCATGGTGTGCTGTAGTTTTGAAATTTCTATTGCCTGAACACCTGAAAATAGACAATGATGTGTGCGTGGGGTTAGCAATGGCTTGACTATGAGAAGTGCATTCAGGGCGGAAAATAATTGATCAATCACAAGGCTGCGTAAACTCTTTTGAACTTAAGACTAGAATCTGATGATGGTGTAGCTACAATGACAGCAATATTCCACTTATCTCTTTATTTTTTTCCTATTCCCCTTTGCCCATTTTCTACAATTCATTAACACAAACTTGTTAAATCGATTAATAATAGTAATGCAATCTTAATAAATCAATGCAGTTTTAGGTCGACTGCAGTTGAGAGTCACTGTGAACTCAATGATCTTGACGATGGCTGCGTATAATGTGCCATGTAAGGTCCACATATGGTTCACATTGAGATGCACTTATCCTAAACTGGTTGCCAATCACGGAGCCCAGCTGTCGGTTGTCGTTCGATCAGCGAAGTTAAGCTGAGTCGAGCACGATCAGTACTTAAATGGGTACCGCTTGGGGACGTCGGGCATTGTAAGCGAAAACCGAACCGGTTGGACTTGGAACTAGTAACTTCCTCCCGTAAAAACATACCTGCTGCATAGTACAGCAGTGATACCTAGTGTTGTTGAGAGCTGTGATTCCGTACTCTTTATTGAAGTATACGGGATTTGAGAAGAAAGTAGAAGAAAGGAGATAAGAGAGAGAGAGAGAGAGAGAGAGAGAGAGAGAGAGAGAGAGAGAATATATAGCAACCATGGTTTCTGACTTCTTAAAGTTAATAGTCTTTTATTCTTGCTTCTTTTGGTATGCCACTGGCGTGGCCTTGTGTCAGACCAAAGTAATCTTAAAAATTATCGGTATTCTTCTTTTCATAACAGGAAAAGCACTATCATGTATTTGGATGGTTTTATAATTTCGAAAGCAAGACAACTTCCATTACAGAAATGGCGTTCAGAGAATAAACGCTCTCTATTAGAAACAGAAGAATATGATTAGGAAAAACAGGTTATGTAGTGTCTGGTTCAATACAGTGCAGAAGTAATAGATTTTGTTTACATTGATTCAATACAAGGAAATTTTAAAGGGGTCGTTAATATGCTAAGCTTATAAGAAACTATGCACGACTGTTAATGTTATCTATCTATTTATCTATTTCAGTCTCTTCATATCTATCTATCTATCTATCTATCTATCTATTTCAGTCTCTTGATATCTATCTATCTATCTATTTCAGTCTCTTGATATCTATCTATCTATCTATTTCAGTCTCTTGATATCTATCTATCTATCTATCTATCTATCTATCTATCTATCTATCTATCTATCTAAGTATGTATGGATGTATACAGTGGTCGAGAGATTAGAGTATGTATGTATATAGCGACCGAGTGGTTCGCTTTTTGACCATGAGACTCAGGTTTGAATCTCAACACTGTTGATTTGTCAGGGAGTTAACTTCCTGATGTTATGGGGTCTGCAGTGAGGGGGAGGTCCGATCTCAGCATGCGGTATCTTTGGAAAGTTCCTGAAAATCACACCCACCGGTTGACCCAAGCATTTTGAATAAAATTAGTTAGACGCAACCCTTGGGGGCCGTCGCTAGCTGAGTTAGTTATCATGACCGCGGGTTTGAGCTTGCTGACCTTCTTCAAATTGTTGATCATGCTAGATAACACGTTCTCTCCCAGAAACTGTAACTAAGATCTACTCAACATAGTTGTAGAATAAACCACAGGATGGTCTCTGTGGGTGTTGAACAAACACAAATTTGTCTGAGCGAGAGTCTGCAATAGGGATTGGCTAGTCGCCATAATAGACGGGTACCCTCTAATACGAGTGGCCAGCTATGATATATATATATATATATATATATATATATATATATATATATATATAAAGAATGCATAAACATAATATATTTATATATATATATATCATTATCTATCTATATATCTACCTATCACTCTTAGCCACGTGATATCTCTGTCTGTCTATATGTGTGTGTGGGTGTCTTATTTATCTATCTATCAGTTTATCTATTTCATTCTGTTGAAATCTATCTATCTCTCTATGTATCTCAGCCTCTTAATATCTATCTATCTATCTATCTATCTATCTATCTATCTATCTATCTATCCCTTTACACATACCGTCAATAAATGAAGGCATAATTTAAATAATTTTGCAATTAAATTGCCTACATTTTCTACATAAATAATACCAGATTTTTTTTCGATACAATTAACTCCTATTGTTCCATGTAAGAACGAATTATAATTTTAAAATCATTAAAACTAAAAATGTCCAAAGAAAACTACCGCCAGGCCGCAATACATTTCCATATATTAAGTATTCGCTCGTCCATTCGTCCTGTCAAAAACTGGCGGGGGTATTTATATATTTTATGTAGTCGCATTGATTAAATTTTCTGCGTGTGCAGTCTCGAATTTTCCTCAATACAAAAGCATTTATTGTCACATGCGAGAAAGAATTCCTCTTTGGAAATCATTAAAATGCAAAGCTGCCCAATGGAAGGGAGCAAAAGAAATGTCCAGTAAAAACCTCGATTTAAGCAGCTAATCTCCCTAAGTCTGCTTCCTAAGTCTGATCGTTCCTTAAATCTGATATATAAAGCATTTCCATTATTTCCATTGTTCGGACTGTGGTCTTCATCTTTATTGTCACATCCACGACGTTTCGGCCGTTATACACTCCGGCCTTCTTCAATATCTGTTTATAATTTTGAGATGAGATACTGTAATTACTTAACACTATTTGTTCGGGTTGTTGTTCTCATCTTTATTGTCATATTTACGACGTTACTGGGAATTCATATATATATATATATATATATATATATATATATATATATATATATATATATATATATATATATATATATATATATATATTTATTAAAGACATTTTTATGTTTAACGTTCTTTTTATAGATACAAGTATTTAAGTAACTGCTCTGTTTATAATAAACAGTATTAAATAACATTTACCTGCCTGAATGTCAGAGAAATTTTCATAGAAAATATTCGTCCTTTGACAGGATTCGAACCTGCATCCTATACGGAACCGCCATTTAGCCGGGTGTGCCTAACCGATCGTTCGGTTGGCATGGTCGAATTTACTGCACAGTTGTGATGTAGGCCTCCATGTTGACTCTGCGTACGTGTGGGAAGATGAATGTAGGCATAACGTCACCATCACTCGTGATCAACCCAAAAACATTTGTAATCACAATTAGACTCTTTCCGAATGCACTGCCCTTTCCTCATGTTGACCCTCAAACACTCTGAAATGTTCGTATTGCAGCTTTCGTTGCGAATAACAAGAAGTATAGCCTGCTGCTTCCAAATTTAGTGAATTGTGTGATGGTGCACTTTTTCTCACAGACGGTGGCCAATTGACCCTGTTATACAGTGCAATCAACAAAATAAAAAACAAACAATGCGCATGCGCGAAATGAAAAAAATATAAAATGACGAAAATTTACACATCGCACCCTATATATATATATATATATATATAGCGAGAGAGACAGAGAGAGAAAGAGAAAGGAGGAGAGAAGCAGCCAGTCTGCCGCAGCCAGAAATTGCATTTTACTGCAGGAATTCTGCCAAGTCAATAATGAATCGAAAAAAGACATGATCATCCAAGCGACTATCGCGAATGTCACTTGATTTTTAATCAGCGTAATGCAGTATATGTTGTTTTGAATTTTTACTTTTTCATGTAATTATCATTTAATATTTTATTTGATTTTATTAAATTGCCTATGTATTGATTTACTTATTTTAAATATTTATGTCTTGATATATATATATATATATATATATATATATATATATATATATATATATATATAAACACTGGAATATGCACTTAAATTCTAACAATGCTAATTAAATTTAATTGTAAATCTAACCTCCTACGATTAATACTTATGATACCACCAAACTAAATTAAAACACGGAATAATATATATATATATAGGACTCTCCCGTCGACGTATGAGGATCTGACAACTTAATTGATTCAGTTATGAAATTTTCTGTGATAATCTTAAGTGCCACTTAAGACCCGCTAGTGAATTACAAAGTAGGCCGCATATGGAGCAAGAGTGAGGATTGTGGGATGAGATCACTGTTAGATTGGCTATCCTTTTAGATCTTACTCTCGCTTCTTGAAGACGATTCAGACAAGCAGATTGAAAACTGATGAGAAGTATATATATATATATATATATATATATATATATATATATATGCGTGTGTGTGTTTTTATGTGTGTGTTACAGTTCTCAGAATATATCTGTAAAGAATGCAAATTGAATAAAAGAGACAATTGGAAAATAGTCCTTGCCGACGCGTTTCGTCATTCTATTTTATTAAGGCAAGCGGTCCGACGTTGGATCGATGACATAGCGTTGAACTTCTTCCCCCCTTTCGTCCCAAGGCAAAGTAAACAATTGTGAAAATAGAAACATATATTTTGAAACAAATGTGTATAAAATGGGGTTTATGAAATTACGCACAAATTTTCAGTTCTTCATGAGAGTGCAACAGTAACGGTGGGAACTTAAAAAACAAAGGAAGAAATTTAAAATAGAATCCTTTTGCTCTATCAGCAATTACTTGTCCGCTGGAAAAGATTGAAACCACAAAGTCAGTGCATAATATTTCTTTAAGTAGGAGACATTCCATAGAAGTTGGACAAACACCTCAAATTATGGATATTCTAACAATAATCTGATCAAACGCGGAACCTTGGTTATCCAACAAAATGGAGGCGCAATTGAAAAAAAATATTTTAACCTTTTAAGACGTTTTGCTATTCCTATCTTCTAAAAATGGTCTTAGCGATAAAAATGTGTTTCTTTGCTACGATAAAAGCGATAATTTTGTTTAGAGAATAGGAAATTATTTGTATCTACCTATGTGTAGTAATAGATTTCATTTTCAATATATATATATATATATATATATATATATATATATATATATATATATATATATATATATATATATTGAAAATGAAATATATAATAGTACTATATATACTGAAAATGAAATCTAATATATATTATTATTAAGTAATTCATCGAGTCCAGAAGAAACCTCAACAGAATGCACTGGACGGCCGTTTTGTTCTATATCATCAGTAGCGCGTATCCACTACTGAGAATTGAACCCCGGACAATTACGTTATCGGGTTAACGTCATCCCAACGAGCCTCGGTGACGAAGAGGTAGCGAATCAGACCCATATATACCCAGTTTAACAGCAAAGTTGTCCAAAATTTAGATTAAGCTTTGAACCGTTGTATCTTAGAAATGATTAAAGATATCTTACTGGAATTCTCCAAGGTTTTTATAACACAATTTTGCACTCTACTTTGAACAATGAGAATTTATTTGGCTCTAAGTTGAAATGATGATTTCTCTTCCTGTTGTGACCTCCTAATCCACGTTTCCTGTCGACTGTTTCCACCATTTAAAACTTATTCGATGTTCTCTTGATGGTTCTTTAATGGACGTTGAAGATGGAAAGCAGAGGATGAATGCTGGTACCATTACTGTTGGCCGGAATGATATTTTTCGCCTCATCATTGCTCAGTTGGGAAGACATAGTGGGGCTGACACAAAAGGATTTTAACCTGTACCCTTCCTAGTTGAATAACTCAAAGTGTTCAATGATTCTTACGACAAATGGTGTGAAGATGGCTAAGCGTCTTCTCTGAAAACCCGGGAAAAAGAAACTGAATTTGTTTAGTAGTTTTCTAGATATTAAATATTTTGTAGTATGGGCAATTACCCCATACTGTTAAAGGATTTGGACAATTTTGCTGTTACACGCGGTATATATTGAACAGAAGGGCGAAGAAATGCCTTTTAAGTCTCTTGGTGTTTTTATACATGTTCTAAGTGGTTTGGTATCAGAAGCAAAAATTGCAAGTATCCATATATTGCGTCTAGCATGAAACTTCGCCTCAGTTGTTCAGGCAGCTTTTTATAGCATTTCACCGAATCACACACCTTGGTTGCAAAATATACCTACACTGTGAGTGAGAAATAGAAAACGGGAAAGTCGAATAAAATGCTACGTCTAATATTAATTCTCTTCGCAATGTGAACCTATGCTCTGGAATGATGCAAAGAAGCGCAGATACAGTGACACTTCGGTTCGCGAATTTAATTCGTTTCTGATGACCGTTCGAAACCCGAAATGTTCGTAAACCGAAACTATTTTCCAAATACGAATCAATGTAGAAAAAAAATAGTCACAGTAAAATAAAATTGGAGAAAGAAAGCACACTACAACACACGAATGTATACAACATGGCAGTCGACTCAGACATTATTCCGTTCGTGTTTTAACTAGGTTCGGCAATGTTGTTCGAGAACCGAAATTTTGTTCGATAACCGAGGAATTTTCATCTTGAATTTTCTGTTCGAAAAACGATTTGTTCGACATCTGAGACGTTCGAGAACCGAGGTTCCTCTGTATTACATTAATATTTGAGGCTTACCGTTTAAAAGTTCAACGATAAATCATCTACTGTTGCTCAATTTAAAGACAATTTGATGTACGTAGGTCCTTACTTTCTGTACAAACAATTATATTTAAACTATAGATGAACTCAAAAATTGATCGTTGCATTTAAGTACAGTTGAACCTCGGTTCACGAATTTAATTCATTCTTCAAAGCTGTTCGTAACCTGAAATGTTCGTAAACCGAAACTATTTTCAGAATAGGAATAAATGTAGAGGAAAAAGTCACAGTACAATAGAATTGGAAAAGGAAAAAAACGGTACAACACACGAATGTATACAACATGGCAGTCGACTCAGACATTATTCTGTTCGTGTTAATTCGGTTCGGCTGTTATTCAAGAACCGAAATTTTGTTCGATAACCGAGGAATTTTCATCTCGAATTTTCTGTTCGAATAACGATTTGTTCGACATGTGAGACGTTCGAGAATCGAGATTGCACTGTATATCCCCCTGACTCGTCAGCACGCTCTTTCCTAGCATTAACTTTTGGATTAAAACGGAAGTGAGTTCGCGTATCCGCAAATACGCATGCGTGACAAACAAACGCGATAATGGCTTCCAGGAAGTCCTTTTCATCAGAAAGATATGGGATTAACCCCACCGTGACAATTGCCGCCACATCACGTCAGAAACAGCATCGTATGTTGGGGAATTTTACTGAGGAGAACTGCTTCGGCATTTTCTTTTTTTTATGTGCCGTGTCCCTTCAGGACGTAGGCGATTATGGCTCTCCACTTCTCCCTATCCCTTGTAGCTCTCAATAAGTTTCATCCCCCTGTCACCTTCCACAGACCACGTTCTGTCATCCAAATGCTCAAGTCCGCCACGTATGCCATGCGTTGCTTTCTCTTGTCTCTTTTCCCCTTTCATTCGACCTGTGAGTATCAGATTCTCCAGACCCTCTTTTCTCATTACGTATCCCAGAAACGTCAGCTGCTTCTTCCTGATGTTAAGTATAAGCATCCTCACTGTTTGAAACCTCTCCAAGACCTCATAGTTGCTCACACGCTCGGTCCATGATATCCTCAGCATCCTTCTGTAGAACCCCATCTCCGTCGCCTCGAGTCTCTTCTTCATCTTCGAAGAGACCGTCAAACATTCTCTGCCGTAAAGGAGGACAGATGTCACGTAGCAGCTCAGTAGTATTTTCTTTGTTACCAAAGAAATCCTCTTGTCGCGTAATACTCTGTCCAGCTTTTGGAATTCATCCTTGGCTATACCAACACGTCTAAACTCTTCCCAGATATTTAAACTTCCGCGTCTGCTTGATTCTAGTCTTCGCGACCTGCAAACAGCATTTTGGGCTCATCCTCTTACCGATGACCATGCATTCTGTCTTCTTGTAGTTTATGCTGAGTCCTTTCTTCTCACTATCCGTCGCTACCTTCTGTAGGAGATTTTGTAATTTCTTTTCTGTGTCTGCTATCAGTAATGTGTCATCTGCCTATTGCCTGTTGTTAAGATTGCGGCCGCCAGTGCTAAATCCCAGAAGAACAGATGTCACGTAGCAGCTCACTATTGTTTTCTTTGTTACCAAAGAAATCCTCTTGTCTCGCAGTAGTCTGCCCAGCTTTTGGAATGCTTCCTTGGCCATCGCAATACTTCCGACATATCCACGTCAAAAGGCTGTATATTGTTCCATTTTATTAATAACGAAATTGTTCAGCCTTTTTCAGAGGAGCCTTAACGCTTGTGATGTTCGTAAAGCTGACAACTTCGGAAGCAGGGACGAATTCCCTCCATGATTGTACTGTAGAAACAACAATGATTTACAGATTCTAGGCGCTACCGATAAAGCTACGTATAATTCAGGATTCAGCTGATAGAACTGCAGACATCATGATGGTACTTTTTGTGTCTTTGTTGAGATTCTTGTTTTTAAGGCACGAATGTAGGGCCGTGTAAATTCTTTAAGTTTACTTTTTTTAGTCTGTTATCTATCTATTTATTTGGTTTCGCGACAGAAGATATTACACAATTTAATTAGGCGAAGTCCTAAATTGTCAATCAGCGGAGATTGTTTCTTTCCTCGTCTCCGCAGATCTATTGTGCTCGGCAAATTGGTTTTTCGCAGTTCGAACAAAGAGGCAGAATAGAAAATTAATTGAAAAAAAATGTTCATAATCTATTGTGGAACGAATTACCGCTAGTGAGCTGTATACGCTGTCGATATGGAGGCAATGTGCTGCAAGATCTACCTGGCAACCTCTCATCTCTATCTATAAACGGCAGGATATGTGTGTGTGTGTGTGTGTGTGTGTGTGTGTGTGTGTGTGTGTAACGAAAGCTCGCCGCAATTTTCGACGGATTTGCACTAAAACTTACATGCACATGCTCCAAGTTAGCGGAAAGGCCAAGACCGACTTTGCATTTCCCAACTCCCATCGATAGTGGAAATAATCGATTTTTTCAATGTTTCTACGGCACTTTTCATGTAGTTTGCGGCCATTTTCTACTGGCCAGAGTGAGGGCCTATAGCTGGCTGCCACGAATAGGCAGGAAGATTCTAGTGGCCAGCGTGAGAGCCAACAGCTGACTGACACGAATGTTAACTAGCATGCAAAAAAAATCGATAGCGCCATTCGTCACAAGTGGAAAAAATTTAAATCTGCATGGCACTTTACTCCAATTGGCTTACTTAAACTCAACGTTGATTCTGATTCCGCAGAACTTGGTTGGGTGTGAAAATGTATTTGTTGTTAACATTTTTTTTTCATTCGGTTTTTCCAGTTACGAGTCCTTTTTTAAAGCTGATCGTTTTGTGTTCATTTTGTTTATTTCTTTTTTCGTAACAGATATAATGTTTAGTATAGAGCTTAGTAACACTTTGAACCTTAGCAACTCTATCACCTTGTTTGGGACGATTGATGATTGCTCGTTCTGCAGTCTATTTACACAAGCTTGTTAGGTTGCTCACAACATTCGCCTGTCCTTGTTACAGTCAATATAACCTGAGTGGATCAAATTTTATTGGCCTACTTTTTTCATAATGTGTCTTAGAAATTTCAAATGTCTGTTTCTGATTTTTTTACATAATTATTCTTTTTTGTTTCTGCTTTCTCTAAACCTTTCTCGGTGATTACATTTCTCTTTTATGGTATTCTCAGCATCCTCCTGTAGATTCGCATCTACAGTTGTCTCAAGTCTTCTTCCCATCCGTGAGAAAATTGTCCCGCATTCACTGCCATATAAAAGAGTTGATATTTACATAGCAGTTCAGAACTCTTTTCTCTGTTTCTAATGAAAATTTTCTGTTTCTTAATACATTGTTTAGTCAATGCAAGACCTCTTTCTCTATTCCAATGCGCCTTCGGAACAAGTTCGGATCAAGGTTGAATTCGTTAATGTAACTAGTCCATCAGTATAGTGGCTCGGGTTGTGGAATCGGAGAGCAGAGATCGAAATCCAATCGAGTTCATTACATTCGCTTACGTGCAATTATCCTTGAGAAAGGAGAATTCACCTTTCTTCCACTCAGCTATGGGTAAATAGCAGGGCAGACTATGTTCTATAGGCTTGTTTGGCAGCCGGTGTATGACATAACTCTGAATTCAAAAGTCCTTGTGGCACAATGTAAGCGAAGTGCGTTTTTGTTTTGTGACAGACATTTGTTTCATTCTTACTGTTACCAGTGGTCGCCGTTCATACCTTAAAACGGAATTTTTAATGCCTTTCGAAACAGATGAAGGCAAAATAATCTTTTATACACATGCTTCCCATATTTGGCCTTCTGCTTTACTCACCCCTGGTAATGATAATATAAGCCACTGCAAGGACACATGGCACAATGGATAAAGGCGTTGGTTAGATCCAGTGACAGGACCCAAAGAGTGTGAGTTCAATACCCGGTTAAGGCAGTGGAGAACTTTCAGAGGGAAAATTAGCAGGAGATAACTGATAACTGACATCCATCAAACATGGCACGTGGAACTAGAACAGTCTACCCCAGTGAGAGAAATAAAGGGTTCAGTTCGAAATTCCAACCACCTGAAGAATGCCGGAGCATACAACGGCCTAAACGTTGTGATAAATATGGCGACAAAGATGAGGACAATAGTCCGAATAATGTACATAATACCTCATCTCAGAAATATAGACAGACGCATAAGCCGTTTTCTTGGAAGGAAACATTCATGGTGTTACTAATATCTAAATACAAATTTAATGGTATATATTTGCCCATCAAAATAAAGTTTGCTTCTTTCCATGATTAGCAGACGATAGAATATTTGTCATTAGGTTGCATCCGACCAGCATTTTTGGTTGCAGAAAAGTTTCAGGATCTTCGTTATGTTTAAAAATATTTGTTCTTTATTTATCATTATAACATTATGCAGTAAAAAAAAAAAGTGACGAATAATCTAAGCATCTTTTTTTACACCGATTTAGAAAAGTCAAGGAATTTATATCCCGTTCTCGAATTTTTTCTGGATTTAATTAAACATTTTAATCAAAGTTTAATTTGGACCACAGCTAACGAAAAATCAGAGGAAAGCAAATATCCTCCAAGCAAACAAATAAACAATTAAATAAAAATAAAAGTACATGGAATATCATTAGTTTTGGCTTGGTGTAATTTTAGCGACAGAATTATTGATGGGATGGAGTAGTCGCGTCGAAATCAGTTGAATGAGCTCCAGATTAAAATCTGATCAACAAAAAATCGATAACAATAATAGAAAGTTTTAAATTCTAAGAAAAACAAGTTAACTGTGCTTGACTTGTAATTAATGGAGGCGAGACAAATTTTAATTAAGTATTTCTTTTTTAACTAAATCGCCATCTGACACTTGGA
The DNA here is from genome assembly GCA_963932145.1 of Acanthosepion lycidas. Taxonomy (NCBI): domain Eukaryota; kingdom Metazoa; phylum Mollusca; class Cephalopoda; order Sepiida; family Sepiidae; genus Acanthosepion; species Acanthosepion lycidas. Next base: position 47,843,244 of record OZ010608.1, on the reverse strand, counting down.
TTTGAACTTTAGATCGTCACTTTTAAAATTAAAAAAAAAAACAAAAAAAACTTCAGACCTCCAATAAAATTATGCTGAAACTTTCACAAGACGTAAAGCAGGACACACACGCACACACACACAGACACATAGCTATGTGTGAAAAAAGCAGGGCAGGCAGATGTCTATTGATTTGGCAACCAATATAGGAGAATGAAGAACCTGAGTAAAACTGCTTGTAAATGTTAAGGTACACTGTACACAAGTCTTCAACACTGTAATCACATCCTTTTATAAGGTAGTCGAATGGTTCGAATCTAAAACTAATCTGTTAGATCCTCATGACTTCAACACGACAGGAGAACCCACTATATGTACAGACAAGTACACACACACAATGTCTGTCTCTCTCTCTCTCTCATATATATATATGCATATCTATATAAAAGACTCAAACACTACTATTTCATGGTTATAATTTATTACAATTGGAATCATTATCACGACCAAATTTATCAGACCTAGGAATTTGTAGGTCTAATGAATTGAATCATGATTACGATTCCAATGTAATAAATTATAACCATGAAAAATTAGTGTTTGAGCCTTTTATATTATATTCCTGCTCTGTCTTGTACATATAGTTCTACCTGGATTTTATCCTCTTGGATATATATATATATATATATATATATATATATATATATATATATATATATATATATATATATATATATCAGTATGTATATGACAATACAGTTTTAAGGCATGCTACATTTATAGGTAAAAATGCTCAAAATCAGGGATGGAGCGTATATAAATATAAAAGTCGACATTGAAATCAACACATGGCTTGAGGACTGCGTTAAAGATGAGACAAACTGTCGCCTCTGGGTGTTGACTTCAATGTCCTCTTATATATATATATATATATATATATATATATATATATATATATATATATATATATGTGTGTGTGTGTGTGTGTGTGTGTGTGTGTGTGTGTGCAAATATAGATCGGAACCCGACAAAAAATGATGAGATAAAGAAACAGAAAACACGTTTGACAATTCTTGACCTTTAATCTGATGTCACACAAACGGTCTGTTTACACTGTAACAGCAACAAGAAAACACGCGCCATCAAGCTCAAACTTCGATCACGTGACTACAATAGTACCAACTATAAGCACGCATGTGCAGAAGGCAGCGTGACATACTATTTGTTGTTACCGCGGTAAGATAAAACATTAGAAAGTGTTATGTACTGAGAAATGAGAAGCGTTAATACCAGTAACCCGTAAGAAGAATTGAGGATTTAATTCACACGTAAATGACTTGAATTGTACGTTGAGCAGTTTGAACAATGGAAAAGTATCCCAGACTTAGGGGGCAATGTTGATTGAGATGTGTTCTGCGCAGCTGAAAATGCAAGTTGTAAAGCAATAGTTTCATTTTTCGTAAACAACGAATTTGGAGATGATTCTCCTGGTTGTTACGGTGCACAATCAATGTGTTTCGTGCAATGTCTCTTTTGAGTTCATATAGTCTTTTATTTAAAGTTCTCGAAGTTTCTCCAGTATATTCCTTTTGGCAATCCTTACAGTTGATAGAGTAAATTACTCCTTCATGTTTTGGGTTGTTCCTTTTATTGAGGAAGTATTGTATTGACATAGATCTAGTTGTGACAAATTTTATGTTGAGTTTCTTTTCGGTTGTATTCGTGATAGAGTTAGTGGGTAGAATAATATATTTTTTGATTCGTTGGGTTTGTCAGGAAGGACAGCTTTTCTATTTTGGAATATTTTATGAGCCTTTTTTAATCAGCTCATAGGTACTCCTCTTTGAATAGGTCACTGAAGGAATGTGGGAAGAATTACGGGGAAATTGAGTTTTGCTTATTTTGAGGTAGGGTTTCTCTTTTGTTTATAATCCTGCTCTTCATGTGGTTTATTCATTTTATAAATTTTTTATTTATGGACTTTTATATCTTACAATAACATAAGGACCGTGAAATCAAAGGTGTCACTGACATAAAGCCTCATCCAGCAATAAACCCCATGCGCAGAACATAAGATTCTCAACGAAAACTAACAAGGGAAATCAACACTGATTACACCTTTGAAAATGATATGTCCCGAAAAGGGTTATATTTGATCGAAGTAGCTAAGTGGGTTTGGCTACTGTAACCAAGTAGAATACGATAGCAGTAATCGAATGATACTCGTCCTAGTCGCAGGTAATAGGTGTAGACCAATAGAATAGCCAATGGCGTAGTCCAATGGGCGTCATCATAGACTTAAACTCTGTCGTGCCTACACGTCCGTCTGTATTTATGACGGACACCAGCCAATCATATTCCAGTGAGGGGAACACAAATGTATGCATATTCCATTATATAAGAAACTTTGACACCCAATAACCATAAATGCTCTGCCATGTAACAGGTTGTGTTGAAAATAATGTCCGATTTTAGAATAAACATTTTCTCTTCTAATATGTTATTATAATATTCGTACAAAAATATATTACTTATTCCTAATGATTAAAGTTTCCTCTTCGCTAAATCTTATATCACTGTCTTTCTGAATTTAAATTAAAACATTATTATACCCCACTCATCTTGAACATGTAAATAGATGCTCTAACTTTTTTTTTTATAAGTTCAACAGTGGCCGTAATGCTTCTCAACAATATTGTTCATAATGTTTCAAATATTAACAGAAACAGGGTGAAACATCCACTCATGATAGGACAGTGTTTCTGTGACACCTTGATGTGGGCTTCGTTCGGCTAGCGTTCTCATAATTTGATTGTCAATTGTAGATAGACATCCTCTAACACGTTTATCTTCAAGACTCGTATCCCCACTGTGGAACTTCAGAAACCGGCAATACACTGTCCTATCATAAGTGGAGGCTTCAGCCTATTCTCTTATTGTTTGCAACCTTATGAACAATGTTGTTCAGAAGCATTATGGCCACTGTTGAACTTATAAATAAAAGTTATAACATCTATCAATCAACCAACCTTTTACTCCATCAGGCATCCTCTCTTCTTGATATGTTCCCCCAGTTGCATTTTAGTCTATTCACTGACGCACACACGCACACACACATACATATATATATATATATATAACATCTAGCAACGTAACTTATCTATGAGTATTACGACTTTAATATTGTCTGTCGTATCTTTCTAGCAGAGGCTTATGTCTAATCTCTAATTCACAACTAGTGAATATTTTTCTCTTCTATTTGCTACCCATTTGCTATCAATCAATCAACCTTTTACTCCATCAGGCACACACACACACACACACACACACACACACACATATATATATATATATATATATATAACATCTAGCAACGTAACTTATCTATGAGTATTACGACTTTAATATTGTCTGTCGTATCTTACTAGCGGGGGCTTATGTCTAATCTCTACAACCATCGAATATAGATTATTTTCCATATGTTGCCCATTTGCTATCCATCAACCATCCTTTTACTCTATCATGCATCCTCTCTACTTGATATGTTCCCAAGTTGAATTTTTGGCTATTCCTTCACACACACACACACACACACACACACACACACACACACACACACACATATATATATATATATATATATATATATATATATATATATGTCGTCCTGTGTTTGTATGTTGTCTGTGTAAAGGGGGAGTGGAGTAAAGGATAGTCACTCAGATTGACGAATCGGAGAGTCGAGTTCGTATTTGAGTATAGATCTTTATATTCACTTACGTGCAAATATTGTTGGCAAAGGTGAATTCACCTTTTCTCCTTTCTAGCTATGGATAAATAGCAGCGTGACCTGGATCCTATGACTTTGTGAGGCTTTAGAGAAGGATAATTCCGAATTCAAGTGTCCTTGTGGAACGACGTGTACACCAGTGTTCGGTATTCGACTCTTGCAAAATATGTAGTCGGTTCTGAACATGTCTTCTCCATTACAATTAAATAATATGCGCGAGAAGTCTGGCTGTTCGGTTCTAAGAATGGAGCAGCTTGGGACTGATATGTCGAGAACAGGATAACACTTTCTTTAGCAGTGGAATTAGTTTTATTTTTTTATTTTTTTAATATAATTCCATCCAAGCTCACTTCGCGCGTCTCAGAATAATCTTACTTGTATTTAGATAACACAAAAAGTAGATCTTAAATAGACAAACATGAAAAGAAATTAACAATACTTAACAACAAAAGCACCTTGAAAATGGCCAAAGAATTGGCTGAATGTGCTTGAGACAACAGACACTACGGTCATTTTTACAATCCCTTCCCCCGAGTGAAAACATATAAGAATATTAGAAAAACTAAATTCATTAAATTGCCTTTGTCATATTCAACGAAACATGTTGGAAAAAAGTTTACTACCTGAATATATATATATATATATATATATATATATATATATATATATATATATATATATATATATATATATATATATATATATATGAACCAAATAATACACAAACACTTAACAGAGACACATCCCCTCTCCAGGAACCAATAAAACTGTCAAACTTTCCAGGGGAATTCAGAGTAGCATAGATCCATCCAGCTCTTATCTCAAGTAACAACTTAAAACAGACTGTTTGACCAAGACAAGGAATGTTAAAAGATTCAAGTTAAAAAGATAAAAAAAACAAAAAACAAAATCAAATGAAAACTTTAGACAAAAGTTCATTTTCTCCATCAAGACATTAATTTCTGTAGTTCATTGCTACCAGCAAGCAGAAATATTTCTCCTCCTGATGATGGCCATGTTGGCTGAAACTAGTCGAGGAATCTAAATGAAATAATAACAATAAAAACGAAATAATATTAATCTACAACCCAGTGTGTCTGAAGATTTTAAATTTTAAACATTTTTTATTGTTATATATATATATATATATATATATATATATATATATATATATATATATATATATATATATATCAAACGTGTATATATATTAGGTTGGTGCAAAATTAATGACGTAACAATGTCGTTTTTTGACGTATTTTTTAACGTCAAAAAACGACATTATTACGTCATTATTTTTGCACCAACCTAATATATATATATATATATATATATATATATATGTATGTAAAACGTGTATATATATATATATATATATATATATATATATATATATATATATATATATATATATACATATATAATTTAACTTTAGCATTGCTCTGTCTTTTGATCTGTGTGTGTGTTTGTTTTTAAATTTTGATTTTTTACTTTTCGATGGCGTGTCATTGAATAAACATTCCCAAAATGTGCCTGTTTGCCTTGTGCATTCCCTATTCTAGAAGTCATTTTGAAAATAACTTGTCTATCTTCAATAGTAATGTGCCAGGGAGATATTTGCCAAGAACTTTTAAGATCTTTTTTTTTTTTTACAAAGTAAGATCACTATTCCTAAACTATTCGTGAGATATACTACTGCATGCAATGAATAAATAGCATTGTGGAATTCTCCTGCAACTTTTCAAAAGGTCTGTTTCACATTACTGATCTGAAGATGTTTACTGGTAACTGGAAAAATACTTATGATTCAATGTAAAATTCGACTAGCTAAACATGATCCCTAGGCAGACGTCTTTTACTATTTGATATTAGTTTGGTGCAAAAATAATGTTTTTGACGTTAAAAAATGTCAAAAACCGACATTACTTTTGCACCAACCTAATATAAAGACTGATATGATTGCATTCGATAAATATGGAATGAACACTCATTCCAAAATCAAATACTAACAGTGGTTATATATATATATATATATATATATATATATATATATATATATATATATATATATATATATATATATATGAATTTATACACAGGGTGCCATTTTATATTTTTAATTTCGCGCATGCGTGTTGTTTGTTTTTGATTTTGTCAACTGCAGAGTATAGTTGGGTCAGTTGGACACCGTCTGTGAGAAAAAGATCGCCATGACGCAATTCACTCCACCAGAAATTTGGAAACGGTATGTCGTACTGCTTGGCATTCGCACAGGAAGTTCTAGTACGAACATTTCAGAGTGTTTGGGTATCAATATGAGGGCATTTGAAGTCCTAACTAGATCCATTTGTTTTACTCATTTCAATACAAGCAAAGATCGCATAAACCTCAATAACTGGAATGTCCTTTGAACAATTTTTTTTTCAAATTTTAAACGATTAATTTACACGTTAAAACAAAGACAAATCTCGGCTTTCGCACAGGAAGCTCCAATGCGCACATTTCAGAGTGTTTCGGTGTCAATCTGAGGACAGTGCAGCGGATTCATAAAGAGTTAGACGAGTCTAATGTTGATTACGAAGGTGTTTGGAATCATCACTAGTGATGACGACATCATATATATATATATATATATATATATATATATATATATATATATATATATATATATATCAATATGGTGATTCATCTTCCCTATATATCTTCTCTATATATTTTCTCTCTATATATTAATATGGTGATTCCTCTTCCCACACGGCCTAAGATTCAACATGGGGGCCTACAACAATTGCCTTGAGGAGATAATGTTCCCCTGAATCAAGTGAGTGGCTGATGGTAGATCCTAGGTCTGGAAACAGAACTCTGCGTCATGCCACACAAGCAGGAGAATCCAATTATGGCTGTCAGACAATTTTTGCAACCACATCACCTCTTATATATCTGGTCACCTAACTCTCTAGACTGAAACACCCTTGATTATTATGTGTGAGGTGCAGTTGAGTGAGAGACCAATAAAACTCGTTGAAACACCAAGGATGCAGTGAAGGCAAGGATTATGGCAGAATTCACCAACTTAACCGGTAAATGGATCAGAAAATAATCTCGACAGAAAACGGAAAAAGAACTTGTAAGTGAAAGTAGGCGTCTGTTAGGATTTCATCCCGATATCGGAACAATTACTGTAGCTCTTCACAAACAGAAGACTAGAACATTAGATGCGCTAGAAAGTTGTAAACATGTGTAATATGGCGTCTCACTTAGGATTATGTATCAATGCATTTTGCATTCAGAATAACATGAGGAAAGCCAGATACATGTTTGGCATGACATGATCTCTAAGTGTCGAATAACTTCTTGAAATATAAGTTGTACTTTTTTTTTAAATCTATGGTTTTTAAACCACCATTTGAGCTGTTGCTTCCATCACTCTATTGTTATGCCTTTGGAACAGAGTTATCTAAAGACTTATCTCAAGATATCTTGAACACTAGTTATGGTGAATGGTCATATCACGTTGTAACACCGGTTCCTGTACGATCATCGAATTTATGCACCGTCGAGCCTGGTCAGTACGTTAATGGGTGACCGCTGGAATGAGCGACATTTGAAAGTTTTTTTTTTTTACTTGTGAGATGAAGGACGCTGAGTGAGTACGTGATCGCTTGACGCCGCTTCAGGGGAGGTAACTAAGTATGGTGTGTCGAGAGTTTTCACGAATAGTTTTAATACTTATTTCATAAAAACTCTCAACGCAGCATACTTTGTTACCTCCCCTGAAGCAGCGGTAAGCGATCACGTACTCAACTCAGAGGTCATCAGATTACAATTAATTTTCAGAGGAGCACAGAAATTTTGTCTTTGAAAATAAGAAACACTACAATATTTGTCTTGAAATATACAACACCCTGATGATGACGT
>OZ010608.1:47823057-47830557 GCA_963932145.1 Acanthosepion lycidas | reverse complement strand
AAAGAGAAGAAAAACCATTAGAAGGAATTATTATACAGCCCTAAAAATGCCCTATTTTTTTTAGGGCTGTATAATAATCTTTCTTTGGCTTCTTTGAACATGGTTCACGATATTACAATAATGGAATAAATCTTAGTACCCATAATACACCATTGATCAGCGTATATAAATAGTCGAAACAAAACACAACACCCTGACTATGAAGATTGAGCTGAAGCGTGAGCACATTTTACCAAAATAAACATTTGTCATACCTTATATATATATATATATATATATATATATATATATATATATATATATATATATAGGTAAAAAATTAAGATCTTAGAAACGTCTGTTCAAAACTCGGTGTATAGAGAAAATATTAAAATGATTTGGAAAAAACACCAGATGTTTTTATATATTTCTATGTAATCTTTATAATATATGTAAGTTTATGGAGAATTATCAAAAATTGTTTCAGTTACATGTGGGTTTTCAGAAAAGATCATTTTACTCAACCATATGTTGGTTTTCAAAAGTCCATTTGTTTATCAGATTACTATGTACTGCCGCGTAAATTTAGAATAAAAAGTTGCTGTTTCTTCTTTGTATCTTTCAAAGAAAGCAAGATAAATCGCTGCGACACCGGACCGTATGTGGCAGCAATATTTTAAGCATATATATATATATTATGAAATGGACAAAGCCTGACAATTATTTTAAGACATTTTTTATGTTTATCCATTCCTTTTATAGATACAAATATTTAAGTAAATGCTCGGTTTAAAATAAACAGTATTAAACAACATTTACCGGCCTGAATGTCCGAGAAGTTGTCATAGAAAATATGCGTCCTCCCGACAGAAATCGAACCTGTATCCAATACGGAACCGTCATATAGCCGGACGTGCTTTTACCAATTGAGCCACAGAGGAGCGTTTCGGTTCGCAAGGCCGATTTTACTGTTTTTAAACTATAATGTTCCATGATTCTCTCACGTACATTCATATTTGCTCAAAGCGTATCCAAATGTAAACAAATGATGTGACACATTATGAAATGGACAAAGTCCGACAATTATTTTAAGGCATTTTATGATTATACATCTTTTTTTTTATTTCTCAGACATTCAGGCTGGTAAATGATGATAAAACTGTTTATTAAAAACAGAGCATTTACTTAAATATCTGTATGTATAAAAAAAAGAATGCTAAATCCCAGAAGAACAGATGTCACGGAGCAGCTCACTATTGTCTTCTTTGTTACCAAAGAGATCCTCTTGTCTCGCAGTAGTCTGCCCAGCTTTTGGAATGCTTCCTTGGCCATCCCAAGTCTTCCGACATGTCAGCGTCAAGAGGCTGTATATTGTTCCATTTTATTTATAACGAAATTTTTCAGCCTTTTTCAGAGGAGCCTTAACGCTTGTGATGTTCGTAAAGCTGACAACTTCGGAGTCTGTGACGAATCCCCTCCATGATTGTACTGTAGAAAAAACAATGATTTACAGATTCCAGGAGGTACCGATAGAGCTACGTATCCATTTCTTTGTTACCAAAGGAATCTTCCTGTCTCGCAATACTCAAACCATCTTTTGGAATGTGTCCTTGGCCATCCAAATACGTCTACAGATCTCAGTGTCGCATTTACCGTCCTCTGTCAGAACACTTCCTAGATATTTAAATCCTCCTGTAGCGCAATACTCTGTCCAGACTTTTGGAATGCATCCTTGGCCATACCAATACGTCTAATCGCTTCCCAGATATTTAAAACTTCCGCGTTTGCTTGAGTCTAGTGTTCCCGACCTACATATCGCATTTTGGGCTCATTCTTTTACTGACGATCATGCATTCTGTCTTCTTATAGTTTATGCTTACTCCCTTCTTTTCATTCTCCATCGCTACCTTTTGTAATTTCTTTTCTGTGTCTGCTATCAGTATTGCGTCATCTGCGTATCTTATGCTCTTAAGATTGCGACCGCCAATGCTAAATCCTGGTAGGGTTTCCAATTCTCTCAAAATTGCCTCGCTGTATAAGTTGAACAGGTCAGGTGAGAAAACGCAGGCTTGCTTTACGCTCCTTTCTATTTTTGTATATTCACTGATCTCGTTCCCTATGCATATGCATGCTGTTTGCTGCCAAAATAGGTTCTTGATTATTCTGATGGCTTTCGCGAATATATCAAGGTTGCTGAACAGTTCCATCAGATCCCATTTGGCGTTCTTTGTCGAAGGTCTTTGCATAGTCTATGAAACATAGAGATGGGTAGAGAAGGAATAATAAATCGTCTGCTGTCTAGACTCTAGACGAAAGTTTGAAAACGGTTGGAAATTTTACATCAGAAAAATTAACCTTGACCTATATTTCAAATGTTAACACTTGTTCAAATAGGAAAAATTAGACAAGGAATTACAATCTTAAAAAGAAAGAGTCATACGAATAAAAAAATTGATGAATATGCTTCTAAAATATTAAAAATAAACATAATTTAAATATTTTAAAATATAGTTGATAAAAATTCCAAATTTTATCGCTTAAGCGATTTCAACTGTAAGTACAATACAATCTAGTAAGCAAAACTTAGTTTGGTACAAAACCGCAATTATGAAAACCCAGTGAGGATCGAACTCCCAACACAGTCGTAAGACACACTTGCCAAACATTACACCAGATGTGCTTGGGGGCGGGGAATTTAGGACTTTTCTCTCCATATGCTTTAACACGTTTATATATTTACCGTAGATGGCGGGAGGTAAAATATTTGCATGTTGTTATAACAAAATAAAAGTCGATATGTTTAGATAGGAGTAGATGTGTTTTCCTATCGTCCAGTTCACACTCCTCCGTGGTCGTTTGAACAAGAGTAGAGATTTGTTCTCCTGTTTAGGATTGGTCTTCCTGTTCCTTCTAATGGTTTTTCATTCTCTTTTACTTCCGGTGATTCTTGTGCCTTGGTGGTGATATCGATTTCCTTGGGGTGATATCACTGACTTATTGACTCTCTACCTCGAGTGGCTCTTGGGCCGTGTACAGCATAATTGTAAAAAACGACGTTCTCCACCTGTTCAAATCTTGCTATAAGAAATTGGTGTTCTCCGGGTTAAGCATTGGCAACCTATTTTTAATAGTGATTTGCTCAGCGTAGCTTAGATGTGGCACAAGGCCTAAAGTATGGGGCATCTAGTGAGAATCGAACTCACTATTCAGTCGTATCTGATTTAGCGAGACCAGCTTCCTAACCATTACACCACGTCGAAGTGTCTAGTAACTTAGTAAGCGTAGCTTAGATGGGGCATATGTATGGGGTACCCAGTAAGGAACGATGGGGCGAATGTATGGGGTACCCAGTAAGGAACGAACCCGCTACTCAGTCATAATTGATCTAGCAAGCCAAGCTTGCTAACCATGTCGAAGTGCCCTAGAAATTTTTTAAGTATAGTTTAGCTGTGTCACAAGGCGGAAAGTATAGGGCACCCAGTGAGGATCGAACTCACTACTCAGTCGTTACTGTTCTAGCGAAACAAGCTTGATAACCATAACACAACACCCAAGTGTATGCTCATCGGCCACCATTATTTCCGTCTAATCCCCTTCGCTCTCCTCGTTAGGTGACAGAGATGTCAGTTCTCTAGTGGATGGGAGGCGCCTTTCACATTTCGGGTGTGTATTTTCTAATTGTCACAACGTCTGATTGAGTACGTGGTTGGCAGAGTAAATGGTTATTTATTTATTTAGATCCGAATTATTTCCGTCTGGTGAACTGATATTTTTGACGCAATTTAGGATTGTAGAGAGGTTTTACGCACTGACATTTTTTTTTTTTTTTTTTTTTAAATTTGTTCATATTTTTTTTTTTTTTAATACACACTGGAGATAGACATTTTAAAATTGTTATTTTTATCACCTACTCCTACAGACAAAAACTGTACATATTTCTTGGGTACATCGACTTTAAGCGCAGAGCTAGATTGGCATCTACGACTCCTTATTTTTCAATTGAAATAGCTAGATGCAACCTGTTATGGTCCGATTCCTTGTACCATGGTGATAGTCTAAGGTAGAACCAATAAAGAATAACTTGAGCACGGATATGGAATAACTCAGATATATTACAAACAGGAATATATACAGAGAAGTAGAAAGTGTTAGTACGAACAATCAGGTTTAGTAGCAATTGTCTGAACGCGACTCTGTTTCGGTCTGCCTCTGACTCGACTGATTGACTCGCTCGCTCTGACTGACTGACAGACTCCTGACGGACTTCACTCCAGACTTCAGACTGAACGGTATTTAGTTCCCCCACCACGATGGCATCAATTGACACAAGGCAGATTTAACGTGGGATCTCCGAGCCCGTGAGCTCGGCCAAAAATATGTCCTTAGAACCCGTATAAACGGGTTCAGGGTTGGTTTACTTCCCCGAAAGAGAATCCGCCCCTCGACGTAGCCTCGTTCGGGTTCCTTCCCGCCCGAAGGGAGAGTTCAACCGATCAGCCGGTCAGCCGCTCCCCCGACTTCGGGCTGAACTCCCGACTTCCTCTTGAGGCGCAGCATTTATTACGTATGGAATAGTCCATTATGTTATTATGGGTAAGGTCCCATAACACAACCGTAAACACTACGCTGGCAGTTTCTTCTCTCGCACTCTCGCTTGTGGAACACTATTACGGCTTTTTTTTTCCTTTGCAATGAACTTTGATCTTTAAAAATTTAAATGCCGCGTTAATTGTTATCTGTCTCATATCAAGTTTTTTCTTTTTAATAAAGTTTTTTTTTTTTATTGTTTTAGGTTATTTCCCAACTTGTCTCTTGGTAACTTTATCTCTTAATACTCTGCTTAGCTATGCCTCTTTGGTTATTGTTGTGAACCCAGAATAGGTCTGAAAATAAACTCGAACTCATCTGTTTAGTGAAAACACATTATTAAACAAAAAGAACGAATATAAAAGTGTTGCACGTCCGACTGACGGCTAAGTGCAGTAGTCAACTCGTCAACTGTAGACAGCGATATTTAGTTACCACCCCCACAAGGGTTGCATGTGGCACAAGGTTGGTTTAACGTGGGATCTCCGAGCCCGTATGCTCGGCCAAAAATATTCTCTCTTTGAACCCGCATAAACGGGTTCAGGGGCAGTCAACCTCCCCGAACGAGACTCTGCCCTTCGGCGGAGCCCCGTCCGAGTTCCTCTCCGCCCGAAGGCAGGGAGTTCGACTGTTTAGCTGGAACAGGTTAACTGTAGACGGCTCGCTTGAGAGGCATAATCTCCCCGTACATATAGTAATATGACGATCCCATTTAGTCCATAAAGTTAGGTCCCATAATAGGTATCCCAATGCGTCTTCAAACAATCCTGAACGGTCGAAAAACATATCTATAGAAACGTGATATTAAAACGACAAATAAGAAATTAGTTTTGAATAATAGTCCCCCGAGTTTCACCCGAAATTTGTCTTTGATTTGCCAGGGAAATTAAGCTTTCCAAATTTGAAAAAAAAAACGTACAAAGGGCATTCGAGTAAGAAAGAAATATTGTTGAAAGAAACATTATCGGATGTTTGGATCAATGATCAAAAATGTAGGGCAGATGAAGATCGGCATTCCAAGTCACTCTATTTTTGACCTTGTGCCACCTTTGATGTAAATATTCATAAATAAATATTCTTGCCATGAGAAATTTCTTGGGCGTTTGTTCGCTGCCATCATTTGAATCTTCCAGTTAGTAACATAATTTCGGCTATGTTAATATCGCCATTTTTTCTTCGCGGCATCGTCTGGTAAAATTGCTTCCTAACATAAAACTGATGGTCTTTTTCTAAACTAAACGAGTAAAAAAAAAAGGGATCTAGATAGGACTTCAAATAATCAACGGCACAGTTTAGATGGATCATTTAGGCAGTGTTTATGAGAAAAAGATCACCATGACGTAATTCACTGCGCCAGAAATTTTGGTAACGGCATGCTGTACTGCTTGGCATTCGCACAAGAAGCGCCAATACGAATATTTCAGAGAGTTTTGATGTCAAGCTGAGGACATTTGAAGTCCTAACTAGATCCATTTTTTTTTACTCATTTTAATAGAAGCAATCTTTTTATTATATTCTTACTCTGTACTGGACATTGAGTTCTACCTGGATTCTATCCTCTTGGAAATTCATATATATATATATATATATATATATATATATATATATATATATGTGTGTGTGTGTGTGTGTGTGTGTATGTGTGTATGTGTGTGTGTGTATTGACCACTAATATTATATATATATATATATATATATATATATATATATATATATATATACATATACTGAAGAGTGACAAACAAATGTAAAATCATTGGGGATTTTCTTCTCATTTTTTTTCATCTCCCACAGGTTGCTAGTAAAGATCGTACTATTTTTAGGTTTGGTCAAGTTGTAGGATGTTTTATACTTTCAAAATCATTTTTTTTTTTTTTGTAATTTGTACGTACGCTCTGTAGTAGCAGGATGTGCGGTTAGCGACTCGAAATAAGAAATCGGACAGCCGAGTTCGAATTCCAATCGGGATCGTTACATATGATTACGCGCCAATACCCTTGCGAAGGGTATGAATTCGCCTCTTCTCCCCAAGATATGCCTCATATTTTTGGTTTTGCAGCCAGAAAAAAAATCATTTTTATTCTTAAAAAATAATTAATGCTAAATGCCCAGTAGCTGCCAAACACGCTGTAGCATCTCTTGCGTAGCGTAGCCAATTCTCGGACAAATGACATTAAATTTTAACAAAATGTGTAAATGCTGACCATGCGCATTTATCTCAAAGAGAATCTACTTGGTAGATAGATCTAACTTGCCAGTTATAAGGTAAATGTGCTGTTGAAATGGACACCATGTTTACCTGACTTGGCACTTTGTGATTCGTTTCTATGGGGTTATGTGAAAGGATAGGACTACACCCTCCACTTCCTAGAAATCTAGAGGAATTAAAGCAGATAATAACTGAGATGCTGGAGAATGTTACGCAATGTTGGCATTAACTGGACTACCGACCTGATGTCTGTCTTGTCACAGGCCATTTGTGAAGCTTTGTGAAATCAGTTATAAAATCTATAATCCTTTCAATATCGAATTTTTGCTAAATAATTCTTTTATTGTTCGACATGAATCCTATTTAATTTCGATGTGCCGAAAAAAAAAAATCATTGTTATTTTTAAAAATAATTGCAGGAATCTCACTTTCAGCGCGGTTAATGTGTTCGTATTTATTGTGTGTTTAGTTGGGTGTTTTCTTGCAGCAGTTACAGGCTGTCTCTTTCTATCTGAAATAACCAATGCTGGGAGGTCATCTTAGTAGGTTTATACGACTACATACAATAATCCCTCGATTCTGTCAGTTATATGCCACGCTTAGGCGATCATGTGTCTTTTTTCCCGCAGTAGGTTGCCATTTCTTTCAGCGGTAGATCAGTTGCCATCCAAGGCTATAGAACGCAGTCTGTCCTGCTATTTACCCATAGGAGAAGAGGATTCATA
>OZ010608.1:47728057-47818057 GCA_963932145.1 Acanthosepion lycidas | reverse complement strand
GAGAGTAAAAACAAGAACACAATCTATTTCATACATGAGGATGTCTGTAGGAACAAACGAAAGCTTGTAAAATAAAAAGACCTATTGCAACTGAAATTTATAAAACAGGATCTTTTCTTTCATAAACAGGTTCGGGGTTTTTAGTATATTATTTGAATTGTTCGCGAAGATGGATTTCTCGCCATTTCAATCATTAACCTTTGTATTTGTTTTATGTATGAATAATTCATGAATATATATATATATATATATATATATATATATATATATATATATATAAATATATAAAGATGTTACCGTAACTATTTTTTACAATATTAAAAAAGTACGATCGGTCGGGTAAACAAACAGTTATAATTTAAAATATTTTTTTAATATGTTCTCTAAAAATGTGTTAATAAATATAGCATTTAAATTATATTAAATTCCTAAACTATTTGTTTTAAAAATATTAAATATTTAAATTGATAGCAAACATCAAATTAATTTATTGGCGTCTTTTTTAGACATGTAAATTACTATCAAGCATTAAAATCTATTCGTTACATAAATTGCTAAAACCCAATTACAGCCTCTTTCTCTTTACTTCCCTCTCCCTCTTCTTTCTTTTTCCTTTTTCTTTTCTCCCTACTCACCTCGCATTTCTATATATCACTTCCGTTAAGTTAATCGTCTAAATAGGTCAAGGTCTGGTCACTCCTCCTCCCCCAATACAAAGTATACTTGAGAGAGATATGAAATTAATCCCTCCCTATACTCTACCATGTCTCTTTAACTACTCCTTTTGCACTCTCTGTTAAATTACAAAAACTTATACTACCCATCAATTTTAATTTCATTTTTGGTTTCAATTCATTTTTGGAAGTGCTATCTGATGATCCGACGTCCTTTAAAAGGGCTCTGGTGAAATAACTTATTACAAAGTTACCTTAAAGTGGTCTGTTTTTCTTTTAATATATATATATATATATATATATATATATATATATATATATATATATATATATATATATGAAATGGACGAATATTTTCTGTGAAAATTTTTTGGGACAATCACCCGGTAAATGTTGTTCAATACTGTTTATTATAAACAGAGCATTTACTTAAATATTTGTATCTATAAAAAGAATGTATACACATAAAAATGTCTGAATATATATATGTTCAACACGCGTCAAGTTGGATTTGGTCGAGATCAAAATAAGCAAATAAAATGCGTGCAACATCACGACCTAACATGCGCAAGTGAGATATTTACGTGGTCGTCTATTATGATTTTTACGAGCGCCTCAGTAACGGCAAACGCGTTTAGGAAACTTTCATTACAGATAGAAATTACTTAAAGGAACGATTAATTAGCTTATCTTCATACCCTGCCTGGTGGCAAACGCTGCTGGTGGCGCCAGGGGTGGCGGTCCCGCCATAGCCACCGAAACCGTGATACCACCCCTGGTCGGCAGCTGATAAAAACAGGGTATCGCACGTGCTAGCACACGTTGTATGTTAAGAAAAAGTATATATATATATATGCGTGAGGGTGTGTATGTGTTTTAACGAGAAGTTCGAAGTATTCAGGCTGTGAATGCATACGGTGATCATAGTGAGTTAGTACATGTGTATTGGTGAAATATCTGTTACATTTGATTTCTCCAATGTTGGTCGTAGCACGTCGTATAGCTTTGTTAATCACGACACGATTTGTCGGAAAGGAACGCTTCAGTTTTTCTTACAAGTTATATTTAGTATAGTTTTTCCCTTGCCGCTAAAAGAGGTGTCAAATCTGATAAATCCATGGCATATTTATAACATATTTACAGAGACTGTTTCAAACGCGCTGTCGGCCAATGATAACGAACAGGAAGAACAGAGATGTTATTTTTCTTCAAATAATCTATAGATCGATACGCATAAACTATGTGTCAAGGTCGAAATGATATAATCAGAAAGAATTTAAGAAAAATATAAGCAACTTGTGATAATTAAAACGTGTTGGTATTTATTTTATATATATACTAGCAGCATTATCCGGCGTTGCCTGGCTTTATTCAAAAAAATATCACGAACCTCATCCAATCTGTAAAGTTAAAAGAAATTTTTCTTTAGTGCCTCTTATCTATATGGCGAAAAATTATAATGACATGAAGTGTGAAAACATTTATAACAGGAGAAAGTTGTTTTTTACAGAAGCACAGAAGATACAAAAAAATATTTGTCAGCAAATGAAGAGGACATTAATCGCATTCGATGTTCGAAAATTGTTCAGGAGAAATGCTTTGTTGACAGCTTTTGCTCAAATTACATTGATTAAACAACATGCATTAGGAGGAGAAGAAATTCAAGAAAGATTTCTAGCAGCCATGTCAAGGTTGAAAACCAACGTTTACAAAGACTGTCTAGAAATGCCTCAACAACTGCAGCCATAAGAGCCTTGAAAACTCAAGAAGAACGTACAATTCAACAGAACAGAAAAGCTGCAAAAACAGCTTACGGATTGACAATGCAGGCTGCATAAGACGGCCTCAATAGTTTGGAAGATATTGCTACAAGATCAGCACCACATCAGAGAGTCTCTAGACATTGTAGTCAGAATTGGTCTTTAAAGGCATCCGTATATGACCTCCTGCTATTAAGAGAACCAACCCATATGTCCTACCCCAAAGTATCTCGATAGCCTGCTTATGTGCAGAAAAAAAGTGGACAAAAGAGCATTTTAATATTATGTTCTCGGTGATATGATCGCACAATCCATCCTTGAAGATTTATTGCAGTCACTGAAGATCTAACTATCTTATCCAATAATAGGCTAAAGTTAATTACTTAATAAAACCATTTGGTATAAT
The DNA here is from genome assembly GCA_963932145.1 of Acanthosepion lycidas. Taxonomy (NCBI): domain Eukaryota; kingdom Metazoa; phylum Mollusca; class Cephalopoda; order Sepiida; family Sepiidae; genus Acanthosepion; species Acanthosepion lycidas. Next base: position 47,815,217 of record OZ010608.1, on the reverse strand, counting down.
TGCACCTTTCAAATAGTCTATTGGGTTGAATTTTATTAAAGAGTTTATTTTAGATTAATTAAATTTAATTTGAATTAAAATTAATCCCAATTGGAACATAGCATGGCTCTATAGAGTTTATTTTAAACGACAAATATACAAGTATATGAGAATCAAAATGAATAAAAGGATTGACATCATAGGTCCATTTAAAATCTAGAAGACTACATGATAAGGTATATTTTTGGTTTTACCTCGTGGAACAACTGCAAAGAGATTTTGTTTGCCTCCAACTCTGAAGAAACGGACATATAATTGACCATGTGAAAAGCATGGCTGTTCCAAATGAACGCCTGCAACAGACAATGTTTGTCCTTGGGATTGTTTATCGACATTGCAAATCTGACACGAACATGAAATTGTAGCCTTCTGAATGCAATCGGTAGTTCTGTTCTTGAAGAAATAAGAGGAATTCTTGGAATGAACACATCCTCCTCTTTTGCACATCCTGAATGAATAGTTGCCTCTATGACGTGTTGCATTGTATTTTTTTTACTACCAAGCGTGCCCCATTGCAGAGTCTCGGTGGTTCCAAATTTCTCAACAACATAACTGTGGTCCCAACTTTTAGAGCCAATCTGTGAGGCGGTAGTCCAGGTGGGTCTAATGAATTAAGAAATTCAGTTGGATAAATCACCATCTTATCTGGATCTGGGATTGTGTCAATGGACTTGTTATGTCTGAAGATTTCCAGCTCAAATGGCAGCAGTTCTAGTAGCATTTCTTGCATGTCAAATTGTTCTTTTTCCCCTCAGTTTCGACACCTCGAGTGGCAGCAGTTCTAACAGTATTCCTTACGTGTCGAATTGTTCTTTGCCCCTCAGTTTTGACAGCTTGAGTAGCAGTAGTTCTGGCAGCGTTCCTTCATCGTCTAATTAACTGTTGCTCATTAGTTTCTGCTGACCTTGCATTAGCAGTACGAATAGCATTTTGTGTCAGTCTAATTTGAGTTTCTTGTTGCAAAGCGTTTTTTCTCCGTGCTTTCATGTGTTTCACTGTAGTAGTAGCACGTCCAAGTGAAGGATTTCGCTTTCTTGGCATTAGCGTCAGGCTGTAGTTGGAGGGGTTTGGCTAAGCTTTTTGAATAACAATGAAGTAATCAATTAAAAAGCAAGAACATTATACACATTAATTGAAATATAGCCACAATAAATTAAATGCAAGTTTATAAGGGAGACCAAGGGAACGTGGTAAACAATTATAAGCAAGCTCGTAAAGTTAGGATTTATCTAAAAATAGACTACCAAAAAATGTTCTAGTGATAAAAATAAAAATTAACGTGCAGCTAACGTTCACTATGAACGTTAAAACGTACACGCTAAATTTAGCATAATTATAAATGAATCGAAAGAAAGTCTTTACATTATTATAAGTGCATTTTTCAGAATAAAACTGTCAAAGTTTTAGGGCTCAAGTTTCCAAATATATGAGTTAGTAAGCATTATTTAAACGCTGATTAGAAGATGATAAATACATAATTAAAAATTGGCATTTATGCTTAAACTTTTTTTAATAAGATGATTTTCATAAATTTAAATTAAAAGTATCAAAAATTCAAAATATACAGGCATGAAGGCAGCCTACCTTTTTACTGGATGACAACTTTGATGTGAATGAGATTTTTTGCATTTCTTTCATCACATAGCACTAATGAACACTACACGTGAAGCAAAATTGATAGTACTCACTACATAACTCGATTGATCATTGCACGTGGAACAAAATCAATTGTACACACTACATATCTCGATCGATCTCGCACACACATTTTATACCTACGTGCACTTCTCTCATCGGTGCACACTTTCGTTTTCACTTATTCTTTTTTTCTTAAGGAAGGATATAATTTTTGCCGTCAAGTTAATGCAAACTAAACTATTTCAGTTACAAAACGGGAAATCTATGGGAATAACTGATATTTTTCATAATGCATTTATAACACATGGGGTGTCAGTTTTGATTTTGAGTTGATTGATCTAAACACGAATTGTGTGCAAATTTTCATCGGAATGGTGCTAACCATTACAATTGAAAGACTAATTGGGCAGCAGTGTTCATGGGTCATGTTTGGGGCCCCTTATGTAGTTTTCAAAATCTGATACTCGTTTTTGATTCATTTTAAGATTGTAACATACATGTACAATTCCGACAAAATCGAAGCAATTTGAAAATTCGGGGGTCCCTTTGGTTTACGCTAGGTGTCCCAAATTTCAAGCCAAACGACATGTTTAAGACTAATAATAATTGAAATAATAAAGCACATTTTTTTTAAGTTTTCTATTTAATCGACTTTATGGCCAAGGCTGTAGACTTAATTGAAAATTTCGGGGTTCCCTGCTGGTCCCCTAACTTGTGGGGGTCCCAGTGTTGATTTTCAGCGAATTCCAAGTGACTTTCAATTTCTCGATATAATCTAAATATGTACTGAAATTTCGTTGAAATTGGGGAATATTGCTACAAAATACACTTAAAAAGCAATTGAGGTATCAAGGGGTTTGTAGGGTCGTCCTGGGGGCCCCCTCATGCATTTTAAAAAAATCTGACAACCAATTTCTATCTCATTGTAAGAGCGTAACAAACATGCAAAATTTCATTAAAATCGAAGCAATCTGAATTTTTTTTGTCCCTTTGGGACACCCTGGGGTTCCCAGTGTCGAGAGAAACGAAAATCAATATAGCGTATAATAAGCATGACAGTAAGTTGCATACACTTATTAAGTTTAATTAAAATTGGCCTTAGGGTTTAGACTTCAAGTCTGAAAGTTTAAAAACAACCAAACTAATAGAAATTCCCATTTAAACATTATATTTATCGATTATCGGTTATTGATTTTTGAAAAATGACTATTTGTTTTTGCCCAGACACACCCAGTATTGAGTACAATCTATGTTCCAAATTTGGCGGAAATATGCCTTATGGTTCTCGAGTAGTGAGAACACACACACACACAGACACATAATCAGTTTTATATAGATAGATATTTGCTGACATGAAGTGAAAAGTGCATATTGCATCCCCTTCTGTTCGTCGTCGTCCTCCTCTTCTTCTTCTTCTTCTTCTTCCTCCTTCTCCCCTTCTGTTCGTTGTCGTCGTCGTCCTCCTCCTCTTCTTCTTCTTCTTCTTCTTCTTCTTCTTCTTCTTCTCTTCCTCTTCGTCTTTACCTTTTTCTTCTTGTTTTTTTCATTTTCTTGATCCTCTTTTATTTAGTTCTTTTTCTTTGTCTACTACTACTACTTCTTCTTCCTCCTCCTCTTCTTCTTCTTCCTTAACCTCTTCTTCTTCTTCCTCCTCCTCGCCCACCTCCTCCCCTCCTGTACTTCTTCTTCCTCCTCCTCCTCTTATTTTCTTCTCCTCCTCCTTCTCCCACAACGTTTTCTTCTTGTTTTTTTTTCATTTTCTTGTTCCTCTTCTTTTACTATTTAATTCTTCTTCTCTCTCCTCTTCTTCTTCTTCTTCTTCTTTTTCTTCTTCTTCTTCTTCTTCTTCTTCTTCTTCTTCTTCTTCTTCTACTACTACTACTACTACTACTACTTCTTCTTTTCCCTCCTTTTCGTTCTTGTATTTTTTCATTTTCTTGTTCCTCTTTTTTCTTTTTACTTCTTTGCCTACTGTTAGGTTGGTGCAAAAATAATGTCGTTTTTTGAAGTTCAACTTTATGTGAGAAAACGACATTATTTTTGCACCAACCTACTAATACTACTTCTTCCTCCTCCTCTTTCCCTAAATACCTTCTGCAGAATCGCCGGTAGTTTACTTGCGGTGTCTGCGATAAACACAGTGCCAACTGCATAATCTGATGTTGTTAAGATCGCTTTACCCAATAATGAATCCTGACAGGACTTCTAATTCTTTCAGAATCAGAGGGGTTTAAAACAAGGATGTATCTTACCACCGGTCTTATTCAACCCATACAACAAGACCGGTGGTAAGATACATCCTTGTTTTAAACCCCTTTTTATTTTTGTATATTCAATAAAAATACAAAAATAAAAACGGGGTTTAAAGGGGTTCATTTTCTATCTGTTTGCAGGCGGCTCTGTTTTATCTCATACCTTTTCTAGATATATCAAGCTTAACTAGGAGTTCAAACTGTTCTCTATGATATATTTTATCAAATCCTTTTGCATCTCTATCTATAAAAGGCAGGATGTGTGTGTGTGTGTGTGTGTGTGTGTGTGTGTGTGTGTGTGTGTGTATAACGAATGCAGGGCCCCAATTTCCGAAGGATTTGCACCAAAATTTACATGCACATGCTCCAAGTAAGCGGGAAGCCCAAGAGTGACTTTGCATTTCCCAACTCCCATCGATAATGGAAATAATCGATTTTTTCATGTTTCTACGGCAGTTTTCATGTAGTTTGCGGCTATTTGCTACTGGCCAGAGTGAGAGCCTATAGCTGGCTGCCACGAATAGGCAGGAAGATTATACTGGTCAGCGTGAGAGCCAACAGCTGACTGACACGAATGTTAACTGGCATGGTACCATGCAAAAAAATCGATAGCTGCATTCGTCACAAGTGGGAAAAATTTAAATCTGCATGGCACTTTACTCCAATTGGCTCATTCGCTTGCTTAAACTCAACGTTGATTCTGATTCCGCAGAAATGGGTTGGGTGTGAAAAAGTATTTGTTGTTAACATTCTTTTATCATTCGTTTTTTTTTCCAGTTACGTCTTCTTTTTTAAAGCTGATCGTTTTCCGTTCATTTTGTTTAGTTCTTTTTTCGTTAACAGATTTAATGTTTAGTATAGAGTATCGAAAAAATTCGCAGTGTGAGATAGGAAAGAAGTAAGGCATGTTGTAACATCAGCATGGTAAAGGGCACTCCTTTAAAGGCAAGGAAGGGCAAAAATATTTTAAGTCAAGTGATAGCGATTGCTGTATGAGTCGTACGATTTTGAATCAAGCACGGGCAACGCCGGGCCATGCTGCTAGTTTATCTATAAGACTTAGGCATAATTCCTTTTGCATTTGTATTGCTCTTTCTGATAACCTGAGCATAAATATAGCATTTCTTGTTGCGGTATCTTTAACGAAGCCGCGCTGTTCATGTCTTATTTATAATCTAATTTTACTGAATTCGGATGATAAGTTTTGTTATATGGCTCATTAGGTTGATTGGTAAGCATTTATTTTTAATGTATTCATGTTGGGTTGTTCCTTTTGCTAATAACCATGCATTATACCTTTATTGCAACTGATGCTTAGTCCTTTCTTCTCGCTTTCCTTCACTATCTTCAGTAAGATTTCTTGTAGTTACTCTTTTGTCTGCCATCAACACAGTTTCACCTGCATATCTTATGTTGCTAAGATTATGGCCGCAAACAGTGAATCCTGGTAGGACTTTTAATTCTCTCAGAGTCACCTAGGTTGAATAAGTCCGGTAAGAAGACACATCCTTGTCTTACATCCCCTTCCTACCTGTGTGCAATTGCTGAATTGCTTACTCCCAGGATAGGTTCTGGTTTATTCTCATACACAGGCATCCCTTGGAGACTGATTAGATGCGTACCACCAAAAGAGACCATCTACAAAGTAGATGCTTACAAGTTCAGCTACAGACAAACCAATGCTGATCTACAGATTCCAGCATGAACATCAGCAATTCTGACTTTTGTGTTATCAACGAACACTTGTTGCCATTGTTGTAATGCCAACGAATACTCGGTGTCACTTTCGTAATGCTCGTTGTGGTAGAGACTTTGTAATCGCAGATGCAACGCCGTTGAACAATATTGCCGTCAATACTGGTATCAGACGCACTGATAGTACTTGCAATGTAACCAGCAAGATATGTTATCTGTATTTGTAGTGATAAAACTATGTTTAAAATATATTTGTTTTGCTAACATGTTCAGTCCATGGCATTCTCGGCATCCTTCTGTAGAACTACATTTCTGCTGCTTTAAATCTCTTCATCTTTGAGGAGATTGTCCAGTATTTACTACCATATAAGAGGACTGATATCAAATAACAGTTCAGTATAATTTTCTTTGTTCCTAATGAAATTTTTCTATTTCTTAATACATTGTTTAGATTTTGGAAAGCATCTTACGCAATTCCCAACGCCTTTTCGAATTACAGTATCACACCTTCTGACCTCTGTCAAAAACTCCTAAATCGTGGTATTGCTTGATTTTGGTATCTAAAATGTGTAATTTCTATGTTGGACTGTTCCTTTTGCTAAGAATTATGCATTCTATCTTCTTGCAATTGATATTATGATTTCCTTTTTGTGTCTGCTATCAAAACAGTGCCCTCTGCATATTTTATGTTGTTAAGATTGCTGCCCCACCCAATAATGAATCCTGGTAGGACTTTTAATTCTTTCAGAATCACCTTGTTGTATAGGTCGAATAAGTCCGGTAAGAAGACTCATCCTTGTCTTACACCCCCTTTATACCTTTGTATATTTACTGAATTCATTTTATTTTTTATTTGTTTGCAGGGGGTTTGCTTGCTCCCAGGATAGGTTCTGGTTTATTCTAATACACTTCTTAAATATATCAAAGCTTAATAAGGATTACAAAGTGTTCTTTGTGACATAGCTTATCAAATGTTTTTGCGTAATCTATAAAATATAGGAATACATCATTTTCCTTATGTATTGTATTGCTCTTTCTAATATCATTGCTTTTTCCAGTGTCTTTAACGATCCTGTTTTAACAATAATTCAGCTATATTTATGTTTGTGAGTACGTGTACAATATCTCTTCAGAATAAAGGGACCAGCAATATATTTTTATGTCAATAAAACAATCAATACTTTTATCTGTAGTTGAAGCCATAAAATTGTGTTTAAAATATATTTGTTGTTACTCACATGGGTCAGTCCATGGTATTCTCAGAATCCTTCTGTAGAACTACATTTCTGTTGCTTTAAATTTCTTCTTCATCTTTGAAGAGATTGTCCAGTATTTACTACTATATTAAAGGACTTATATCAGATAAACAGTTCAGTACTGTTTTGTTTGTCTCTAATGATTTTTTTCCTATTTCTTAATACATTGTTTAGATTTTGGAAAGCATCTTACGCAATCCCCAATGCCCTTTCGAATTTCAGTATCACACCTTCTGACCTCTGTCAAAAATACCTAAATTGTGGTATTGCTTGATTTTGGTATCTAAAATGTGTAATTTCTATGTTGGACTGTTCCTTTTGCTAAGAATTATGCATTCTATCTTCTTGCAATCAAATATTTTTGCGTAATCTATAAAACATACATTATTTTGCATTTGTATTGCTTTTTCTAATATCATTGCTCGTTCCAGTGTCTTTAACGATCCTGTGTTAACAATAATTTAGCTACATTTATGTCTGTCTGTGATTTTGTGTACAATATCTCTTCAGAATATATGAACCAGCAATACATTTTTAAACCAATAAAACAATCAATACATTTGATCTGTAGTTGAAGCCATAACATTGTGTTCAAACTATATTTGTTGTTACTCATATGGGTCAGTCCATGGTATTCTCAGCATCCTTCTGTAAAACTACATTTCTGCTGCTTTAAATCTCCTCTTTATCTTTGAGGAGATTGTCCACTATTTACTACCATTTAAGAGGACTGATATCGGATAATAGTTCAGTACTGTTTACGTTGTTTTTAATGAAATGTTTCTAGTTCATAATATATTGTTTAGATTTTGAAAAGCATCTTACGCAATTCCCAATGACCTTTCAGATTTCAATATCGCACTCTCTCAAAATACCTACGAGATTTTTAAGTTGTAGTACTTGCTTAATTTTCGTATCTTCAATCTGTAATTTTTTTTTAATCCCTTTCTCTAATTGCTTTCTGCAGGAGAGCCGTTAGTTGAATTTCCATGTCTACTGTCAACACAGTGTCATCTGCATATCTTATGTTGTTAAGATTTTGGCCGCCTATAATGAATCCTGTCTGGACTTCTAATTCTTTCAGAATCGCCACGCACTAAATGTTGAAGAAGTCCGGAGAGAAGACACATCGTTGTCTTATTTTAATTATTGAAAGTTATTGCTACCGGGATATCGCCATCCCCAAATTATACAGACCTTGAATTTTAGTTCTTATTTGGTTCTCTAAAATTCTACATGGACAGAGTCTGGCAGCTCTAACTGCTCAATGGAGAAAAAAAATACCTGGTCTCATTCAATACTTCCAAAACAAACTTGTTAACGTTCGAACATCACAGAGCAAACTCTGAATTTTCGTCTATTTTAATGAATGGGTATTCCCTCAAAGTGGCCACTTGCTCAGATCGCCTGTTTGGGATTAAGCTGACCCCAGACCTCAAGCGGAACCCAAATATATGATCCATCACTAAATATGCTAGAAAAATAATCTGATTCCCTTTATCTCTGTAGTTACTGTCTTATTCTTCGGCTTAACTTTTTTTTCTTCTAATTTTATAGCTAAAAAGGTTGACGTGTACCTAGTAAATTAACAGGGATTCCGGGAATGATTTGTTCTAGCATTTCTTTAACTTCGTTCAGTAAGAATTAAAAGTCAGTTCCTTATAGCTCATGAGATCCAGGAGTTATCACTTATCAGCTGCAGTAAGTAATTGCCTCCTCATGATAGCCTCTACCTTTATAAGAGCCAGATCAGGCCGAAAATAGAGTATTGTTGCCATATCTGGTCTGCAGTTTCCTAGTTTTCATTTTCTAATTTTGATGGAGTTTAAAAGCGTTTATGCAACCTTGTAGCGGATGTAATGTTTTCCACCCTGCAAACACTTTCTCAGAGACGAAACTTTACAAATTTATGGAATCAGTGAAATTATAGGATTTTTTTTTTCAGGAAATAAATAAAAAAAATTAACAGATCTTACAAAATCATAAGGCAGTTTATTATAATATTAAGTTAATCAAAACTACATTTTTCGCCATTTTGTTAATTAGAAAAAAAAATTTAAGTACCGTATATACTTGAGTATAGAGTTCCTCTACAGTTATTATTAGATTGGTGCAAAAATAATGACGTAACAATGTCGTTTTTTGACGTTAAAAATACGTCAAAAAACGACATTATTACGTCATTATTTTTGCACCAATCTAATACTATGCAAAATATTCAGACGAGCGACGTTCCTTAGCTCTCCCAACCCCACCCTTCCAGCTAAGACAAGTTATGCCGCATCCATTGAGGTGAATCATCCTCATTCCTTTTCGTATTCCATTAGCAACAAGAAACTTCTACCCGGATTATTTATTTCCAAGAACAGAATCCAGAAGAATGCTTTCCTCACCGATATAATCGCTTCGATACGATCCCTTCTTGTTAACTTTCACATATCTCCTCATAGACTGCGCCCCTGACCCTTACCGCACACGTTCTATAACCCTCTACCTTGAGTGACTCTTGGGCCTTGTACAGACTGAGCATCGCAAAAAAAAAACTATTCTGGCTACACTGATTATCGCTCTGCGTATCTTTCAATTTTTTATCATCTATGACAGGATATGACACAAGGTCAACGGAGACCGGTGCCCAATGAGGATCGACTACTGTAACTGAGTTAGGCTTCTAAGGAAATAATACAACTTTGAATTCAGAGAGGTCCTTCTCTTATACTGGCTGCGAATTAATGCAGCAGTGCTCAGTTAGTTTAATCCATAGGATATATATATATATATATATATATATATATATATATATATATATATATATATATATATATATATATATATTAATACCCATATTCGACTGCTGGGAAAAAAAACCCGGTTAGTACAATTTCCAAATAAAAATATATTTAAACAAACTGGTATCGGGGAAAGAAATTCCGAAAAATAAAAGACTTAAACATCCGTGATGGTCCTAAAACTTTCACCCAACACGGCAAAGCCTACCCAACAATGAAAAAAAAAAAAAAAACAATCGAGGAAAATAAGAAAAAAAAAGTGTAAGTCTTCAATGCACTAAATAGCGCATAGTATAAAAAACTCCTAGTGACCCAGGAAGTATCTACCAAGGTTTCACCTGATGGATCTTCAGGGCTAAATTGACCAGTTTAGCCATAAGATCCGTTAGGTGAAACCTTGGTAGATACTTCTTGATACATAGGATTTATATATATATATATATATATATATATATATATATATATATATATATATATATATGGAGCGGGTAGAATGGCGATCAACGTGTTTTAGTGGACTCAGCAATTTTCAATCTGGTTGTCTGAATCATTTTCAAGAAGCGAGAGCAAAATCTAAAAGGTCAACGAATCTAACAGTGATCTTAACTCACAATCCTTACACTTGCTCCATATGTGGCCTCCTTTGTAAATCACTAGCGGGTCTTAAATGCCACTTAAGATTATCGCATAAACTTTCATAACTGAATCAATAAGCTGGCAGATCCTCATACGTCGAAACCGACGGGAGAGTCCATTTTATATATATATATATATATATATATATATATCAGGAACCAGGATATAAATAGTCCATTATATATATATATATATATATATATATATATATATATATGAGGAACCAGGATATAAATAATTCTGAAGAACATATTATTTACTGTAAAACATTCTTTCCTATTTGCAGAGCTGTTCAACGAAGAGAAAAAAATTAAAGGGATAGAATTATGACAGAATAACCATTTTCTTGCATATCGTTTCAATATGAATAAGCTGATGTTAGAAAAACCAATTTGAATCCCTGCTGCCCAAAGGAAGAATAAACACCATCCTACTTTGTTTTTGTATTTCAAACTCTTTGAGGTTAAAATTTACGTGTATTTCTCCTGATTCATTGAAAGCCGCCGCTGTTAAAGAACAATAGTTCATTATTGGTTCGTTAGAGAATTATAAATGACCTTATGTGTATATCATATTTTAAACGCGGTTTGAAAATGAATATTGACACCAAGACGAAAATTATGGGTAAGCGATGATCGCCTTATTCACGTAAAATCTAATTTTCCTTTGTTGCCACACATTAAATAAATCAGTTTATATCTAAGGCTGTCCGTATCTATCTATCTATTTATCTATCTATCTATCTATCTGTCCTGATCTGATCTCTCTATTTATCTAAGTTCGTAATAACTGAGGTCAAAAGTTGACTCATAGCGAAATAGATTTTTGTTTCATTTCGAATTTGAAATTCCTTTGTGAAATATACAAAGCAAGTTGAATAGCTTTGCAATGTCAAAGAAAAAAGAATTCAAATATGAGTTCTTCAACTTTTATAGAACTTGTGAAAAATTGAGGTTATCTATCTATCTATCTATCTATCTATCTATCTATCTATCTATATATATATATATATATATATATATATATATATATATATTCAATTTCTATCAAATTTACTTTCCGTCTTTCTTCCTTCCTATCTATCACTTTTTATTTTATCTATCTATCTATCTATCTATCTATCTATCTATCTATCTATCTATCTATCTATCTGTCTATCTATGCCTGTTCATACCTACGTGAGCATGTCCGTTATCCCTCTCTCCTTCAGTTGAAATTGGAAGTTTTCTTCTTTCTATGATCAAACTACCAATGAAGGAATATGGAAAAAGGAAATTTTCTCCCAGCAAAATATAGCAGAAAATTATCGGCTTTCTTGATCCACGTAGCGACTGACATACTTTTGTTTTAAACGCCGAGTTTATTGTTAAAAAGATCAGTACTTCTCCGCATCATTCAATGTGGGCGCTCATATCTTTAACAAACTGAAACGAACTGAAAGTGTATAACAGTCTTAACCACTGCAAAATATAACTCTTCTGTTCGTAATGTATCAAGTTTTCTGGAGAACAAGCCTAATGTCATTTTTATGTAGTTTGCCAAGAAATCGGAAGCGACTTTACTGCGCATGCGTGATTAGACATTTTCCTTTAGCAGGGGAAGAACCTGCGTACTTTTTCACTGTTGATAGCGTGATTGAATAGATATAAAAACCGCTAACATTTTAGATTATACACTGAAGCTGAGTATAATACTTAAATTTCGCACGTGGATCAGAGAAGTATAGAAAAGTCAATGAAGCTAGATTCTTTTTAGATTATTACACGAAAAGCAGTAATTCAGACAAATACTTATGGAAGTATTATTACTTCTATAAAGTTTCTGTATAATTCTAGAAAGTAATTAAATCAGCCAACTTTCTATGCTTTTACTTGTTTATATAATTCGGTAGTTTTAGAAAAGAGTGATTAAGGAGATTATTTTGATTATGTAGATAATTTTTAGTAATGTGAAATGGCAGACGACAATAATGGTTACTACGAGGTAATGAGATTTTAGCTAACTATGCCGGACCTAAAGGCCAAGGAGTTTAATAAAATTAAAAACAAATTATTCACTTTAGGTTAGCTTCTAAAAAAAAAAAAAATCATCATCTTTAAAGCTAATATATTTTCCATTTTTTTTTTTTTTTTTTTTTTACATGCAAGCCCTGATTTAATTCTACTAACATAAGAAGGCAGATACAAATTCTTTCTCTAAAATACAAGGAATTAAGAAAAAAACGTTCAAAACATTAATTTAAAATTTTCTTTGTAAAAATACTTTTTACTTTGGATGGAAAATTTTCCAAAAACGGAAAATGAAGTGACGTTTCATGAATTGCAATTTTAAATAAGCTCGTTTATTATCATCATTGTTAACTACCTGATGAGACGTTTATTTTAAACGTCGAAACAAAATGTACTATTTTGTCGTAGTTACTTACATGTTATAATGTAACAGAGTATAATATATATATATATATATATATATATATATATATATATATATATATATATATAGTGGTGTATCAAAATAATTTTATAAACTTTGAAGCGCATTCTAAAACAAGGATAAAAGTCTGTATAGACATATGACCGTTAATCCTTCCTTTTTGTGTTGTTAAGTTTAAAGAAAGTTTACGGTAGATGACGCTGTGTTGCCATGTAGACTAGGTTACGTTTGTCCTTCGTGTACATTTGTGGCTAGTCTCTTCAACGGTTAACGTGTGTAGTAGTGAGTTAACTGAGAAGTGTTCCGCTTAAAAATGGCAGGGTATTCATATTGTAAGCAGACAAATATCATTTTTACATCCGGCCGTGCGAATGGCAATGGACGAGTCGCTGCACAGCTGTATCAATTTGTGTTTCCCCATCGAAGACATCCGAGTCTTTCAACAATTACTATTGTTTATCGTACGTTGCTAAGACAGGATCCGTGGTACCACAAACTATGGATCAAGGAAGATCGAAATTCGCTCGTACGCTCGAGCACGACAGGCTGTCAGGCACGATCCAGGTATCAGCACATATCAAGTCCTACATTTCATAGTACGGCGTGGAGGGTAATTCAAGAGCAGCTACTCTATCAGTATCCTTAGCAACGAGTGTAGTTTTTCGCCCTCTGATCAATCACCACGGGAGAACTTTTGCCGATAGTTTATTGCCCAGATTGCCGATCATTTGTTTGTCTTGTTTACGGATGAGGCCACATTTGGAAGAGATTAAATAACAAATTTACACAGCCCCATGGTACAATACAGGCCAGACACCAGCATCAGTTTCCGATTAATGTGGGGCCTGGGATTGTAGGTGACTGTCCGGTAGGACCATACGTCATCCCGGACTTTATTTCGAACACACTTCCAGACCTGCTAGAGGATGTACTCCTACTAATACGAAGGCGACTGTGGTTGGTTCATGCACGATGATTTAGTCACATTGTTCGCGATGCACTTGCAGATATCTACCATGAAAGATGGATAAGTAACGGAGGACTCTGAATTCAAAACCTGCGGAGGGTCGTTTGGGGACCTTGTGGCACGTTGTGCACCAGGTCTCGGTATTCGACCTTCAAAAAGTGTGGTTGGTTCTGCATAAAGCCTTTACCACTATAATCAAATCCCATGTGCTGTTATCGGGCAGTCGGTTTCCTGGGAACTGATCTGCTTGACCCTAATACATCGAATTCGACGGGAGAATCGACTATACGACTATATATATATATATATATATATATATATATATATATATATATATATATATATAGATAATATTAGTGGTAAATATACATATATATGCAAAATCCACAGGTGCATATATACACATGTATATTTTAGAATAAAAAATTTCCGAGAGGATAAAATCCAGGTAAAACTCAATGTCCAGGACAGAGTAAGGATATAATAAAAAGGCTTAAACACTAATATTCCATGGTCATAATTTATTCCATTGGAATCGTAAATACGATCCAATTCATCAGACCTACAAATTCAAAAAGAAAACAGAAAAAAACCTACTCCGGAAATAAAAATAGAATTTAGAGAGAAAAATAGAATTATGAGATGGTGGGACGAATGTTAGTTTATAAGAGAGGGGTTTAACAGAGAGAGTTTTATTTAAAATTAGGTGTGAGTGGAAAGGGGAAAAAGACTGTTGACGGATGTCTAAAACAGTATAAGGATACACATCGAGGTGACAATACACACACCATGGCCGATCAAATCTTAAAGAAGGAGGGAGAGGTAAGGAAAGAAGTGGTGGGGAAGAAAGATGGGGCGGGTGAAATTAAAATTGAAAGGGACGCTGTGTAATTGAGAAAATTTGACAAAAATAATATCGACTGCAGGTTACAAATCAAATATTATAAACAATAAATATGACGATTATCTAATCTGGCGAGGACCTATATTTTTATGTTCAAAACGCATGCAAAATCACACATACAGAATAACTTATACACGTATATACATACACATCGCCGTGTACCTACATACACACTTACATATATCCATGTACACATACACGTAAATCCACATATTCACACATACATACACACATACATATACATACACACACACACATATACATATATCTGATTCAATATCTCAGATACTAAGCGCTTTCTAATAATTACCGCGCATATGATAAAGAAATAATTACACCTACATATATACACACATACACATACACATACACACACACCTCCATATATATATATATATATATATACATACATACATACATACACACACATATATATATATATACATACATATATATATGTATATATATACATACACACACACACATACATACATATACATGTACACACACACACATACATCCATATATATACATATATACATAGACACACACACACATGTATATACACACACACACATACATATACATATGGGTACATATATACACCAACACATACGCACACCCACACACATACATATACATACATATATATACATATATATATATACATATACACACATCCCTGCATATATATTCTCCTACATATACCTACACCCACATACGTATACATGAATATATACACATACACACACATATCCATACATATACATACACATATATACAAATACACACACCCCTAAATATATACCTACATATACCCGTAGCCAAGTACATACATACATACATACACATACATACACACACACACACATATATATATATATATATATACCCACATACATACAAATACATACATATAAATTAGAATTTAAAAACTAAATAAGTAAAATTTCAACAATTTATATATACACATATACCCACATTCATACAAATACGTACAAATACATACATATAAATTAGAATTTAAGAACTAAGTAAGTAAAATTTCAACAATTTGGGCGTAAAAAAAAAAAAAAAAAAAAAAAAAACCATAGTGCATCACAAAAACACACACAATGATCTATATAGAGATAAACAAAATAAACATAATAGTCATACCGTTAAAATGTCATGCCCGATGTTTTGAACCAAGATGGAACTGACATAAGTGACAGAAAGTTACAAAACGGTGTTTATGTTTTGAATCTCTTCTTATGTCTACATTTAGAAAATATCTCATTACGAAAATTCAACAGTTCATCTTGATTTTTATCTTTGATAATAAAAATTTTTTCCGCCAAGCACAGATCACACCGATCGCGGAAGTTATTAGGTGTTTTGGCTCTTGATAGGTATCTCCATTTCAAAAGTGGGGTTAACCCCTTATCCACCAGATCCCAGTAGTGTTTGGATAAGGAAGTTTGACTTCTAAGGCATCTATATCTAAAAGAGTGTCTATGGTTGTATAGACGCTGCTTCCAATTACCGGCGGATATACCTATATATCTTTTTTTCTCGTTTATATTTTCCTCGGGAAAGATAGTTGCCTCGTATATTACATTTTCAGAAATTAATTGATAAGCATTTTCACAGTAAACATCCATTAAGTAAAATTTTCAATAGGAAGACTCTGAAAATTAGTTACTCATGCGTTAGAAATATGGAGAAAATCATATCTTCCCATAATTGCAGAATACTTAGAAACTACCATTATAATGTGACTCAATCAAGTAACCCTACCTGCAATTGTAGGAATAAAGATCATTGCCCAATCGGGGGTAAATGTAACTACAAAAATGTAATATACGAGGCAACTATCTTTCCCGAGGAAAATATAAACGAGAAAAAAAGATATATAGGTATATCCGCCGGTAATTGGAAGCAGCGTCTATACAACCATAGACACTCTTTTAGATATAGATGCCTTAGAAGTCAAACTTCCTTATCCAAACACTACTGGGATCTGGTGGATAAGGGGTTAACCCCACTTTTGAAATGGAGATACCTATCAAGAGCCAAAACACCTAATAACGTCCGCGATCGGTGTGATCTGTGCTTGGCGGAAAAAAATTTTATTATCAAAGATAAAAATCAAGATGAACTGTTGAATCTTCGTAATGAGATATTTTCTAAATGTAGACATAAGAAGAGATTCAAAACATAAACACCGTTTTGTAACTTTCTGTCACTTATGTCAGTTCCATCTTGGTTCAAAACATCGGGCATGACATTTTAACGGAATGTCTATTATGTTTATTTTGTTTATCTCTATATAGATCATTGTGTGTTTTTGTGATGTGCTATGGTTTTTTTTTTTTTTTTTTTTTTTTTTTTTTTACGCCCAAATTGTTGAAATTTTACTTACTTAGTTCTTAAATTCTAATTTATATGTATGTATTTGTACGTATTTGTATGAATGTGGGTATATGTGTATATATAAATTGTTGAAATTTTACTTATTTAGTTTTTAAATTCTAATTTATATGTATGTATTTGTATGTATGTGGGTATATATATATATATATATGTGTGTGTGTGTGTGTATGTATGTGTATGTATGTATGTATGTACTTGGCTACGGGTATATGTAGGTATATATTTAGGGGTGTGT
Source organism: Acanthosepion lycidas (assembly GCA_963932145.1). NCBI lineage: Eukaryota > Metazoa > Mollusca > Cephalopoda > Sepiida > Sepiidae > Acanthosepion > Acanthosepion lycidas. Next base: position 47,797,958 of record OZ010608.1, on the reverse strand, counting down.
GTATTTGTATATATGTGTATGTATATGTATGGATATGTGTGTGTATGTGTATATATTCATGTATACGTATGTGGGTGTAGGTATATGTAGGAGAATATATATGCAGGGATGTGTGTATATATATATATATGTGTGTGTGTGTGTATGTATGTGTATGTATGTATGTACTTGGCTACGGGTATATGTAGGTATATATTTAGGGGTGTGTGTATTTGTATATATGTGTATGTATATGTATGGATATGTGTGTGTATGTGTATATATTCATGTATACGTATGTGGGTGTAGGTATATGTAGGAGAATATATATGCAGGGATGTGTGTATATGTATATATATATATATGTATATATATATGTATGTATATGTATGTGTGTGGGTGTGCGTATGTGTTGGTGTATATATGTACCCATATGTATATGTATGTGTGTGTGTGTATATACATGTGTGTGTGTGTCTATGTATATATGTATATATATGGATGTATGTGTGTGTGTGTACATGTATATGTATGTATGTGTGTGTGTGTGTATGTATATATATACATATATATATGTATGTATATATATATATATGTGTGTGTATGTATGTATGTATGTATGTATATTTATATATATATATATATGGAGGTGTGTGTGTATGTGTATGTGTATGTGTGTATATATGTAGGTGTAATTATTTCTTTATCATATGCGCGGTAATTATTAGAAAGCGCTTAGTATCTGAGATATTGAATCAGATATATGTATATGTGTGTGTGTGTATGTATATGTATGTGTGTATGTATGTGTGAATATGTGGATTTACGTGTATGTGTACATGGATATATGTAAGTGTGTATGTAGGTACACGGCGATGTGTATGTATATACGTGTATAAGTTATTCTGTATGTGTGATTTTGCATGCGTTTTGAACATAAAAATATAGGTCCTCGCCAGATTAGATAATCGTCATATTTATTGTTTATAATATTTGATTTGTAACCTGCAGTCGATATTATTTTTGTCAAATTTTCTCAATTACACAGCGTCCCTTGCAACTTTAATTTCACCCGCCGCATCTTTCTTCCCCACCACTTCTTTCCTTACCTCTCCCTCCTTCTTTAAGATTTGATCGGCCATGGTGTGTGTATTGTCACCTCGATGTGTATCCTTATACTGTTTTAGACATCCGTCAACAGTCTTTTTCCCCCTTCCACTCACACCTAATTTTAAATAAAACTCTCTCTGTTAAACCCCTCTCTTATAAACTAACATTCGTCCCACACTCTCATAATTACACTCTCTCTAAATTCTATTTTTATTTCCGGAGTTGTTTTTTTTCTGTTTTCTTTTTGAATTTGTAGGTCTGATGAATTGGATCGTATTTACGATTCCAATGGAATAAATTATGACCATGGAATATTAGTGTTTAAGCCTTTTTATTATATATATATATATATAATTATATATATATATATATGGGTCAAAAAGCAGTCGTGGCTCTTGGGGTACTGTTCCGAGGTTATCTGAATATTTAAATGAGTATCGCTGCGGAACTAAGCGAGTAGCGACGCTATATCGAGTCTAGTTTTCGCCACCGAGGCTCGTGGTACAGGTGGTATGACGTTTGCGTTGTATCGAAACGATCCGCGTTCGATTCTCGATAGATAGAACGACACGACCGTTCAGTGCTTTCTACATTTTATTGGGGATTATTTTCGGATCGACGAATTTATATTTATTTTATATTTATATATATATATATATATATATCAAGAACAATATTGGGGAAAAATATCTGACAAAGTGGGAAAATTTCTTGCGACCTTTATGTCTTCCTCGGACTAAATTTATGTTATGTTGGTGCGACTACACATGCGCACCAACAAGGCATGCTGGGAATCTTACATTTTACTTTTTTTTTATTCGTCAAGAATGACGTTGTATTTAAATTTTTGAAGATTGTAATTATCAGCGAAGCAAATAAAACGGAAAGCAGTTCCGCAGGCGGGAAATGCGGGAAAAGTAATTGTCGGAGTAGACAGTTCTGGTTATATTTAGCTATTTCAACAGTAAACGGATGGGACCTATATGCCAATCTAGTAACTCACTTAAATTCTTCTATTCGGAAAAAAATCTCGTCAGACCAGTTGCAAAATATGGAAATATTTGAAGAAAAGAAAAGACAGAGGGAAGTCGCAGCAAGTCGATGAAAAGACTGAAATCGAAATGCCAGGTTAGGATCGAATGCGTTACAGATCTTTCTTTGGATTTTGTCCAGCAAGTCAACGTGAATCGTAGGAACACCAGACCACATATGGTTAGATTCGTAAATATGCAAGACTAGCAGCAGTGGTCCGGCGTTGCCCGTGCTTGATTCAAAAATCGTACGACTCATACAGCAATCGCTATCACTTGACTTAATATTTTTGCCCTTCCTTGCCTTTAAAGGAGTGCTCTTCGCCGTGCTGATGTTGGTACATGCCTTACTTCTTGCCTATCTTACACTGTGAATTTTTTCTAAGCTCTATACTAAACATTAAATCTGTTACGAAAAAAAGAACTAAACAAAATGAACACAAAACTATCAGCTTAAAAAAAAAATAACTCGTAACTGGAAAAACCGAATGAAAAAAGAATGTTCACAACAAATAATTTTTCACACCCAACCCATTTCTGCGGAATCAGAATCAACGTTGAGTTTAAGCAAGCGAATGAGCCAATTGGAGTAAAGTGCCATGCAGATTTAAATTTTTCCCACTTGTGATGAATGCAGCTATCGATTTTTTTTTTGCATGCTAGTTAACATTCCTGTCATTCAGCTGTTGGCTCTCATGCTGGCCACTAGAATCTTCCTGCCTCTTTGTAGCAGCCAGCTATAGGCTCTCACTCTGGTCAGTAGAACATGGCCGCAAACTACATGAAAAGTGCCGTAGAAGCATGAAAAAAAAAATCGCTTATTTTCATTATAGATGGGAGTTGGGGAATGCAAAGTCGGTCTTGGGCTTCCTGCTAACTTGGAGCATGTGCATGTAAATTATGGTGCAAATCCGTCGAAAATTACGGCCGTGCATTCGTTACACACACACACACACACACACACACACACACACACATCCTGCCTTTTATAGATAGAGATTGACACTGACGTGAAAAATTTCTGGTGCGAGACAGTGACCAATCTTTCCTTTGCATTTTATCCAGATATTAACCTCTATGCGTCGTTTAATACCGAAGTCTAAATATATTATACATAATTTGATGCTTTCAACTACAGATTTTTAGTACATAATCAAGGCTTATTACAAATTTAGTATCGGAGATAAGAATATTAAAAAAACAGATTAGGGTACGTGAGTGGTACTTTCACACAACACCACAAATTGCTAATATCTTGAGTAATGTTTATCAAATTAAGACTTTCCTATGGATTCCATGGATGATGATGAACGTATTCAGAAATATATAAACCCTTAGTTGTATACAAGTGCATTCTAAGATCAATGGTTAAAAATGGCTTCCACTGAAGGAAGCCTATTGGTCATAGCGAAGGCTCCTTTTCGAGCTTCATGGACTGTCGCGACAGAATCTCAAATAACAAAAGCGAATAGAAGAAAACCACATCAGTTGAGAATATTCAGAAGCAGCAACAACTAAAACGGATATTGCATATAACTCCAAGAGAAAATTATCATATATTCAAGATGTTGAATTACTAAACTATTGTCACCGACACAAATGCTAACTAAATGAATGCCGAATGTTTCCTTATAAGGAAACAGCTCGTCTCATTATGAGCAACATTATGACCATCAGACTTATAGAGGAAAACGGAAAAGAAAAAATAGGAAATTAAAAAAAAAACAAAAAACTCCTACGTTACATGTAAACTCACGTCCACCAGCAGATAAGCTTCTTTTTTTTTAACAAAACAAGGGTTTATTATTTACATTATTCGGGCTATTGTCCTCATCTTTGTCGCCATAATTATTACAACGTTTTGGTTGTTGTACGCTGCGGCCATCTTCAGGTGGTTGGAATGTCGAACTGAACCCTTTATTTCGCTCACTAGGGTAGACTGTTCTAGCTCCACGTGTCATGTTTAATGGATGTCAGTTATCAGTTAATTTCCCTCTAATAAATATGGCGACAAAGATGAGGACAATAGTCCGAATAATGTAAATAATGTACATGATACCTCATCTCAGAAATATAGACAGATACAAAACAAGGGTTATTACAATATGGGATATTTAAAAACGCTAAAGATAAAAGCAGAATCATAAGAAGTAGGAAGTTGAATGAAGTCGGCTAGGTTAGCGCTCTAGCCTTGTTAGGGCCAGAAATAAGGACACAAAGAGACGAATTGAGTTAAATATATCAACAGAAACACTAATACAAACATACACAAACGTGAGTGTTACAGCAAGAATGTTTGGGCCGACTCTCAAAGCTGACTGCTGAAAACTTCCTTTTCCAAAAGGCAGTAACTGCTCCTATTTGTAGCTGGGAGAGTTCATGCGTGCGTGGATAAAGCTAAGCAATCCTGTATTTTCAACGTTTCTCAATGTACAATTGTAACGAGCTTCACTTCGTTACGCTAAAAGTTCTCTCAGTGTCAGGCCCAAGTACGACACAAGTGCGTATGCAAGAGCGAAAGAAGTTATGACGGAAAGATAAGGGTAAAAAAGGACATTATTACGTCATTATTTTTGCACCAACCTAATACAATGAAACAAGCATTCTTTCTTGTATCTTTACAAAAAGATCGGATATATAAGCTCCAATTGAGGTCTGGTGAGCGATTGAGTCCCAATAGACATTCAAGACAAGGATCCTCCTTGAGAGAACACTCATCCATCATGATAAGTGTAAGTTCCAGATCCGCTTGGAAAGGATGGAACGTTACTAGTTTGGTCTTGGCCGTATTGAATTTGCAAAACAAATCCTTTGTGCCACACACACACACACACACACACACACACACACACACACACACACATATATATTAATGCATGTTTCATTAAATAATATAGACAAGATTTGTCTTTATTTTAAGCAAATTCTTCCATATCGTCTGATAAGCTTAATAACATTATTATTTAAATACGAAAGAAAGTCACCATATTGATACATGTTTTTTTAATCCTATCTAAGATTTCGGCTTAGATAAGCCGTCATCAAAGATGACAATTACATTACAATAAATTAAACAATACACGGACATAGCGACAATGATAGTTTGTTTTGTTTGCATGAAAGATTTCCAAGCAACGTCAAAATCGTGCATACGAGACGCTGGAAACAAAAATAGCCATGCGGCGCATGACATGACACATGACCACGCCAGAGTGAAAACGAGAAGTATTAAGTATGGGAAGCCCTTGATATAAACCAATGGCTTCTGTTATCAATTATAGACATTTAAGTATATTTGTGGGGTTTTCATAGTTTATTTTGTTCAGGTTAAGTTTCAACCGTTTTATGTATATAGCTTCAAGATATTTTAGTTTTTGTTTATTGTTTTTTATAGTTGTGTTTTCAACTGGGATTTTCCGGAATTGTGTACGCGGCCAGGCATGTAGTTTTAAATGCCTAAAACTTCTAGAATTATCATTCAAATGTCGAGTCAAGTGCCGTGAAAGCGAGTTTGTGGCGTGATCAACATAAATATTAGTTAATCCGTTGTAGATACAATATAAATATATATATATATGTGTATATATATATATATATATATATATATATATATATATATATATATATTGCGTAGTAGTTGTCGAAGGAGAGCGAGAACTTGAAACTCGACTAACGACTTGGGCTGTCCTTTGTAAAGTATTGACGTTGTGAAGTGTTTTTTTGCTCTGTAGAAATAATCTGGTCGTTGAGCACTTTATTGGCGAGGTAAGTGATTATCTTTTGGTCTTTCTTTTTTTTTATATCCTCGTTTGGGATTTCTCCTTGTCTAAGGTGTTATGTCTTCTGTCAAGTTGTCTGTTGGTAAAAAAAAAAAAATGTTGATTTTTCTTTAGTAGTAGTAGTGCATATCCATCTATCTATCTATCGCGTTCACTTTGTATCTATCTATCTATCTATCTATCTATCTATCTATCTATGTCATTCTCTTTGTATCTATCTTATTCACTTCGTATCTATCTTATTCACTTCGTATCTATCTATCTATCTATCTTATTCACTTAGTATCTATCTCTCATTCTCTTCGTATCTATCTATCTATCTATCTATCTATCTATCTTATTCACTTAGTATCTATCTTATTCACTTCGTATCTGTCTATCTCTCATTCTGTCCGTATCTATCTATCTATCTATCTATCTATCTATCTGCATTATTATCCGTTTATATATTAAAGAGTAAATTTCAAGAAATCTTATTAAAGAAAAATGAACCCCCTAGATGGTAGGGAGAGCCACCGTTTAGCCCGGTGTGCCTATACCGCCTTGGCCACGAAGAGACAGACTTGTCAATGATCTGTCGAAGTTTTATATCTGTACGTAGAGAAGGAGCGCACTTTCGAATTCGGTGAATCCAGCGCATATTTAATAAAGGGGATATGCCTTTATTAAATTTTCTTATATGCGCTGGCCGGTAGACGAAATAAAGAGCTCCAAAAACAAGATAAGGGAGTGTCCTGCTAAACATATAAATTAATACAAATAAACCTACATGAAACATGGCTTCGTCGTCACTCACTAATTCATTCACATCCACCACACATACACACACAGAGACACACAACATACACACACACACACACACACACACACACACACACTCATATATATATATATATATATATATATAAGTAAGCAAATATATGGATATAGATCCGACAGTATGAAGAAAAATATACGGAAAAAACAAACAAAAATCCTAATATACAATTATGCTGTTTTAATGTTAATATAATGTCAACGTCGGAGGTTTCGGTGTAGTAGACCATCTTCAGGACATAGACCTGGCTTCTTTAATATTTCCCCTTTTCTAGCAAGATTAATGTTCGACAAACGTACATATAAGTTTTAGATTAAAATAAAATTCTTTTCATTTTTCATTCAAAATACTCTATTTTAGGAATACGTTTTCACAACATCGCCCACGTAACGCCGACGTGATCATATTGAAACGGAACGCTGATCTTGAAAAATTTCAGTAGTCTGTTTTGATTAGTCTTACTCTTATGTCCATCGTCTTTTCATGTTGAATTAAATATAGTCTAATGTTAATTATGTGTTATGAATATGTCCTGAAGATGGTCTACGAAGATGTGTCCGACGTTGACATTATATTAACATTAAAACAGCATAATTGCGTATTAGGATTTTTGTTTGTTTTTTCCGTATATTTTTCTTCATATATATATATATATATATATATATATATATATATATATATATATATATATTTAAGTTATGAAGAACTTGGTAATACGTATGGGTAATCCCAAGAAGGATGAAATCCTGAGAGCTCAATGTACATCCAGGTTGCGCATCTAAATGAATGTATGCATATATGGGATTTGCATGAGTATATATGTGATATATATAAGAAGAAAGCAAAATCTTTAATATTAGTCTCAAATATTACTCCATTTTAATTCGAAACCTAAACTTTAAGTAAGAAAGATTACGCATATAAAAATAATTACAAATTACATTCATAAATTAGATTAAAACTGATAAAGATGTTACCGTAAATGTTTTTACAATATTAAAATGTACGATCGGTCAGGTAAGCTGTTATAATTTAAATTTTTTTTAATATGTTCTCTATACATGTGTTAATAAATATAGTATTTAACTTTTTATAAACTATTTGTAAAAAAATTAAATATTTAAATTGATAGCTAGCATCATATTAATTTCTTCGTGTTTTTTTCGACATCTCAATTACTATCAAGTATTAAGATCTATTCTTTACATAAATTGCTAAAACCCAATTACAGCATCTTTCTCTTTACTTCCCTCTCCCTCTTCTTTCTTTTTCCTTTTTCCTTTTCTCTCTTCTCCCCTCCCATTTCAATATATCACTTCCGTTAAGTTAACCGTCTAAATAGGTCATGGTCTGGTCACTCCTCCTCCCCCAATACAAAGTATGTTTGTGAGAGATATGAAATTAATCCCTCCCTATACTCTACCATGTCTCTTTAACTACTCCTTTTACACTCTCTGTTAAATTACAAAATCTTACACTACCCATCAATTTTAATTTCATTTTTGGTTTCAATTCATTTTTGGAAGTGCTATCTGATGATCCGGCGTCCTTTAAAAGGGCTCTGCTGAAATAAATTATTATAATGGTACCTTAAAGTGGTCTGTTTTTCTTTTAATATATATATATATATATATATATATATATATATATATATATATATATATATATATGAAATGGACGAATATTTTCTGTGAAAATTTTTTGGACAATCATCCGGTATATGTTGTTCAATACTGTTTATTATAAACAGAGCATTTACTTAAATATTTGTATCTATAAAAAGAATGTATACACATAAAAATGTCTGAATATATATATGTTCAACACGCGTCAAGTTGGATTTGGTCGAGATCAAAACAAGCAAATAAAATGCGCGCAACATCACGACCTAACATGCGCAAATGAAATATTTGAGTGATCGTCTATAACGATTTTTACGAGCGCGTCAATAACGGCAAACGCGTTCAGAAAACTCTCATTTTTTTCATTTTTGGAAGTGCTATCTGATGATCCGGCGTCCTTTAAAAGGGCTCTGGTGAAATAAATTATTATAATGGTACCTTAAAGTGATCTGTTTTTCTTTAATATATATATATGTATATATTTTATTTATTAAAAAACATTTTTTATGTTTAACGTTCTTTTTATAGAAACAAGTATTTAAGTAAATGCTCTCTTTATAATAAACAGTATTAAATAACATTTACCGGACTGAATATCCGAGAAATTTTCATAGAAAATATCCGTCCTTGGACAGGATTCGAACCTGCATCCTATACGGAACTGTAATTTACGCTGACGTGCCTAACCGCTCGGCCATAAAGGACTGTTCGGTTGGCAAGGTCGAATTTACTGCTTATAAACTTCAATCTTCCATGAATCTCGTACATTCAAAACTGCTCATGGCGTATCAAATGTAAATAAATGACGTCATACATTAAGAAATGGACAAAGTCCGACAATTTATTTATTAAAGACATTTTTATGTTTAACTTTCTTTTTATAGATACAAATATTTAAGTAAATGCTCTGTTTATAATAAACAGTATTAAATAACATTTACCGGCCTGAATGTCCGAAAAATTTTCATAGAAAATATTCGTCCTTTGACAGGATTCGAACCTGCATCCTATACGGAACCGCCATTTACCCGGGCGTGCCTAACCGATTCGGCCACAAAGGAGCGTTCGGTTGGCAAGGTCTTATGCAGGTTCGAATCCTGTCAAAGGTCGAATATTTTCTATGATAATTTCTCGGACATTCAGGCCGGTAAATTTTATTTAATACTGTTTATTATAAACAGAGCATTTACTTAAGTACTTGTATCTATAAAAACAACGTTAAACATAAAAAATGTCTTTAATAAATAAATTGTCGGACTTTGTCCATTTCTTAATGTATGACGTATTTATTTACATTTGATACGCCATGAGCAGTTATGATTGTGCGAGATTCATTGAAGATTGAAGTTTATAAGCAGTAAATTCGACCTTGCCTACCGAACGATCCTTGGTGGCCGAGCTGTTAGGCACGTCAGCGTAAATGACGGTTCCGTATAGGATGCAGGTTCGAATCTTGTCCAAGGACGAATATTTTCTGTTCAGGCCGGTAAATGTTATTTAATACTGTTTATTATAAACAGAGCATTTACTTAAATACTTGTATCTATAAAAAGAACGTTAAACATAAAAAAATGTCTTTAATAAATAAAATTGTCGGACTTTGTCCATTTCTTAATATATATATATATAAAGTTTTTTGCATTAGTCAAAGAAAATATCAACAACAATAAAAATTAATCTGTAATATTAGCTCTAAAATGTTTTTCGACTCTATTAGTGAGAAAAAAAATTGAACATACTCACATCAATTTAAATTTAACTTTGTCTCCGTTTATTTATTTTCATTTTAAATCTCGAGTTGGCAATAACAATATAAACTATAATTTCAACTTTATATTTTTACGCAATGGTTATCATCGCAGGAAAGTTTCCATAAATAAACGATTTTCAATATTTTCAAGCCGTCAGACGACGTCCGGATTCGATTACATAGACGTATAACAACAACAACAACAGATAATAAAATAAAACAAAAGTTCTGACTGCAATTTAAGCTAACTTCAAAGAATATATAGAAGTTAACACGAAAGATCTTTTTTTTTTTCTTTTTCTTTGGACGTCTGATGAAATTATGATTCTATCAACTTCAATTAACTTAAAGTCTCACATATATATCAGAATAATGTTTCTGTCATATGAGAAAGTAACGTATTTAAATTTGTTTATCGTCTGTGATGGGCCAACATGGAATTGGGCTATTGATTGAGTTGTGGCTGTATAGATTAAAACAATGATTATTTTTTTTTATGTTGAACTCCTAATTCTGTATTAGTTTCAACACCAATCAGATAGAAAAAAAGTTTATTAATCTAATTTAACCGAAATAGTGATGCAAACAGCGTTATATACACAAAATTGTCGAAAAAATAGCCTATCCGGATGAGAAAATATTCTAAAATAGTTTTAATAGTCATTCAAGCATATATATCTTAGCAGGGGAGACAAACATTTGATTAAAGGTAGATAACGTAAGGGAATCTATACACAAAAAATTGTCTAAAAGACTACGAAATTTGTCAAACGGAAAAATCGCCATATACCGTCTGTTAGGGAATGCGGAGACTAGGCCAGGATGGCAAGCATTTGAAAAACTAATTCGTGGCCGTTCAATAATGACAGTGACGGATTGACTTTGTCTAAGTTTGTCATAAAAGACCAAAACGACACGAAGTCGGCAGAGGCCAGCAATAATTTTGAAACGTCGACACGCTTTCCGCACTCCGATTCCTTAGAGAGGCTAGGCTGCAGGTGGCGTAATATTAAGTCAACGAATGCCTTGAATTTTCCTTTCGGTTACCAACTGAATTTAAACTATTAAGTTACAAATTTACAATGAATTCGAAATAACTTTTTCCAGTTAAATTTTAGTTGCAATACATATTGCTTTACTGGGTATGTCAATGGCACTTACATGATAATAAATACTCATCTATCTATCTATCTATCTATCTATCTATCTATCTATCTATCCCATTCTCTTTGTATCTATCTATCTATCTATCTATCTATCTATCTATCTATCCCATTCTCTTTGTATCTATCTATCTATCTATCTATCTATCTATCTATCTATCTATCTATCTATCTATCTATCCCATTCTCTTTCTATCTATCTATCTATCTATCTCATTCTCTATCTATCTATCTATATATATATCTATCTATCTCATTTTCTTTCTATCTATCTATCTCATTCTCTATCTATCTATCTATCTATCTATCTATCTATCTATCCCATTCTCTTTGTATCTATCTATCTATCTATCTATCTATCTATCTATCTATCTATCTATCTATCTATCTATGTCTTGTGTGTACCAGTAAACTAAATCAAAGGAAGATATTTAATCGAGAAATTTTGCATAATCGCCCGCCCCAGCAAAAAATATAAAATAAAAATAAAATAAAATAAAAGTTTATACATATTTAATTAATCAAATAAGAAAAATGTCTGATAATAATGTCTACCAGACCTTAATGATGGTTTCGATCCCACCCGTTTGCGGACGCAGAAACGGCAGCCTGCTCTTATCAGACGATTCTTGTTAAATTTGCTTGTTACATCAATCGTGGCAGTCATAAAAATATCCTTCGTATTCTAATGCCACTGGTTAGTCTCACCTCCGACGATACTCCAGACGTAGTAGACTAGAGAATTCAAATAATACAACTGGGTAATATATGGTGAGGGTTATATGATCGTGATATTTTTCAGTCAGCTACTTGGGGCTTGTATTTACGCGCGTAGGGCATGATGATCGCGTTCAATGTCCCTGAAGCCAGATGCCAGGGAGCCCAATGACTGTCATCGCTGACGAGAGATTGGCGTACGTACATGCATATCCACGGAGAGATATCTCTCGATCCTCCTGTTCAGTTTGTGGTCCTGGTTGAAGTTCTCATTCATGGCGGAATGGAAAGAATGTTTGACTTCGTTTACGATGCACTTCGATTCGTTTGTTTGATCCGAGACTTGCGGGACTGCCACCTCTTGACACGTACGGCCAGTTCTCTCCTTCTACGCCACATCTGAGGATAGCCTATGCTACCATGCGCTGCCCGGCGATAGCCCTCCTTTCAGCATTCTTTCGCCTGTGTATTTCGCCCAAATTAATACTAGCAGATGAACTTTGTGAGAAATCGCTGCTAGTCCGGACACCATTCATAGACGAACGGAACACAATGTACCTGAAGCCAGATGCCAGGGAGCCCAATGACTCTCATCGCTGACGAGAGATTGGCGTACATACATGCGTGTAAGTTGCTAGTATCCACGGAGAGACCTCTCTATCCTTCTGTTCAGTTTGTGTTCCTGGTCGAAGTTCTCATTCATGGATGAATGGAAAGAATGTTTGACTTCGTTTACCATGAACTTCGATTCGTTTGTTTGATCCGGGACTTGCGGAACTGCCACCTCTTAACACGTACGGCTAAGTCTCTCATTCTGCGCCACGTTATGGTAGCATAGTCTATCTTAGGATAGTTGTCTCGTCATTCGCATGCAAATTATGGTCGGTCCTCGGCTGTATGAAGCAGGCGCATTTCTGAGCACTGAGCACTGAGTTTTTTGCTCGTGTGAAGGTCGGACGTGTGACACTGTTTTGTCGGTTACCCTCCTCGCGTTTCCTATTTGCCATTATCAGTTGAGTCGTTGATTTACAACCACAAGCTATTTCGGCAATGGACAAGTTCGATCTAACATTGATCCCTGAATTTGACGGCTCCCCCACGGGCCCGACTCTCGTCGAATGGGTTGAGAAGGCCGAACGTGTTTGCAGGATGTCCAAAATAAAAGAACCTGCACTGGTCATTCCACTGAGACTCACGAGGGGAGCCTGCGCCGTATATCAACAACTCGGGGACGATGCTGATCTAGAGGAGATCAAGAGTACCCTATATACGGCCTTTGGAATAAACCCCTTCATCGCTTGGAAACAGTTCGTCGGACGACGGCTCGAGCCGGGTGAGACGGTGGATGTCTACCTGGCCGATTTGCGAAAGCTGGCGGAGCAACGGACCGCATACTGGGATGCACTTTCTTGGCAGGACTTCCCGAGGACACCAGTCGGCTCCTGCGAGCGTCTTCAAGATTGGACACACTGGGAATTGACGAATTGCTAGCCAGGGCCCGAAACATTTTGAAAGACACGGAACAGGTCACGGCAGCTGCGAGAACGCCCGAGACACAGCGGGAGGGTCCTAAGTGCTACAAGTGCGGTGGACCAAACCATTTCTCTAGAGACTGCCGGAGCCGAAGTGACGTAGAAGGCGGGAGCAGCCGGCGGACACGAGCACGACTACGCTGCTATTGCTGCAACGAGTTAAGCCATGCAGCACAGGATTGCCCGGGAAACGCGTCCGGGGACAAGGTGCTGTCGCAACCCTTGCCCCCTCTCGGTCTGTAAATGCGGCACTGGCTGTTGTCAACGTGAGCGTTGAGGGTAAAGGATGTTCGGCGCTCGTCGACACTGGATGTTCCCGATCGATCGTCAGTGCGGATCGATGAGTGACATGGAGCAGTCATACGCTGCCCGGCGATAGCCCTCGTTCGGCATTCTTTCGGACACAATCCAGAGAGGCACGGAACACATGTTCCAAGGATTGAAATCACAACTGCTAAACACTGACCCGTCTATTTTTTTTGTTTTAAAAAAAAACTTTTTAAAAATATACTAATATTTAACCAATGCCAGGACAAAGAGTCAATCAAGATAGATGCTATGAGAGTAAGGAAACGCAAGAAAATGAAGTTTTTGTTTCAGGTTTCAATTGATAGGTTAGGTGTTTATTATGTAAAAGACGATTTAGGTGACACGTATCGAAAATATATTTATTTGGGATAAAATCCTTTAACGCAGGTTTTCTCACTCTGACAGACATCACCCACCGGTGAGCGTGTTCAAATTTTGGGCGGACAATTGAGCAAGATAGGGTGGGGGATTGGAATTTTATTTTGTGGTGGGCATATAGGATTTTGTGTAAGAAGAAGTTTATTTACATTGCTTGGACTGTTGTCCTCATCTTTATTGTCACGTTCACAACGTTTCGGTCGTTGTACGCTCCGGCCTTCTTCAGGTGGTTGGAATTTCGAACTGAACCCTTTATTTCGCCTTCTGGTGTAGATTGTTCTAGTTTCACGTGCCATGCCTCCTCCAGAAGTTTCAGTTATCTCTCTTTTAGCTCAACGCCCCAATTTTTCGTTTACCACTGCCGTAGCTAGGTATTGAACTCACAACACTTTCGGTCAAATCACTGGATCCAACCAACGTTTTTATCCACTGAGTCATATGGGATAAACGTCTCAGTAACTTAATGCCTCAGTAACCATCTTTTACCATTAAGTTTATAAGTCCTCAAAATTCATACACTGATGTCTTCAAGGACACAGGGCCCAGAGTCTGGAAAAATTTTCAAAGGAGATATACAAAGAACCCGTAAAAAAAGCAAACAAATAGAATTATTTACATTATTCGGACTCTTTGTCGCCATATTTATTACAACGTTTCGGTCGTTGTACGCTCCGGCCTTCTTCAGGTTGTTGGTAAAAAACAAGCAATGATAACAGCAAAAATTGCAATATGAGCACTGTTAAAAAAGGTTGCTAAAGACATTAGGTCTATAATACCCAGAAATTCATACCCAGATGTCCTCAAGGACACATGGCGCAGTGGATAAAGGCGTTAGTTTGATCCAGCGACAGTGTGAGTTCGATACCCGGTTAAGGCAGTGGGAAAATTAACAGGAGATAACTGATAACTGGCATCCATCAAGGATGGCACAGTTCGACATTCCAACCACCTGACCGGAGAGTACAACGGCCGAGAAAGATGAGTACAACGGCGAGAAAGATGAGGACAATAGTCCGAATAATGTAAATAATGTACATAATACCTCATCTCAGAAATATTGAGAAACAAATAAAAATAAACCAACAGGAGGCTAAAATCGAATAACTGGATAACGTCTAGCCGGGTAAGTACCAAGATAGTTGGCCGCGTGGGAATACCAGGAACTGTAAGCTTTGGTGTGCGGGTGGTGTAATGAATAACGACCCGGAATTGGTAATCAAAGAACCGAGTTCCAATTCCAGTTGTGTTCTTTATATTCACTCACGTACAAATACTTTTCGGAAAGGTATGAATGAACCTCCTCTCCCTAGCTATGGGTTAATTATTAAGACGTGTATCACTAAAATCATTATTATCTGAAATAACTTGTAATGGGTTGATAAGCTGCAGAAAACTAATGGATAATTCAATTCCGAAGCATTAAGAAATGTACAAAACTCTTAGGATATCAAATTTACTCCCGGAACATAATCATCTTCTGTATCAGTCAGTAAGAAATCGGGTTAAGTGGTAATACCTATTCGACTTTAATCACCTCAGACTTAATAGACGAAAGACACATATCATTAAAATGAGCACAAACCCCTCAAGATTCCAAATTTATTCTGAAAACATAATCACCTTCAATGTAAATCACGGTAGGAGATCGGTTAAATGGTAATGCCTATTTGTCCTTAATTACAACAGACTTAAGAGCAGAAACACACAAGGAATACCAAAATGGTTACAAAAATCAAATATTTTCAAATCTAGACTTCGACATAACCTCCTCTCTTTTCTCTCTGACTCATCTGAAAATTGCAGAATATACAAAATCAATCCTACGCCAAGGATTTGCAAGGCAAATTGATTGGATACTAATTTGCGACGCTCCTCTCTCTCTCTCTCTCTCTCGTTCTCATTCTTTCTCACATCCAAGCGACCGTGCATAGACAAACGTACATACGTATGCAAGAGAAACGCATCTGCTTCATCGTCAAAGATCTGTTCGAAATTTGCAACAATCGTCATTCTACAATAACTCTATCAGTTGCCTTGGAAAACAAGAATAGAGCAGCGCTTACGTCACGTGATATCCGCCATTTCAAAGAAACGACGGATACACAAGATAAAAATAAAAAATGGCCCATTAAAAAAAAATATATGCGCAAACGAACATACGTTTAACGAACAAAATAGAAAATAAAAAAAAAAATGGAATAAATTTGAAATAGAATGAAAATGAAAAGAAAAGGACATATTCACTTTTTAAATCGTAAAGCCAACTCAAAAACTATTAAAAAACACACACACAAGATGTCAGATACAATTTCTCGTCTAAAAAACGACAGTTTGTGAACAAAATGTATTTGGTTGTACCACATAAAATGTCGGATATTGACAGTGCAAAAAATAAAACATTATTTAAAAAAAAAAAATAGAAAAGTTAATGTTTTTCAATTGTCTGAATTTCTCAGATGTAAATGAATTCGTTTTTAATTTAAACTATTTTATCTGGCGTCTTATTTTTAATAATCTCCATCTAAGACAAGGCCCAAGAGTCACTCAAAGTAGAGGGATAATGAAGGCGGTTGTTGCGTGAGCAACAATGGCCGCAGTTTACGAGGATAAGCGTGTAAAACAATGGTTCACTTGAAGAGGATAAGATTTTAGGGGTCGGGAAAGCATCCTTCTCGAATTCTGTTCCTCAAATTAACAGTTGGCTATCTAACAATCATTTCACCACAAACAAGGCAATAAATCCACTAAGACGCACGGGGGGGTTACTGAGAATTAGAGACTATCAGAAAAACAAAAACACGTCCAGAAACGAAAAGAATTATAAGAACACAAGAAAAATTAAATAAAAAAAAGTACCTTTTCAGTTATTTTTAATAAAATTTATATATATATATATATATATATATATATATATATATATATATATATATGTAAGTATGTAAGCGGACACTGACGTCAATACCTAGAGACGAATGTCAGAATGCGTTCAAGGATGAAACAGACTATCGCCACTCGGTTTTGATCACAACGTCCGAATTTATATCTATAGATATATAACAGTCTGTCTGTCTGTGTGTTACCTTCACACTCGAGATCCATCCAACCGATTTTCAACAAACTTGGCACATACATTGCATAATGTAAGAGGTAGCGTAAAAACATCGATAATTTAAAAATAATCAATAATCGATAAAGCCGATGAAAAATTGATGAATTGAACTATTTTTTCCGGTCAAGTTTTGATCAACCTCGGTATGTCGTTTACTTACCTCATGACGAGCTCAACGATACCTCATCTGTATTTCTACGCTGCTGGGTTTAGGGAAAAATCGCGAAAAACAAAAACAATCGATTTCAACACTAATCGATTTCAACACTAATCGATTTCAACACTAATCGATTTCAACACAAATTTTAAACTAAAAACTCGCTCAGTTTTCAAACAATCTAATACAACTTTCACTCAATTGTAGCCAACAGTAAGTTGATTGTTTAACATTCATTTAAAAGTGAAAAACCCGCGTTAATAGCGAAAAATGGCGATTTTTACTAGTATCTTTCTTATTTTTTCTTGATCTTTCAATCAATTTTCATCAAACTTAACAATTGCTTTATAGTTATATCCTCTTTTACATCCCTGGTAGCACACTGACAAATTGAATTTCAAAAACTCTAAAATAACTAACTTTGACTGAATAAATACAAACTACTTCTGTTATATCAATAACTGCATTAATTTAAAATATTTTTTAATGAAAGTATTTTAAAGTAATTGAAAAAGATAGACTCTCTTACATGTAAACATGATGCTGCTTTGCTCCATTCAAAATGAACGCTTTTTCTGATCGACCAGCTAGGTATTTCAGCTAGTTTTATATATATATATATATATATATATTAAAGAGATTTTTTATGTTTAACGTTTTTTTTATAGATACAAGTATTTAAGTAAATGCTATGTTTATAATAAACAGTATTAAATAACATTTACCGGCCCGAATGTCTGAGAAATTTTCATAGAAAATATTCGTCCTTTGAAAGGATTCGAACCTACATCCTATACGGAACCGCCATTTAGCCGGGCGTGCCTAACCGCTCAGCCACTAAGGATCGTTCGGTTGGCAAGGTCGAATTTACTGCTTATAAACTTCAATCTTCCATGAATCTCGCACATTCATAACTGCTCATGGCGTATCAAATGTAAACAAATGACGTCATACATTAAGAAATGGACAAAGTCCGACAATTTATTTATTAAAGACATTTTTTATGTCTTACGTTCTTTTTATAGATACAAGTATTTAAGTAAATGCTCTGTTTATAATAAACAGTATTAAATAACTTTGTGTTCACTTTCATATTTTGTGTTTCATTTTTTATTCTTCTCTAAATGTTATATGTAGCTCTATACTGTCTAGCAAAAGGCATGAATAAACTGGAATTGTTGTAGAGGAAATAAATAATTACTGTCTGAATTTCTGCAATGTCAAGTTATTATTATGCTATTTATACGCGGACTATTGTCCTCATCTTTGCTGTTGAAATACATAGTCTGTCCTCGGTTTTAGAAACATTCAATTTGGAGTAAGAAGTATCAGCTGCTTCGGGATGATGTCCTTGTTTTTGTGGGTCACGGACATGTCGTCTCTTCGAATCCCAATGTGTTTTTCCTTTTAATCGCTCCAATTCTGTTCCTTAGTCAATTTCACATTTCTGAACGACAAATGCAAGGAGTTCATTAGAAGCATCTTCAAATGTTCTTTTCGATTAGATTTTAAATAACAATAAATGACGATACGTTACACGTCTCAAGTGTTAGTTTGTCATTATGATACAAATGCATTTTTAGAATTGAATGAATTATACAGAATGACGTTTTTGGATGGAATGAATTATAATTTGACTGAGTTTTAGAACTGAATGAATTATAATTTGGATGTATTTTTAGAATCGAATAAATTACAATTTGAATGAAGAATTGGATGAATTATAATTTCAATGCATTTTTAGAATTGAATGAATTATATTTTGAATGGATTTTTTAATCGAGTGAATTATAATTTGAATAAAGTTTTAGAATGAAATGAATTATAATTTGAAGGAATTTTAGAATTGAATGAATTAAAATTTGAAGGAATTTTAGAATCGAATGAATTAAAATTATGTTTTACAATTAAATGAATTATAATTTGGATAAAGTTTTAGAATTGAATGAAGTTTTAGAACTGAATGAATTATAACTCGAATGAATTTTAGAACTGAATGAATTGTAGTTTTTATGCATTTTCGGAATTGAATGAATTCTAATTTGAATGAAGTTTTAGAAATTTGTATGAAATCAATTTTCAGATTTCAATATTCATTTACTTAGAATTGAATTTTTTCTAGAGAGTTAAATAAGCAAATCTAATACATATATATATATTATTTACATATATATATATATATATTATTTACATTATTCGGACTATTGTCTTCATCTTTGTCGCCATATTTATTACAACGTTTCGGCCTTCTGCAGGTGGTTGGAATGTCGAACTGAACTCTTTATTTCGCTCACTGGGGTAGATTGTTCTAGTTCCACGTGACATGCTTGATGGATGTCAGTTATCTCCTGCTAATTTCCCTCTGAATGTTCTCCACTGCCTTAACCGGGTATTGAACTCACACTCTTTCGGTCTCTCACTGGATCGAACCAACGCCTTTATCCATTGGGCCATGTCTCCTTGAGGACATCTGGGTAAAAATTTCTGGGTATTATAAACCATTTTTACTAGTGCTCATATTGCAATTTTGCTGTTATCATTGAATGCTTTTACCAGAGCTCATATTGCAACTTTGTTGTTGTTATTGCTTTTCTCTGGCACTCCTTATTACCGGTTCCCATATTGTATTTATTTCTATGCTTAGTCAGCTCAGGAGATTTTTGTGGCCTAGCATATGTGCTGATTCCTTAAGTTTACGAATTTTCCAATGGTGTTCCTTGTCTATGATCTCAACATGATCCCACAGGGGACGGTGATCTCCCTTCTCTCTCCATATGTGATCAGCCACGCCTGATTTTTCTACTTCCCCTTGCGTTACAGCTTTCTGGTGTTCTTGAAGCCTTACCTTGAGGGGGCGGCCTGTCTCTCCTTTATATTCCTTTCCGCAGCTGCACGGAATAGCGTACACACAGTCTTTAGTCATGTTCTCCTCTATGGGGGGTCTTACTCGGGAGAGATATCCGCGAAGTGTCGTCAAGCTTTTGAAGGTTGTCCTGATGTTATATGGACCGCAGAACCTTTGTATTTTCTCTGATAACCCCTTCACATAAGGCAGGCAGACTGTTTTCTGAATGTTGTTGTCCTCCTCCTCTTGTACCCGCCTATCCCAGTTTTTTGGGGCTGATGCCATGTACCCAGGGTAGTTGTTACGTTGTAGGGTACTACTTATACTGACCAATTCTTTATCTAACGTCTCTGGGTCGCCACTTAAGACTTTTGCTCGGTGTTGTAAGTAACGGACGATCTCTTTACGCTGTATGGATTGTGGGATTTGAAATTGAGGTACTGTCGGGTGAATGTTGGTTTAAGGTATACGGATGTCTTAAACCCATGCTCTGTTCGAGATATTAGAACATCCAGGAATGGGAGTTTGTTGTTACTCTCTTTCTCCATTGTGGACTGTATCGAAGGTCTTATTGAGTTCACATGTTCCAGAACCTGAATATCTTCCTGGTGTATATATGTATGTATGTATATTTAGGCAGCAATCCTTCTTTCATGCACATTACATTGAATACGGTAGACAAGGTGCTTTTATTAAGTCTTTTATACAATTTCTCATGCGATCTAATTATTTTTTTCAGATGATAAATTATATAAAATCTGTCCGAATGTTCTTTTTATCCGTTTTCAAGGATTAAATATTTTAACTGTTAAATAAGAAATAGTTTGTTGCATGTATGTTTTAACAAATGCTTTCATTTTTCAAAACACGGTCAAGATATTGTGTCCATGTTCATAGTTGATATTATTAAGGTTTTTTTTGTTCTTATTAATAAGGCTTTCATTATTTTTAGCCTTTTTTTGCATGTAGATGATGCTATTATATTTGTGTTGTCAACAAGTATGTTACGAATAGGGTCCGATAGGTCTGCATGAATATTTAAATGAGATGTAATTGAGCTATGGTCAGAAAGGTGTAGAGTGAGTATGCGTGTCAAACATGTTGTAGTGTGGCCTATATAATTATTTACAAATTTTGATTGATCAGGAATACAATTCCTTAATCGGCATTTATTTAACTGTTAAAATATTTAATCCTTGAAAATGGCTAAATGTATAGGCGAAAGCGCTCGCATAAAAAGAACCTTTGGGAAGTTTTTATATAATTTATCATCTGAAAAAAAAAATGATTAGATCGCATGAGAAATTGTATAAAAAACTAAACAAAAGCACCTTGTCAGTCGTATTCAATGATATGTGCATATATATATATATATATATATATATATATATATATATATATATATATATATATATGATTCCAACGCTATATAAGAGTTTGCATGTTTCAAAACAAGAGCCGAAAACTTCAATATTCAATATAATTATTTGAATTAAATTGAATTAAAGTACCAAGCTCTGTTCCATCTTCAAGCGAAATATTTTAATTCAAATAATTATATTAAAGTTTTCGGCTCTTGTTTTGAAACATGAGAACTATTATGTAGCGTGTTGGAATCATATTTTTAAATAAATAATTATATTTAGACTCTACTTTTGTATCGAGCACTATTTTTTAAAAATAATAGCAAAAATACTAAAGAACTTTGGATTATTTACCTAACGAGTTCTTTCCTATTTTCTATAAATTTTTACACACACACACACACACACACATACACACACACATACAAATATATATATATATATATATATATATATATATATATATATATATATAATGATCAAAATGAATTGATTCAAATTGATCGATTTATGGATTGACTAACTAATGGGAAAAGATCGTTACGATCTGTCTAAAACAGAGCGTTACAAAGCATAGCGAATATGTTGCACAAGGTCAAGATATATGGAGCACTCAGAGAGGAACGAACTCACTAGTCAGTCGTAATTTATCTCGAGAGAAAAACTTGCTCACCATTAATCCCCATCGAAGTGCCCAGCTGATAAATATAAGGTTGGTGCAAAAATAATTACGTAATAATGTCGTTTTTTGACGTTAAAAAATACGTCAAAAAACGACATTGTTACGTCATTATTTTTGCACCAACCTAATAGATGGGAATTTTGAAGCGATTAATGATTTTTTTTAGTCCGATATAATTTAATATTACAACTAGGAATCCGTTTATATCGCGAGATCAATGTAGCCTCATATTTGGACAAAATTGAGTCCTTTGGTGTTGAAACTGGAGTGTACTTTCCAGGTCGCCGGCCTAGGCGATGGCATTTGGAAGCTGTGTGATGCCCAGATTACATGTTACCACTCTCGGCCTTTCCGACCAGATCCAAATGAATACAGGGCTGGACGGCTTCGCTGCTGGAGTTGTCGTAAAGTTTTCAATGTTGACCATATATATATATATATATATATATATATATATATATATATATATATATGTGTGTGTGTGTGTGTGTATTTATATGTCTGTGTATGTATGTATATATATATGTGTGTGTATGTATATCTGTGTATGTATGTCTAGCGTTGTTTTCCCTTTCACTTTCCCTCTATTCGACCCGTGAGTATCAGATTCTCCACGTCCACCTTCCTCATTATGTGTCCCAGAAACTTCAGTTGCCTTTTCCTGGTGTTAAGTATAAACCTCCTTCTTGTTTGCAACCTCTCTGTGACCTCATCGTTGCCCACACGTTCGGTCCATGATATCCTTAGCATCCTTCTGTAGAACCAGATCTCTTTCGCTTCGTGTTTCTTCTTCATTTTTTGAGGAAATCGCCCAACATCGCCATAAAGAAGGACAGATGTAACGTAACAGCTCACTATTCCTTTCTTTGTTATGAAAGAAATCTTCCTGACTCGCAAAACTCTGTCCAGCTTAGCCATCCCAATACGTCTACGGATCTCAGTGTCGCACTTACCGTCTTCTGTCAAAACGCTTCCCAGATATTTAAACTTCCGCATCAGCTTCATTCTAGTGTTCCTGACCTTCAAATCGCATTTAGGGCTCCTATGTAAAATTATTGCTCCTATAGGATAGTCACTAGCATCTGAAGCCAATACAATTTCTGCTTTTGGATAATTGTCCGTTAATGATAAGTCAAATGTTAGTATTTTCTTCCTAACTTCAAACGCATTCTGACATTTATCAGAACTTGTTCCACTTTAAACCTTTTTGAAGCAAATTTTTCAGTGGATCTCTCAAATTCTGCATATTAGGTATATAGATTTGATAATACTTTGCTTGTCCCCAAAACTGTTTGTAACCTAATTGTTATGGTCCGGCTCCTTGTACCAAGGTCGAACCAATAAAGAACTCGAATACGGATATGGAATAACACAGATATATTACAAACAAGAATATATACAGAGAAGTAGAAAGTGTTAGTACGAACAATCAGGTTTAGTAGTAATTGTCTGAACACGACTCTGTTTCGGTCTGCCTCTGACTCGCTCTGACTGACTGACAGACTCCTGACGGACTTCACTCTAGACTTCAGACTGAACGGTATTTAGGCACATTCCCACGAGGGCATCATGTGACACAAGGCCAGTTTAACGTGGGATCACCGAGCCCGTGAGCTCGGCCAAAAATATGCCTTTTGAACCCGTATAAACGGGTTCAGGGTCGGTTTACCTCCCCGAAAGAGATCCCGCCCTTCGGCGTAGCCTCCCTCGGGTTACTCCCCGCCCGAAGGCAGAGAGTTCAACCGATCAGCCAGTCAGCTGGTCGTCTGACTTCGGGCTGAACGGTATTTAGTCACCCCCACTCGTGGGCGTCATGTGGCACAAGGCCGGTTTAACGTGGGATCTCCGAACCAGTGGACTCGGTCAAAAATATGCCCTTTGGACCCGTATAAACGGGTTCAGGGTCGTTTTACCTCGCCGAAAGAGATTCCGCCCTTCGGCGTAGCCTCGTTCGGGTTCCTCCCCGACCGAAGGCCAGTTTAACGTGGGGTTTCTGAGCCCGTGGGCTCGGGCATAAATATGCCCTTTGAACCCGTATAAACGGGTTCAGGGTCGGTCTACCACCCCTTCGGCGTAGCCTCCTTCGTGTTCCTCCCCGCCCGTAGGCAGCTGGTTTAACCGATCAGCCGATCAGCCGGTCGCCTGACTTCGGACTGAACTCCCTGCTTCCTCTTGAGGCGCAGTATTTATTACGTATGGAATAGTCAGTTATGTTATTATGGGTAAGGTCCCCTAACAGCTTGCATACACTTTAAATTAATATATCGTCTATATAAGTAAGTGTGAAATCACAATTTGCCAGCATAGTATCCATAGGTTGTTGGAATATATCTGGATATATATCTTTTATCCCAAAAGGACGTCTGTTGAACTTATATAATCTGTTTTGCGTATTTACAGTTACTATCTCTGAACATTCTTCTTCAACCTATATTTACAAATACGTTTTAGAAACATTCAACTTCGAAAACATTTTTCCATCTTTACAAAAACTTCCTCCGGACTTGGTAATGGGTAGTTATGGGTTCCTAAACATTTGTCTAACTCTGTCGAAAAATCAGCACAGTCACGAATTTTATTTATTTATTTTACATACACTGCTGGTACTGCTCATTTTGAATGATCAATCTTTTTAATTACACCTATTTTTTTCAAGTTTGTCTAATTATTCGTCGAATTGATCCACTGTTGCAAATTGTACACTACGTTTCGGTTTAAACACTGGTGTCGAAACCTTTTTTACTTTAAATTTAGATTTGACAACTACCCAATTCATATGACAGAACATCTGGAAAACATGTTTTTCAATTCTTTCTTTGAATTTTTACAGTTTTTTTTTAATTTTTAGCTTCTTAACTTACATTTTTGCAATAAGAATTTATAGGTAAATCGCACAACTCAAATAATTCCATACAGTCAGTAGCGAATAAGTTTGTAGCATTTTTTAATACATAAACTTAATAAACATTAGCTTTTATATACTTGTTACAAAGTGAAATGTTACACGTCATTTCACCAATAAAAAATGATTTTTTTACCTGAAACGCCACATGCGATTTTCGAACTTCTTTTTAGTAGAGGTTTTCCGTTTGCTTTCCATTTGGCTTCGTTGATTATTGTGATATCACTACCAGTGTCTAGTTGCATTTAGTACATCCACCTTATTAATATTCACATACAAAAAAATTATTTGGTTTTCTGTAATTATTTTTCCGTCGTAACGCTGTGTATGAATTTTTTTTCTATGAGAACATTTATTCGTACAGTGAGATTATTTATGACCTCTTTTCCACACTTGTAGAACTTTGAATCCTTAAAGAGACAGTCGTCTCAAAGACGTAACCTTCCACATATAAAACATGGATTAATTTTTCTGTTTTCATATTTTTCTTTTATCTTTTATGTATGGGCATTCCTTTTCTTCACTTTCCTACGTATCGCATCTTAGATTTATGATTCTCTGACATTCGTTTGATATTTCTTGTAGCGTTAGTTTTTTGGGTTATATGTTTTTATCCTCTTCAAGTTTTGTTATAATTCTAGCACGTATTTCTACAGGTTTTTTTTTTCGCCGTTAACCCTTGAACGAAAATTAACCTTTTTTTAAAACTTATCCAGAGTCAGTTCGTTTGATTTGAATCTTTCATGCTGCTTGTTAAAGATTTCATCATATGTGACAAAATCTTCATCTTCTTTTTATCGTCAGATTCGTACAACTTCCAACGAGTATTGGATAACGAACAATTCTCGGTAAAACATTTTAGGATATTTAATGTTTCTTCAAAGGAAATTTATCCTATTTTTATAGTACAGTATGTTTTACTGGTGCTAATTTTCTCAACCAAAATCTTTTTTTTTTCGTCTTCGCACTCATTGCATTCTTATCTGATATCTGAAAATGCACTCGTATCTTCTAAAATAAGCAGAAAAGGTAATTCCATCTGAATTGTATGGGAATTCAGCTATGGTATTTGCCGGCGCGTCGGGAGTGATGGAATTTGGGAAATTCTCCGTTTTCAATGAAATTTTGGTGTCGTTTCTGGAGTTCTACAACTGCTGTTGTTATTTTTACCACTTGGGCTAATAATTCTTCCATATTTGAAGAATATCTGTTTTTTTTCCATCTTTCCCATTTCTGTTTTTTTTAAACACCCTAAAGAAAAAAAAATAATTAAACCAAGGTGGTTCTAATTTCCCATTGCCACTGTTATCATATATGCACCGAGAGCAAAAAGTACTTTTTCTTAGTCTGTAGGAGATTTGATTCCTCGTCGCCAATGTTTCAACTCATTCCTCGCGGTTATAATTTATTATGTCTTGCTTAGGTTACTCGCCGTGACGTCATTGGAATTTTCCCCGACTGACTCCAACAGACGTCTACTGACTCACTTTGATTTCTATATTTAATATTCGTCTTGGCTAGTTCATTTGTTTTACCGGGGGTGTCTTATTTA
This sequence comes from Acanthosepion lycidas, assembly GCA_963932145.1. Classification (NCBI taxonomy): domain Eukaryota; kingdom Metazoa; phylum Mollusca; class Cephalopoda; order Sepiida; family Sepiidae; genus Acanthosepion; species Acanthosepion lycidas. The sequence goes on along the minus strand of OZ010608.1, from coordinate 47,771,160 downwards.
ATCTACAACAGATATAAACAAACTGTCAGATAGATAGATAGATAGATAGATAGATAGATAGATAGATAGATAGATAGATAGATAGATAGATCGATCGAGAGAGGAGAGAGAGAAATGAAGGTAGAGTTGAAGAGACTGCTATAGAGAAATATTAATCGTCTGATAGATATGAATAGATTAATATAATTAGTTAGAAAAAAAGATGAAATAACTTAGATACATAGATAGATACATAGATAGATAGATATGAAAAGAGAGAGATAGATAGATCAAGAGAGAGAAATAAAGGTAGAGTTGAAGAGACTGCGATAGATATATAGATAGATAGATAGATATCGTCTCAAATAGATATGGACAGATTTAGATAGATAGATAGATAGATAGATAGATAGATAGATAGATATGAAAATACTGGAGAAGATAGATAGATACATAGATATATATGAATAGTCTGATAGATATGAATAGCTGATAGATAGATAGATAAATAGATAGATAGATATGAAAAGACTGCAGAATATAGATAGATAGATAGATAAATAGATAGATAGATAGATAGATATATCGAGAGATAGGTAGATAGATAGATATCGTCTAAAATAGATATGGACAGATTTAGATAGGTAGATAGATAGATCGAAAGAGAGAGAGAGAGAGAGAGAATACAGAGATATGAAGAGACTGGAGAAGATAGATAGATAGATAGATAGATAGATAGATAGATAGATAGATAGATAGATATCGTCTCAAATAGATATGGGCAGATTTAGATAGATAGGTAGATAGATAGATCGAAAGAGAGAGAGAGAGAGAGAGAATACAGAGATTGCGATAGATAGATATGAAAAGTCTGATAGATATGAATAGCTTAAGATAGATACATAGATAGATTGATAGATAGAAAGTAAGAAAGAAAGAAAGAAAGAAAGAAAGAAAGCGAGAGAGAAAAATATAGAGATTGCAATAGATAGATATGACACGTCTGATATGAATAGCTTCAGATAGATAAATACATAGATATCTTCTGGAATAGACATGGGCAGATTTAGATAGATAGATAGATATGAACAGACTAAGATAGATAGATAGATAGATAGATAGATAGATAGATAGATAGATAGATAGATATGAAGAGACTGGAGAAGATAGATAGATAGATAGATAGATAGATAGATAGATAGATAGATAGATATGAAGAGACTGGAGAAGATAGATAGATAGATAGATAGATAGATAGATAGATAGATAGATAGATAGATAGATAGATATGAAGAGACTGGAGAAGATAGATAGATAGATATGAAGAGACTGGAGAAGATAGATAGATAGATAGATAGATAGATAGATAGATAGATAGATAGATAGATAGATAGATATGAAGAGACTGGAGAAGATAGATAGATAGATAGATAGATAGATAGATAGATAGATAGATAGATAGATAGATAGATAGATAGATAGATATGAAAAGACTGGAGAAGATAGATAGATAGATAGATAGATAGATAGATAGATAGATAGATAGATAGATAGATAGATAGAAAGAAAGAAAGAAAGAAAGAAAGAAAGAAATGACATGAATTGAATTAAAGGAAAAATACTGCGCGCTAAAAATTCCATTCAAATAACTCATTAGTCAAATACGCCAAGAACGTGTAAATTGTTATAAAGAATCTTTTTTTTTATTATTATTTGTTATTTTTTGTAAAGTTCTCTTTTGAAAATCTTCGGAGAAGTAATCTAAAATAACGTTCTCTTCAGTAACTTAATTACCCGTATTTAGTTCGTGTCTGTCGACTTCGCTTAACTTTGATGCGATTTGCCCAGTTGATAATTTCATGTGTTGACGCGTTTAATGACGAAAGGTTGCTCAGTCTTTTCTCCTTTTTTTCCCCCTGCATTCACATATTTACTCTTAGGATTTTCGCGCAACACATAGACGGATGAAAGAGCGCAAAAGAAGACACTGTTTAAGAAAAAATACTTGAAAAAAAGAATGCTAGAATACCACTTTCTTTTTTGACTTGTTGATCTAAAGATAGAGAGCTGATCTTAAGCTATATATATCTATCATACGATTCATATCTATCTATCTATCTATCTATCTATCTTAAGCTATTTATATCTATCATACGATTCATATCTATCTATCTATCTATGCAATCATACGTTTCATATCTATCTATCTATCTTCTTTCTGTTAATGCATATCTATCTATCTATCTATCTATCTATCTATCTATCTATCTATCTATCTATCTATCACACTCTCGTCGACTCTTTCCTTTTTCTTTCTTTCTCTCTCTCTCTCCCTCTCTCTCTCTCTCTCTATATATATATATATATATATATATATATCGCACTCTGTTCAACTGTCTTTTTTTCTTTCTCTCTTGATCTATCTATCTATCTATCTATCTATCTATCTATCTATCTATCTATCTATCTATCTATCTATCTCTCTTCATATCTCCCTCTATTTATCTTAAACTATTCATATCTATCAGCCGATTTATATCTATCTATCTATCTATCTATCTATCTATCTATCTATCTATCTCAGTCTCTTCATATCTACCTCTATTTATCTTAAACTATTCATATCTATCTATCTATCTATCTATCTATCTATCTATCTATCTATCTATCTATCTGATTTTCTACATCTACCTATTTTCTTCCTCCACGTTCCTTTTCTTCTTCCTCATATCTTTAGCTATTACTCTTCTTTTCCTGAATGACATCATCTCTTTTTCTCGTCACCTTTTTGTTTTCTCCCTTCTCTTCTCTCTAAAATGATTTTCGTTCATTAACCAGAAATGAAATCCACCATTTTTATTGGCACTGTTATTATTAAAAGAAAAACAAAAGAAAACCAGGTTTTACACACAACTGTTGATTATCACAAATAATATTAAGATTGAACATGTGAAAACTTGTTTAAAATGGAAAAAAGATTATGCCAATTGTTGAGTGTGACGGGAAATGTTTCAAACAATATGGCATATCAGTAGTGCGGCAATCGATCTTTATTTTATCTTACCGAAACAATAGTCGATGTCAGGTAATTTATAAATGTGCGCATGCGCCGCCTTTCAATCTCGAGTAATAATAATCAAAAAAAGATGGCGTTAAAATAATACCTGTTCAACATTAAGAGAAGACATTTTGAAAACAGGTACATTTGAAGAATATGAATAATTAGTTGAGTAAGCATATGTGATCTATCTATCTATCTATCTATCTATCTATCTATCTATCTATCTATCTATCTATCTATCTATCACACTCCCTTCAACTCTTTTTTTTCTATCTATATATCTATTGTATTCTCTTTCTTTCTCTCGTTCTTTCTTTCTTTCTTTCTTTCTTTCTTTCTTTCTTTCTTTCTTTCTTTCTCTCTCTCTCTCTCTCTCTATATATATATATATATATATATATATATATATATATATATCGCTATTTTACTTTTTCTCTTGATCTATCTATCAATCCCAGTCTGTTCCTATCTATCTATCTATCTATCTATCTATCTATCTATCTATCTATCTATCTATCTATCTATCTATCTATCCCAGTTTCTTCATATCTATCTATCTATCTATCTATCTATCTATCTATCTATCTATCTATCTATCTATCTATCTATCCCAGTTTCTTCATATCTATCTATCTATCTATCTATCTATCTATCTATCTATCTATCTATCTATCTAAATAATCTGTTCCTGTCTATTTTATAAAATCATATTTATCATAAAATAATAATGCAATAAAAATATGAATTTTTTTTTAAATTAGAAAAAACCTTTAATTGCTTTTATAAATAAAATTTGTTAAGTGCACTATTTTCTTAAGAAAAACAAACTTTTCAATGAATAATGAATTTTTACAAGAATTGTTGTCCTTTTTTAATAATTTAAATCGTTTAAAATTCTGCATTCATTCAATCCACTTAGGTGAGAATAAGTTGAAACTATATTTACGAATCAAAAATTGAAAAGCTTAATGAAGAGTCGTTTTGCGCCAAGATTATTAAAATAATTTAAAAAAAAAATTAGTGTATAAGCGTTCTCATTTTTGGAAGTATGGTAGCCTATAGATGACATTATTATTGGGAGATAACGTGTTTAAAGAATCGCCCTCCATTTCCCTGAATATGTTACGTATTGTTAAAGGTATTGGATAAAAATAATATAAGTGAAAACATTTATGTAATTAATAATAAAAATTAAATACTATGAAAATTAAATAATTATAATAACATTAACATTTCATGACCATCATGATAACAATTAATAATAAAGAATAAAATTGTTGTAGCTTACCTACAGACGATAATGGGTATTCACCTATTCCCATAAGTACGGTAGTGAATACTGTATGTTTGTCTGCAGTTGGAGATTCGTCTCCAGCTGTGCTGGTCTAACTCTCTGCCTCCGAACAAAGAGGATCCCCAGGGCAGAGTCTCGTCTCGGGAAACAGCTAACCGACCCCGTTTTATATGGGGGTCTACGGGGAATTTTTGTACGAGCCTACAGGCTCGGATACCCCATATGAAATTTGTTCTTGTGCCACATCAGACTGATTGGGGCGGTTGGTAGTTTTCCTAGAGTTGGAGATTCGTCTCCAGCAATGCTGGTCAAACTCTCTGCATATGTGCTGATTCCATAAGTTTACGAATTTTCCAATGGTGTTCTTTGCCTATGATTTCAACCTGATCCCACAGAGGGCGGTGATCTCTTTTTTCTCTACATATGTGGTGAGCCACGCCTGATTTTTCCACTTCCCCTCGTGTTACAGCTTTTTGGTCTTCTTGAAGCCTTACCTTAAGAGGGCGGCCTGTCTCCCCTTTATATTTATTTTCGCAGCTACACGTGATGGCGTACACACAGTCTTTACAAGAGGAAGACAACAACACTCAGAAAACAGTCTATCTCCTTTACGTAAAGGTGTTATCGGAGAAAATACAAAGGCTCTGCGGTCTATATAACATTAGGACAACCTTCAAAAGCTTGACGACACTTCGCAGATACAACTCCCGAGTAAGACCCCCCACCATAGAGGAGAACATAACTAAACTTAAGGAATCAGCAAATATGATCGACCACAAAAATCTCCAGAGCCGACCAAGCATAGAAATGAATACAATATAGGAATCGTTAATAAGGAGTGTCAGAGAAAAGCAATAATAACAATGAAAATTGCAATATGAACTCTGGTTAAAATATGTAAAGACAACAGCAAAATTCCCGATAAGAGCACTGGTAAAAAATGATGTGGAAGGCATTAAGTCCCAGAAATTCATACACAGATGTCTGCCATGGCACAAGGGATAAGGAGGTTTGTTAGATCTAGTGACAGGACCCAAAGAGTTGTGAGTTCAATATTTGGTTAAGGCAATGGAGAACTTGCAGAGGTGAATTAACAGGAGATAACTGATAAGACATGGCACGTGGAACTAGAACAGTCTATCCCAGCGAGCTAAATAAATGGTTCAATTTGACCGCCTAAAGATGGCCGGAGCGTACAACGGCCGAAACGTTTGATAATTTTGGCAAAACAGATGAGGACAATAGCTCGAATAATGTAAAGAATGTTTTTTTGGATATTGAGCAATGGATGATGATATTAGCTTTCGGAGACGTTTAAATTGATTTTATAATATTTTCTGCAACAATATCACAATATAGATGAGTTTGATAGTCCAAACAATGTAAATAGTGTATCTAATATTTTCTATCTGACAGTATCTGGTTTTAGTTTATTTACGAGCTGTGGTAAACTTGCAAAATGTAAATTTGTTTTTGTGAAATTTCGCTTGAGAATCGAGCACAACGTTTAATCATTTGTAGCAGTTTTTCATAAGAATTGCCAGCTTTTTACTTTTGAATCGTAACAGGTGATGAAAAATGTGTTTTGTACGTGAATAAAAAAAAATAAACAAAAATACCAAAGTCAAAAGCATTTCTCTCTCCACTACCGTCCTATCCTTGCGTCTGTATGTTTTATTTTTTATTTTTTGCAACATTTAACCTCAAGCAAAGCGGAAATCCCACTAGTACGTAGGGAGTTATTGGAAGTTACAATGAAAGTGGAGACTGCAAATAGGGAGGATTGAGAAAAGAATAAAAGATGAACGGGTTCAAGAAGACAGAAGATGGTGATTAATGGTGCATTTAAATTTTTGAAAAATGTTATCAGGAAGTTAGTTCCACAGATGGCGTGTGTGGGAAAAGAAACTGTTGGAGGAGAAGTGGCGATTGCATTTATTTTCTTCTTTTTTTTTCAAAAGTAAAAAGGTGGGACATAACTGCCAATCTAGTAGCACAATGAAGTCCATGTAATCGGGGCACCAGGCGAAAAGCTCTTCAGGGCAATTGCCATGAAAATATTTGTGGAAAAGACGGAAAGAAGTAACATCACGTCGGTCAGAAAGGGACTGCAGTCGAGATGCCTGGTCAGGATTGATTACATTACAGATCCATCTTTGGATTTTGACAAAAATCTTAAGATGTATATGTGGAGCACCAGACCAGATATGGCTACAATATTCAATGCACAGATGAATGGTAGATTTGTAAATGTGCAAGATGGATTTTGACGAGAAAAATTTTCTGGCACAGTGACCCAACTTTCATTGCAGTAGATGTATCATTTTGATTCAGATGAAGGGGGGATGTCATTAGTATGCAGGATGTTTCTGTGAGTGAAAGTGAAGACTGATAATAAGGAGGATTGAGGAAAGGTCAAAAAATGAATGGGATTCAAGAAGCTAGAAGGTGATTGATATTGCATTTAAATTTTTGAAGATTGTAGTTGTCAGGGAAACAAGTAAAAGGAGAGTTCCACAGACGGGTAGTTTGAGAAAAGAAACTGTTAGAGTAGCAGTAGTGGTTGCATCTAGCTAGTTCAATCATAAAATGGTGGGACCTAGTTGCCAATCTAGTAGCAGACTTAATTCATGTAGTCTGGGCACCAGGAAAAAAAATTGCCATGAAAATATTTGTTGAAAAGACAGAAAGAAGCCATGTCACATTGGTGAGAAAGTGACTGCAGTCGAGATGCCTCACATTACAGATCCTTCTTGAAATTTTGTCAAGAATCTCGAGATGAATCTAAATATGACGATAGTATTCAATGCGCGAATTGTAAATTTGTTAATGTTCAAGATGGATTCTGAAGAGAAAGGTTTTCTTATACGATAGTGACACAACTTAGCAATATGGTCGCTTAAATAAAGCATGACACCGAAAGTTTTTACATACCGTATCTATGAACACTAATGTGTATGTTACAATTCTCATAAATACGTTGTACACTATTGTAAGTTGGGGTAATATGCTGTATAAGTAGTTCACCAGTAACTGTGGTTTACCTACTTCATGCCGCTGGCGAGTATTGTATTTTGTTGATGCCATAAAGGTTACCATTTCATTTCCGGCCTTCTGGTTATTCCTTATTCAGTAACCCTTCCTAGGTTACAACAAAAGTGTCATGCGTTGGTGAGCAGAATAAAGGTGTTTTTCTCTAGTATGGCAATGAAAGGACACAGTCTGATAACGAAGCCCAAGAAAAAAGATTGTTTGGATAATATCCTACATCCTTCACACTCATCAGATTTGGCACGAATGGATTTTCATTCTTTCATTCGACGACTAAAACATTTCACAAACATTACTGAAGACCTGAATGATCTTTTTTCTCTCACCATTGCTCAGTTGGGAAGACATAGTGGGGCAGACACAAAACGATTTTAAACTTTTCTCTTTCTAGGTGAATAACTCAAAGGGTTTTTCAGTGATTCTTACGACAATTGGTGTCAATATATGAATAAACGTCTTATCTGAAAACCTGGATTAAAGAAACTAGATATATTGTCCATTTTGTCTTACTTAGGCAAATCTTTAAAATGAAAGACTTATTTTATCATTTCTACAAATAGGCCACCCCAAAGTATATGAATAAACCTATTTTGTTTAGTCTTCAGAGAAGTCTTGAAAAATAAAAATATATTTAGTTCTAAATTGAAATGATGAACCATCTTGCTGTTGTGACCTCCTGATCCAGTTTTCCTTTCTACTGTTCCTTCTTTTTAAAACTAATTCACCGTTCTCCTGATGGTTCTTGAATAGACTTTAAGATGGAAACCAGAGTATGAATTTTTATACCATTACTGAAAACCTGAATGATCTTTTTACTCTAACCATTGCTCAGTTGGGAAGACATAGTGGGGAAGACACAAAACAATTTTAAACACTTTTGTTTTCCGGCCGAATAACTCGAAAGGTTTTTTCAGTGATTCTTACGACAAATGGGGTCAAGATGGCTAAACGTCTTATCTGAAAACCTGGGAAAAAGAAACTAATATATATATATATATATATATATATATATATATATATATATATATATATATATATATTGTCCATTTTATCTTACTTAGGCAAATCTGTAAAATGAAAGACATTCCATCATTTCTACAAATAGGCCCCTCCAAAGTATATGAATAAACTTGTTTTGTTAGTCTTCAAAGAGCTTTTGTTTAGATAGATAGTGTTGTTAAACTCATAATTATTACATGTTTGGTAATCTTTGAATAAGTTGTATTTCCACTCCAAATTTTTTTAATTAAATTTCATTCGAAAATTGAATAGTTTCCTTTAAGTAAAAATTGCATATTTTCCAGTGCAAATATTGGTCCTCTCTGTCATGTTGTGTTTTATATTCAGTGAGTGCCAATATGGCGCAACCTGATACACGATGTTCAATTGTTTCTGGATATTTATCACAGAATCCGCATTTTGTTTCAACGATATTTTTCCGTATGAGTTCCTTGTAAATTATTATTATTATTTTTATTTTCTTTGTTTTCTGGCGTTTACACATTTCTTTCCGGGTCCCACCCAGGGACCTAAGGTTAGAAATGGCATCATGACACTTTTCACTGACAAAAAAAAAAAAAAAAAAAAAAAATTACATAGATAGAGCCCTTCGTAAAGTGTGGGCTATACTTGTCAGAACAATTTTTTGTATCTCCTTGAGGCATGGGCTTCCAGGAATCCCTGCAATTAGTCTACTGCAATCTTTTCCAACCAGTCCTAGGGCTCCAACTACAACAGGGATTGTTGATGTTCCCATATGCCACATTTTCGAGACCTCTATTTCAAGGTCCTTGTATTTTGACAGCTTTTTGAATATCTTCAAAGATACATTGCAGTCAGCAGGGACTGCCATATCAATAAGGAGGCACCGTTTTTGTTTGTGGTCTTTAATAACAATATCTGGTCGGTTGTCCTTGATTGTTCTGTCAGTGTGAATTGTGTAGTCCCATAGAATTGTAACAGGTCCTATCTCCGTAACTGGGTCTGGGTGGTGTTGGTACCAGTTTCTTTCAGTTTCCTTCCCGTAGAAGTTGCAGATTTTCCAGTGCAGATATTGGCCCACTCTGTCATGTCGGGTTTTATATTCAGTGGGTGCCAACATCGTGCAACCTGATACAAGATGATCAATCGTTTCTGGATATTTATCACAGAATCTGCATTTTGGGCTGACACAATATTTTATTATATGTGCTTGATAATTCCTAGTTAGCAAGCATTGGTCCTGCGCAGCAAGGATAAAACCTTCAGTTTCCGCTTTCAACCCTGCACTGCGTAGCCACTGATGGGTACGGGTTTTGTCTACATCAGCTTGGTTGATACGGGCAGAGTATTGGCCATGAAGCGGTTTATCTTGCCATCGCTTCTGTATCTGGTCGGTTGCATTCGTCTTTGCTGTCTTTTTCAAGTATTTTGCAGTTTCAGCCGGTGTATTGTGCTGTAGTTGCATCTCTACGCCCATTTGAAGCTCCAGTTTGAATTTGTTGGCTTCTTTCATTACGGAGTAAAGACGCTTACTACTTTCATGTTCCTTGACGCATACCATCATCCAGTCTTCTGTAGTTTCCAAGTATTTTTGGAGGCCAATTGTTGTAGTTTTGTAGGACAGTTCTAGTTGAACTAATCCTCTGCCTCCTTCGGATCTGGGCACATACAGACGATCAACATCAGCTTTGGGATGATGCATGCGATAGCAAGTGAGAAGCTTTCTCGTTTTGGCGTCCATTCGCTTAATTTCAGCTATGGTCCAGTTAAGGACATTAAAGCTGTAATGCACCACTGGGACAGCCAATGTGTTTATAGCTGATATTCTATTTCTTGAGTTTAGTTCAGTATTTAGTATCAGACGTACACGCCTGTAGTACTCTTTTCTTATTTTTTCTTTCATTTGGGTGTGTTGTATGCCATCTCCTTCGCTAATTCCTAGGTACTTATAAGCTTCTTCATGCTCCAATTCCCTAATCTTTGTGACAAAATCTAAATCTATTGAGGGTGTTTCTGTAATTCTACCTTTCTTGAATGTTACTTTTGCATGTAATTCTACCTTTCTTGGATGTTACTTTATTATTATTATTATTATTATTATTGTTATTATTATTATTATTATTATTATTATTATTATTATTATTATTATTTCCATTGATCTCTGACGTGTACGTAGTTCTTTTCGGGTCCCTCTTAGAGACCTAATGTTAGAAATGGCATCATGACATTTTCCACTGACCAATTAAAAAAAAAAAGAAAACCTACACACATTTTACATAGATAAAAACCCTTCGTAAGGTGTGGTCTGTACTCGTAAGAACAATTTTTTGTATTTCTTTAAAGCATGGGCTACCAGGAATTCCTTCAATGATTCTAATGGAATCTTTTCCAAACAATCCGAGAGCTCCAGCTACAACAAGAATTGTTGATATTCCCATGTGCCGCATTTCGATTTTATTATTATTATTATTATTATTATTATTATTATTATTATTATTATCCTCTTTCGCGCCGTTTTTGTTTTAACTGGAGAGGTTACATTATGGCTGCTCTCCATCAAGTCATACGAACTTAGACTGAGAGCAGAATATTAGAAGTGCCAAGCAACGCGAACTCCTGAAGAGACGAGATACTAGACATTAACCCGATTTTCTCCATATAAAAGTTTAAGTTCGATAGATCATGTCCCAAAATGCTCTAGTAGTGACTAGGACAATAGTAGTCTGAACATCTCACATTATGGCAACTTCAGTCCCGAAGTCAGCGTATTTGTTGAGTTTGTCAATTTCTCTTACCTTGATATTATGGCCGCCATTAACAAAGTCATCAAGCAGGTTGATGTTTTACTTTTTTTAAAGAAAATTATAATTGCACTGCATGGAAAAGCTGAGGTTTGATTCGATAAGAACCGACACCAGATATTACATTCATTGCTTTTACCAAGTTTTGAGCATTTGCTTTTAAAGACGGCATGAAAATGTACGGAAATATCTCATTTCCGAAGGTTTTCGGCATACAGACTGTCTTCGAACTTTTAATATTTCAAGAATAAATACAAATGAAGTTCATGTTTTTAATATTAGATACATTGAATCGAAAATATGTTCAAACCAGAATTTTAATTAATCACCACAGGTAATTTTTTACTTTATTCGATAAGTAAAATCTATATAAAAATTGTCAAAGATTACAAAAAAGGCTACACAATGAATTAGATTTGTTAAATCATAATTAATAAAAAAAATAGATAAAAGTGTATGTTAACGAATAATACTGATAGGCATAAATTATGAGAAAAATGTTTTAAATTTGTTTATTGAAAATCACACTAAAACTACTTCACTGAATAAAATATTACATCATCATATAGTAAAATTTGGTCAAAGTAATTTCCATTTGAAGTAAAGGAAGTTCTTGTTTGATGGCACAATGATTTAGTAATAATATGCTTCATTTTTACCATGCTTTCTGTCCATATAAGATTTGTGAAGCTTCAGCAAATTATAAATTTTATAAGACTGAGGTGTAAGGCTTTCACTGATCACCGACATGAAATTCTAACACTATGATTTTGAACCTAAACTTAATTTTCAAACACGTTGCATCAAAAAAAGGGAATGATTAGAAAAATATATTTTGTGTTTTTATTTATCATGTCAAAACACCATTTTCAAACTATGTGCAATACCACGGATCAAAATCGACCTGCCCGCCTGTCACATACCACGGATCAAAATTGACCTGCCCTACTGTCACATACCACGGATCCAAAATTGACCTGCCCTATTGTCACATACCACGGATCCAAAATCGACCTGCTATACTGTCACATACCACGTGTTAGAATTTTTGGGTAGACTGATGTACTAATGAGGCAGTCAAAATGAGCCGAATCATTTTATAGTTCACCAATAGAAGGGTTAACCAATCAGAAAGCTCAAAATATTCAACCCGACGTGTATAAAGGCAGACATTTTGTTTTTTCCCACAAAATATCTTCACTGCCAACCAGATATCGAAGTCTTAAAGAATTAACAGCCACTACTTTCTCCGAATCTTCACTCCCAACCTCTGATATTGAAGACATTACGGACTTCACTGGATTCCATATTCAGAGACTACGGCAAACATGGTCAACACCACAGATCCAAAATCGACCTGTCTAAACGCCACATACCATGGATCCAAAATCTACCTGCCCTATCGTCACATACCACGGATCCAAAATCGACCAGACCTACTGTCACAGACCATGGACCCAAAATCGACCTGTCCAAACGCCACAAACCACGGATCTAAAATCGACCTGCCCTTCTGTCACATACCACAGATTCAAAATCGACCCCTCCTACTGTCACATACCACGGATCCAAAATCGACCTGCCCTACTGTCACATACCACAGATCCAAAATCGACCACTCCTACTGTCACATACCACGGATCCAAAATCGACCTGCCCTACTGTCACATACCACAGATCCAAAATCGACCTGACCTGCTGTCACATACCACAGATCCAAAAACGACCTGCCCTACTTACACATACCAGATATCCCAAATCGACCTACCCTATTGTCACATATCACAGTTTCAAAATCAATCTGCCCTATCGTCCCATACCACGGATCCAAAAACGACCTGCCCTTCTGTCACATACCACAGATTCAAAATCGATCTCTCCTACTGTCACATACCACGGATCCAAAATCGACCTGACCTACTTTCACATACCACAGATCCAAAATCGACCTGCCCTACTGTCACATACCACAGATCCAAAATCGATTTGTCCAAACGCCACATACCACGGATCCAAAATCGACCTGCCCTACTGTCACATACCACAGATCCCAAATCGACCTGCCCTGTATCCGTGGTATGTGACGTAAGGGCAGGACACAAAGGAGACAGTGATATCGTCTCATCCATACTTTTATGGCATCTTTCTGGAAGTGTCACGGCAAGTGATTTTCCCAGACACTATAGCTAGGGACTCAGCGTTGGACATTGGGAATCTGGGAGCAGCAATGCAGGACCGAACAGTGTGGAAAAGGGATTTTCAATGAAGTTCCGACCAATCAAAAGGAGGTCGAAGGATGAGGATGTTGATGGTAATGATGTGTTTCTCGTAGACTTCAAGTCCATATTTCCTACACTGGTACCAATGCCAATCAGAGGTTACCTTACTATTTCAGTATCTTTTCAGATTAGATTTTAATAACTAAGTATCAATGTATAGATATAGCGCCAGAACCAGCAGTGATACGTGTCATAAAATTGTCCGATACATCACTCATTGGATTATTCCTGCCGTTCCAAAGAAGCTTCCTTTCTGTAAGAGAATCAATGGCCAATCAATGCAAATATTCTTTATACAAACCACCATTCTGTTAGTCAAAGTACAACTCTACCAATAACAACATATATGGTCGGGACCTTCATCAATTTCTAGGGCGTTGTAGGTTTAAATTTCTATGGGTCATAGTTGATTCCTGTCTCTTCTTGCTGTTTTTTATTCATATCAAAAAGGCCATAATGGATCAATGATTAACCATGATTTTTTCTATTTTATTTCACAACAATATGTTTGAATTCTTGTGCAATATTTTTTTTTTATGTTTGTATTGCAATCTTCCACAAGATTTTGCATGTGTCTGACTTAAAGACTTTTTCGGGTTGATGAGTGTCCTATTTTTTCTCTCTCTGAAATCACACTTCTAATAAAGGATTTTGACAACTTAATTATGTCTTCGGCTTTTGTAGATTCTGGGCAAAGCTTGAGCATTTTATTAGATTTCGCACGTATTCTGAAAATTGGCGTTATCCCTTCGTTGTAGGCATGTTTCCTTATATATAAGGTTGGTGCAAAAATAATGACGTAACAATGTCGTTTTTGACGTATTTTTTAACGTCAAAAAACGACATTATTACGTCATTATTTTTGCACCACCCTAATATTAGGTTGGTGCAAAAATAATTTCGTTTTCTAACATATGTTACTATGTGAAAAAACGAAATTATTTTTGCACCAACCTAATAGATAGATTATGTTGAGTCATAAGTAATTTCCGCTTTGGGTAATCAGTTGTCATGATGAATGCATCATCAAAATTACTAATCAAACATGCCAGTTAAATGGAGTACACAGATATATTAGGTTGGTGCTAAAATAATGACGTAACAATGTCGTTTTTTGGCGTATTTTTAAAGTCAAAAAACGACATTATGACGTCATTATTTTGCACCACCCTAATAGATAGATTAGGTTGAGTCATAAGTAATTTCCGCTTTGTGTAATCAGTTGTCATGATGAATGCACCATCAAAATTACTAATCATACATGGCAGTTAAATGGAGTACACAGATATATTAGGTTGGTGCTAAAATAATGACGTAACAATGTCGTTTTTTGGCGTATTTTTAAAGTCAAAAAACGACATTATGACGTCATTATTTTGCACCAAGCTAATAGATAGATTAGGTTGAGTCATAAGTAATTTCCGCTTTGGGTAATCAGTTGTCATGATGAATGCATCATCAAAATTACTAATCATACATGGCAGTTAAATGGAGTACACAGATATATTAGGTTGGTGCAAAAATAATGACGTAATAATGTCGTTTTTTGACGTGATTTTTAACGCCAAAAAACGACATTATTACGTCATTATTTTTGCACCAACCTAATACTAATTGTACTGATAGGCTCAGTTCCTGGTGTTGATGACTGTACAAATTCCTTTTCTCGCTGAAACCACATTTCCTATACGGCATCCAATAAATGATATTAGCAACATCATCATATCTTCAATCTTTATATCATTCTGAGCTAAACTTAGGCCTTCATTCTTTACGCTCGAAAATTGGGCATTTCATTAAGTTTAGCATTGGTATCTACAAATATCACTTCTTGTCGACATGATTTCTTATAATATTTGTAATTATAAGCTTTGTTCCTCGAAGATTAAAAGAATTTCTTTTCTCGATGAAACAATATTTCTAACGCAGCTTCCAGTAAATGACCGTCCTGGGTATGACGATAAAATATATCCGACAGCAAGGCCTCTGATCAGAAGGTTCTGAAGAGCATGAAATCACCTCTTAATTCCTGGTGTTCCAGGTCCACCCCAACCCAAGGTGGTAGCACCTGTTAGGGTCTCAGCTATGGGCAAAATAGTTAACCATCGAACTGGAATCAAAACACTATGAAAGTATAAAAATAGGTTTTAATACATTTTTGGAAAAATTATTTCAGCAATATATTTTTGAAAAAAAAAATATTAGCAGGAATACAATTTTGAAAAAATATTACCAACACTTCATTTTTGGAAAAAATATATTACCAGCAATAAAAATCTTATCGGCATTAAATAACCCATTATGGTTGATATGCTGTAAGAGAAACCAAACCAAACCAGTAAATGATTTTAGCAATTTGATCATGTCTTCCCACTTTACATCATTCTGAGCTAAATTTGGGCATTCATTCGTTCAGAGGTAAAAATGGGTATTTCATTAAATTTAGCACGGATTCTTCAAATTAGTGATATCTCTTCTTGTAGACATGGTTTCTTATAATATTTTTACCTATAACCTTAGTTTCTTGAGTTGAAGATGAAACTAATTTCTTTTCTCGCTGAAACAACATTTCTAACGCAAATTCTATTAAATGATTTTTGCGATTTGATCACGTCTTCACCTTTTATATCATTCTGAGCTAAACTTGGGCATTCACTCGTTCACAACCAAACTTAGGTATTACATCAAATTTAGCACGTATTCTGCAAATTGGTGCTATCGTGTCTCCGTGGACGTGTTTCTTAATATTATTCTTCCGAGGGTGATCTGCTACGATAGTGTTTTCATTCTAAAAAGAAAACTCTTTTCGAAATCTTCTATATTTTACCTCCAAATTTTTCCGTTGTTTTTTTTTTTTTTTAAATTAACATCATCATTATTATTGATTTTTTCTATCACAAAAATTTCTGCAATACATTCTTCTTTAGTTAATCTTCTAGTTCTAGTTCTAGTCTTCTCTTCGCTCGCATCATTCTGGATTAATATAGACTTCAATAATACTATATTATTATTACTAATCTGATTACATTAACCTAAGAAAAGTTTTTAGCCAGGAAAAATAAGCTACATGCAATTTCAAAATTTATTTACGTAATCCCAACTCAACATAAATAAACATAAATTTGGAACTAGTATTGAGTAGGTCCTCCAATTTCCTAGTTTCAATACTTGTATTCGATTTTTCATGGATTTGATCAAGTTATGAACTATCTCCTGATCTATATTTTGCCACTCGTTTGGAAATAAAATTAATTTATATCGGATGAAAACTGTGGAAACACATAAACATCCGATCACACACACGCAGACACACACACACAGACACACACCCAGAGACACACACAGATAAATAGACACACAGACAAACACACACACATACACGCACATTTTGAGAATTATATAGATATATAATAATAATAGAAGATACTTTTTCTTGCCAAGTTTGTCTCAGTAAATAATTGTAACGTAAACTTTTAACATGACAGGCTTCTTCCAATGTCTCTGTAAATGGACTCTTCCAAAATATATAAACAAATCCGATTTGGCAGTCACTGGAAAAGAAAATTCATGAGACTTGAACAATATCAGGGTGGAGTTGGGGGAGGGCGATAAGAGACTTTTAGAATCTGATTCTGCAAGATGAGTCTTACTTAATAAAAGACTACTGTCAAACAGGCACATCTGGTCTCCCAGTGAGAATTCTTATGAATAAGTGTGGGCGAGAAAAGAACAGTCGTTTACTAAAGTTTCTCTGCTACCCGCCTACGATTCTGCGGACACATGAGTCGGGTATCAAATCGGACGAAGCCAATGAAGCATTAAGTTACGCTAATAAAATGGAGTTGCCATTTCTCGCAGCACACAATAAGATGGCAAAAGCGAATAGGAATTACCGGCGAAAGACGAACGGCTAAATATTGTCATTTATATCTTCAGTATCAGACGCCAGAATCAATATATTTCTAGCGATTCATAAACCAGACATCTTTTCGATCTAAATGGATTTGGGTTACCTTCAATAATCGACATCAAGGTACGTTGTTCATAAGGAAGGCAAGTGAACAATGTTGTGTTCATTTCTAGACGGCAGATGTGTGCCAAAACACCCAGTGAATATTTGAATCCCTTGATGATAACCAAAATCGAATATATTTTCCCTATGTATATAAACAGATAATAATTTTTTATTTATAAGTGATTTACAGAGCACCTCGAGGTGGTGTAATGGTTAGCAAGCTTGTCTCGCTAGAACAATTACGACTGCGTAGTGAGCCCGATCCTCACTGGGTGCCCCATACTTTCGGGCTTGTACCACATCTGAGCTACGCTTGGAAAATCAATGAGCACCTCGAGGTGGTGTAATGGTTAGCAAGCTTGTCTCGCTAGAACAATTACGACTGTGTAGTGAGCCCGATCCTCACTGGGTGCCCCATACATTCGGGCTTGTACCACATCTGAGCTACGCTTGGAAAATCAATGAGCACCTCGAGGTGGTGTAATGGTTAGCAAGCTTGTCTCGCTAGAACAATTACGACTGCGTAGTGAGCCCGATCCTCACTGGGTGCCCCATACTTTCGGGCTTGTACCACATCTGAGCTACGCTTGGAAAATCAATGAGCACCTCGAGGTGGTGTAATGGTTAGCAAGCTTGTCTCGCTAGAACAATTACGACTGCGTAGTGAGCCCGATCCTCACTGGGTGCCCCATACTTTCGGGCTTGTACCACATCTGAGCTACGCTTGGAAAATCAATGAGCACCTCAAGCTTGTCTCTCTAGAACAATTACGACTGTGCAGTGAGCTCAATACTCACTGGATGCCCCACACTTTCGGCCTTGTGCAACATCTGAACTACGCTTGGAAAATCACTAGTTGTCCGTATTTTAGGGTACCTCGAGGTTGCGTAATGGTTAGCAAGCTTGTCTCGCTAGAACAATTACGGCTGAGCAGGGAGTTCGATCATCACTGGGTAGTCCTTACTTTCGGCCTTACGCCACACCCAAGTTACGCTTGGAAAATCACTATAAGGGATTAAGAATAAGAGATTAACAACTATAAGTTTAAAAAAAGTAAATAAAATAAAACAATTTTAATGATTACTCGGATTATTATACTCATCTCCATATTCACAAATTTTCAGCCGTTGTATGCTCCGATCTTCTTCAGGTGATTGGAATTTCGAATCGAACCCTTTATCTCGCCCCACTGAGTGTTCTAAGTTGTTCTAGTTCCACGTGCCATGCCTCTTCCTCATATCTCGGTTCTGTCTCTTTAACTCGACAAGTTTTGGTTCCCCACTGCTGTAGCCTGGTATTGAACTCACATCTCTTTCGACCTAGTCACCGGATCTAACCGACGCCTTTATCCACTGGGCCATGTGTCCTTGACTATGAATTTCTGGGACTTATAAACCTGATGTCTCAGCAAGTAATTTTTTTTTTAACAGCGCTCATATTGGTTAGATGCAGTGACTAGACCCAATGAGTTGTGAGTTCAGTAATAACTACGACATCCGGAAGAGGCATGGCACGTGGAACTAGAACAATCTACCCCGGTGGACGAAACATAGGTTTCGGTTCGAAAGTTTAATCACCTGAATAAGGCCGGAGTGTAAAACGGCCGAAGCGTTGTGAATATGACAATGAAGATGAGGATAACAGTACGAATAATGTAAATAAAGTAAGTAATCATAGTACCTCATCTCACAGTTATAGAGAGAAATTTTAATGATATAATGTAGTAAATGTTATGTTGACGGATAGAAGATTCGTTCTCACCGTAGATCATATTAGATACGATAAGAGATTAACAAAAATAACTAATAATAAAATAAAACAATTATATTGATTAATTGATTTGTTCCCTATAAAATGACGAGACCTAGCTGCCAATCTAGTACTGCGGTTAAATTCTTAAAGTCGAGGTACAATAACGGAGAGTTCATCCGAACAATTACCATGAAAGATATTTATAGAAAAGCTTTATGGCGATGGGAAAAGGTGTGAAACCGACATACAAGGTCAGGGACAATAACATTCCTGGTCCTTCTTTGGACTTTATCAAGAATCTGTAAATGTAATATCAATGCTCCTATACGACATTGAATTCTGGAAATCTTTCTTACAGATAAGAGAACACTTGAGACAACTGAAATGTGGTCATAGAGGAGGCTTCAAATATCAAGGATGGGATGGATAAGCAACGAGTACCAATGAGGAAAGAAGGCTTGGAAAATTTGACACTCACAGGGAATATCGATGGCAATAGGGTACAGAAGGAAACAGCGAATAAACTATCTTAGCCGAACAAGGATATGGAGAGACGGTAAAAAGACAAACATAGCTAACCGCTACAAAGGACAGGAAGTAGTTGTTGGAATTTTGGGGTACCCTGGTGTACTAGTGAGCCAGCCAAAATGAGCTGAGTCATTTTATAGTTCACCAAGAGAAAGGGTTAACCAATCAGAAAGCTCAAAATATTCAATGCGACGTGTATAAAGGCGGCCAGCCTTTGATAACCCGGACGAGGCTCCGCCGAAGGGCAGAGTCTCGTTCGGGAAGGTTGACTGCCCCTGAACCCGTTTATACGCGTTCGAATAGGGAATATTTTTGGACGAGCCTACGGGCTCGGAGATCCCACGTTAATCCCGGCCTTGTGCCGCATGTAACCCTCGTTGGTGGGTGGCTACATATCACTGCCAGCCTTTCATATCGAAGACTGAAGAATTACGGAACAGCTGCTGGTGGCATTGGCGATATAGTCAGATTCAGTAGAGTGTCTGACTCGTGAGTGTTAATCTTTAACGTTGTTTGATTGAACAGATTATGTACTGCGCTGTATTCTATATTCATAGACTATGGTGAACATGGTCAGCAGTAGTAGAGCTATGATCCCCCACGTCCTGAAATAATATGGCATATAAACGAGGAAGGATATCCTAGTATTTAATGAAGATGACGGCCTTATCGAGGAACAAGACAAGATGACGCTATGGACAAAACGCCCTCAACAGGGATAAATTTTTCATAATGTATGTTTTAAATTTCCCGTGTTCAATGTATCTAAATGCACAACCTAGCTAACCTTATTTAAATTCTTACCGTTTTTGTTTTTGTTTTTATCGCTGTAGTTACTAGTTAACACAACATAGTAACAGGAGTTATATTAAGAAAGGTGATGCAGGCTAATACAGTAAACGATCGTCCTTAAAAAGAAAAAATCACTAAGAAGAGTTGATCTGTGCTTGACCCTAATATGTACTAGGTTCATCCAAAGCGATCCCCAAAATAAGCTCTCTGCCAAAGAGTTGAACTAGAAAGGTACCCTCAAAGCCACCAAGGGCAGAATAGGGCCTCAACTGATGTAGGAGGGTGCACCAGCATAAACAAGGAAGTGAACCCACCTGACCTCATGATACGCACACACAGGACAACTGGATGGCACACTTCGACGTGGTTAACAAGGTTGTTTCGCTAGATCAATTACGACTGAATAGTGAGCTCGATCCTCACTGGGTGCCACATCCTTTCAGCCTTTCGTTGTAGCTCATAAGTGAATAAACAATTATTTTAAATATGAAAAAAAAATTAGGCTGGCATTCTCATAAAACGTTACCAGCATCACACTTATTTCTTCTGTAAGTAATTTATCTATAGGGTACCTACACCAATTTATCTATAGGTATCACCACTAATTCGTGATACCTAAGATTTAAAATTAATTTTTTATAAATGAAAAAGCTTTCCTGAAGCTTTCATTTTAGCATTAATTGAAAGTTAAAGGCTTAACTTTACTATTTCCAGTAAGCAAAATACTCTGGTGTATTTGAAACAGAAATTATATTGATTGAAATCGATATTTTTTATATAAAATGGCTGATTAGCGCCCTTTTTTTCGTTGTCTTTCATTGAAAAGTAATTCTCTGCATTAGAAAAATTTCTAATAAAAAATATACTTTTCGGAAACTTTATCAACTGATTTAATGTATAATTAATCTGATTTGACAGAAATATTTACTTTAACTTTAAAATAAGACAGAAATGTATTTTTAAAACAAACAGTAGCTGTATTTTTAAGCGACATCGCCCCGTTTTACGTGATTGGCAAGGTGATGTCAGATTGATTGTTGTTCTACAGAAGCTTTATCTGTGAAACATAATTTAAGAAAATGTCGTGAGTGCCTTTTTTATATAATTTTTAAGTACTCAGTAATTTTTAAAATCCAAATGAAATCCAGAAATGTTTAACTGTAAATTTACTATAGTCATCGTTCTTATTTTCTGAGAGTAGCGTGTATGGTCGACCATACTTTGAAAAATTGGCAGGATACATAATATTTTATGTACATAATTTTTTTAAAAATTATTTTAAAAGTCTTGGTGCAAAACGATTTGTATTAAGTTTTTCAATTTATGATTAATATTGGGCTGTCAGAAAAATTCATGCCTGTTCATAGTCGTCCATATAACAACACGTCTGCATTCGTCAAATTTATCGACAGATATAATATGCTTGCATTTCCGATTAGAACATCCTTCATAACTATCTCTTGAGAACGAAAATTAATTCGTGTCAATGTTGCATACCTATGAAAATGGAAGACTATAAGGTGCATTTTAGACACTTGATGCTTTTTTTTTACCATAAAGGTGAAAATGCCTCGTAAGCAACAACAAAGATATGTGTTGTGTTCAGTGAAGTTGCTTTAGATGACAGAGCTGTATGTAAGCAGTTTGCTAAGTGTTGAGGAGTCCACTCTTTTTTACACAAATGGACTCGCCCAGTATATATTACGGCTACGTAAAGACCCGAGAGAGCAAGACCGAGGCGTCGAGTCGAGTCGAGTCCAGAGTGACATAGTAAAAGGTTGTAGGTAACCGGAAGAGTGAGGGTGAGATAACAGCGTTGTAGGAGTCACAGTGAGCGAGCACGTAGACTCAGTAAGAAGTCATACAGCGATACTTCAATACCACAGACTGTATATATATATTTGGCTACTAACCCGTATTCCTGGAACTACTAATCTGCTTTACCAGTTTGTATTATTACGTTAACACATTATTTTCATATATTCATTCCTGGCGTCTGTTATTTATTGGTACGGGATTTCAACCCGGAATCCACAACACTTAGTTTAGAGTTGGGAATTGTAGCCTTATTGATGAAGAACGCACTGGCAGACCCCGGCACGCTACAGATGACGTCTAAATCAAGATACTAATTGAGAATAGCACGCAATACACAATGCGGGAATTGGCAGAAACGCTAAAGTTTTCAAAATTTTTACTGGTATTAAATTTGTAAAACTCCTATAACAATAATCCATCTAAATGTATGTAATGACAAAAGTACGCAGGCGTAGGCTTTAAGAAAGGTTTATTCAACTGAGAAGGTTCGCGTATGGTGTCCTTTTATAGTCCCAGTAAACAGAAATTGCTCTCTCAAAGAGGAGAGTAACCAAACAAGGGGATATCACTCTTGATTATTTATAACAATGTATATGTACTAATATGGAAAAGAATGCAGATTTTCAATAATGTATGCATATTGTTTGGAATGAATCTTTTGAGGCAAACAATCTTATAGTAAAAATGGTGCATTGAGCGAAAAAGTTTTGGAACTAGTACTTTTGTTTTTCACTAATGTCATCTGAGCTTCATTATCAAGGTCTGATGAAAGCCTTGATCTGGATTTATCTTCCAACAACATTTCTCCGGATATTTATGGGTCCTTTGTGATGTCAAAGAACACTCGTTGCCACTTTTGTGATGTCAACGAGTACTCGTTGTACTTTCGTAATGCTCGGTGTAGTAGAGACTTTGTAATTGCAGATACAACTATAGTAACGCCGTTGAACAATACTGATGTCAGACGCCTTCGAATAACACTCGCACTAATAGTACTTCCTCGATAATACCCACTGGAAAAGTACCCACCGAATAGTAATCAGAATAGTAATTCGTACAGTGAAGAATATAGAGAATAGAGATCCTTATAGTAATAGAAGAGAGAACACAAATGGTACCAATTAGATGTCACGCTAATTCCCATATATATATATATATATATATATATATATATATATATATATATATATATATATATATACAAGTATATGATTGATGTATATGGAATGAATTCCAATAACCAACAATTACTATTCTTAAAAGAGTGCTCAATACAAAGTAGAGCAGATATAATTATTTATTTAAAAAAAAATTTATAACATAAATATGTTATAAAATCACTACAAAAATAGCCATTTTGTTTCAACACCCTCGGTGTCTTATCAAGTGATGACGTTGAATGTAAAATAAATGGTTTTAAAAGTTTAAAATTAATTAACAATCCTTCGCAAGGGGAAAACGTTGTCACAAAGGCTAGATGGACCAATCAAAATACAAGTATAGGAAAATTCAAAAAGCTTGACAACGAAGTCATGTTATAATATCTATTCAGATGTTTAAAATATGGGTAGTATTAAAAAAGAATTTATTCCAACCAATAATTACTAAATTATATGATAAAATTTAATATTAAAATTAAAAACTGCTAATTTCAAAATCAAAATTTAATCGCTATTAAGTTTACAACTATAAAATTACTGAGGAGAACTTTTCTCCTCAGTAATTTTATAGTAACATTACTGTAATTATTGAAGAATATAGTTCATGCCACTTTGACGGAAAATTTACCAGTAAAAAAGAATTCTCTATCACTACATTTGTACATAAACGCAGAACTTTAACCTTAAAATTTAAATTCAAACTCAGCGTTGCGACTGCACGTTCCAAAACTATAAGACACATTTCTCATAGCAGTTTTCGGATTACAACCTTGTTTTCGTTTGTCCACTTATTACTGAGAGTATAAACAAGAACACAATCTATTTCATACCTGAGGATGTCTGTAGGAACAGACGAAAGCTTGTAAAATAAAAAGATCTAATGCAACTGAAATTTATAAAACAAGGATCTTTTCATTCATGAACAGATTCGGGGTTTTTGTATATGATTGAATTGTTCGCGAAGATGGATTACTCGCCATTTAATCATTAACCTTTGTATTTGTTTTATGTATGAATAATTCACGAATATATATATATATATATATATATATATATATATATATATATATGAATCAATACTTAAAGAATATTAGATGCCTTGCAGTTTGGATCTAAATGCTTATGCCTCTTGTTATACGTAAATCGACACTTGACTAACTGAATAATTATGATAGGAAATATCAAATTGTTTTTCATAAAAGTTCTTGTCATCAAGAGGAATTTTCAAGCGAATTGAAACGTCGATATAAACTGAGGAATCCAAAAGTATCTCAGTCATCTTAAGTTCCTATGATGAGGTATATAATAAGTTTACCTTGAAAAACAATTTTCACAAATTAATTTGTTGCTGAAAAGGGACCGGATATACCTCCGCTTTCATGACATTTGGTAAAATACAATTCGTGAACACGTTAGAAGCTTAAAATTGTGAAATAGAACTATATATATATATATATATATATATATATATATATATATATATGCATGTGTATATATATATATATATATATTAGGTTGGTGCAAAAATAATGACGTAATAATGTCGTTTTTGACGTTAAAAAATAATTATTATTTTTGCACCAACCTAATATATTGCTTTTTTTATATTGACCTTGTGTAAGGATTAAAAAGAAAGATGCATAAAATGTTAATATATACAAAATAACATTTTATATAACACACGATACATATACAGAAGGGTAAAATTTTAATTTAGGGGTTCAAGATTTCAAACGTAAGTTTCATGATACATAAGTGTGTGTGTGAGGGAGAGACAGAGGAATATGAATATATATATGTATGTGTATATCTATGTTCTCAAATGTAGTAGCCGCCCGCTTAACAATGTGGGTGAAGGAAGGTAAGTATCTTTTCAAATGTAGCTGCCGTCTACTTGAAATGTGCTGAAAGAACGGATGTAGATTTTAATTTCAACCTAGGACATTGTGGATGTCTAGGGTCGCTGGTTATATTACGTTAACCACGATATTGAAAAAATGCACCAAATTAATTCATCGATTCTGATTTAGATTGATTTTCCACCTTATTATATACATGACGAGAGATCCACTTCGAAAGTACCGCTTTGTTTCTCATTAACCTTATATCCTGGTTTATAGCAGTTCTTGCTTCGGATTCGCTGGCTAGACTAGGATGCCCGTATCCTGGTCGAGACGGATTATGACTGTTTGTGCAAAATATCATTTAAAGGCTTATCAATTGTGAATATGCATTGGTCTATGGCGAAAATTTTTTATCTTTTTATTAAATATTCATTCATTTTTATTTATCTACTTTTCTATTAATACATACTCCAATAATAATGATGTAAATACACTTTCAATAACGTTGGAAAATATATATTCTTTAATCCACTGTTTACGCTGCCATTACCGTGAAAAAACTAAGGTATGTTAGTGTACACCAATTCTTAACCAGTACGATTAGTAACTAGGATGAGATATTACAATTGGTTTTCATAAACAGAAAGCTTGTGACTCGTCCATATATATATATATATAGCTGTAAAAACAAAGGACACGAAATGCTGTATTTGGTCCTTTGAAAAGCTCAGAAATATAATAAAATATATTACCACATTCTCCGCAGATCAGGTCTAAGAATGGCTTACATGCTGGTTTAAGCTAGAAGTGTCAAGTGCCCAGCGTATCACGGCAGTTATCTGGCATAAACGTAAGTAAAACGGAGTAGGCACAAAGTTGAATACTTTAAACTACAATTGCGATATTTTGAAATGATTCGCTTGGCTCGTCAAAATGATTTACTGAGGTCGTAAACATCTTTAATAGGAAGTTCTGCAAAGCGGGATGGATAGTTTTATTGCGGTCACTTATGCGTATTTATTACTCTTTGGGTTACGAGTGTTTACTGTATTAAAGATAAGTTGGCATATAGAAATGGGTATGAGGGGATAATGCAGGCAGCGAGGGGAGGAGAAAATTAACGCAAAGAGAGGTATTTAGATAATGAACAGAGTAAAGAGAGGTAGAAGTTAGAGGGGAGAGAAAAGACAAATAAGATATTGAGAACAATGAAAAAAATCGGAAGGTTTTAGGTGAGGGTGAAAAGAGAGGTAGATAGATAATGAAGAGAGTAAAGAGAGGTAGAAGTTAGAGGGGAGAGAAAAGACAAATAAAATGTTGAGAACAATGAAAAAAATCGGAAGGTTTTAGGTGAGGGTGAAAAGAGAGGTAGATAGATAATGAAGAGAGTAAAGAGAGGTAGAAGTTAGAGGGGAGAGAAAAGACAAATAAGATATTGAGAACAATGAAAAAAATCGGAAGGTTTTAGGTGAGGGTGAAAAGAGAGGTAGATAGATAATGAAGAGAGTAAAGAGAGGTAGAAGTTAGAGGGGAGAGAAAAGACAAATAAGATGTTGAGAACAATGAAAAAAATCGGAAGGTTTTAGGTGAGGGTGAAAAGAGAGGTAGATAGATAATGAAGAGAGTAAAGAGAGGTAGAAGTTAGAGGGGAGGGCAAAGACTAAGAAAATGTTGGGAAAAATGAAAAAAATCGGAAGGTTTTAGGTGAGGGTGAAAAGAGAGTTAGATAGATAATCAAGACAGTAAAGAGAGGTAGAAGTTAGAGGGGAGAGAAAAGACATAGAATGGTGGAAACAAAGAAGAAAACAGGAAAATTGTTGTTGAGGAGAAAAAGAGGTATATGGATAATTAGGAGAGTAAAGAGAGGTAGAAGTTTGGGAAAGACAAATAGAATAGTGGGAACAATGAAAACAAAATCAGAAGATTGTAGGTGAGTGTGAAAAGAGAGGTAAATACATAATCAAGAGAATAAAGAGAGGTAAAAGTTTGAAGAGAAGAAAAAAACAAATATAATGGTAGGAACAAAGAATAAAAACAGAAAGATTGTCGGATGAGTGAGAAAAAAGAGACATATGGATACTCAATAGCGTAAAGTGAGGTAGAAATTTGGGGAGGAAAAAGCAAATAGAATGTTGGGAACAATGAAAAAAGAGTAAGATTGGTGATAGGTGAGTGGGGAAAGTGAGATATAGTTATAATCAAGAGTGTAAAGCGAGGTAGAAGTTAGAGGAGAAGGAAAAAGCAAATAGAATAGTGGGGACAATGAAAAGAGGAAGATTGTAGGTGTGGTGGGAAGAGAGTTATATGGATGATCAAGATAGTAAAGTGAGGTAGAAGTTAAAAGCGAAGGAAAAAGCAAATAGAATGGTAGGAACAATGAAAAAGGGGGAAAATTGTAGGTGAGGACCGAAAGGGAGGCAGATGGATAATTAAGAGAGTGAAGAAATATAGAATTTAATTGGGGTGGGGGAAGACAAATAGCATGGTGGGAACAAAAAAGAAAAAGAGGAAGACTATAGATGAGTGTAAAAAAAAGAGAGGTATATGCATAATAAAGATAGTAAAGAGAAGTATCAGGTCATTCCATAATTCTGTCCGAATTTTAACTTTTTGCTAAAGTGAACGAAATTTAAAGAGCATTTTATAATGTCTAATGGAGCTGAACATTATTTTTATGTTTAGATGCATTTAAACTGATCAAATTTTATTTCAGAGAACAATAAAATTAAATTTTGTTTGATTAAAACCCTGCTAACATGGAAGTACCCAAGAATCAATTGAGGCACATAATGCTTTATGATTTCAAGAAAGGAAACTCAGCTACCGAAGCGTCTAGAAACATTCACTCAGTTTATGGAGAGGAATGTGTGAATGAAAGAAAATGCAGAAGATGGTTTGCAAAATTCAGTGGTGGAGATTTCACCCTTGAAGATGAAGATCCAACCGAACGTCCAGTTGAGTTTGATGAAAAGCTTCTTGAAGCAGCCCTTGAAGAAAATCCTGCTTTATCAGTTGAGGAATTGGCAGTGATTCTCAGTTCAAACCATACAACTGTTCATCGTCATCTTCAACAACTTGGAAAAGTTCCTAAACTTGGAAAATGGGTGCCTCATGAATTGTATGAAAACAACCTCAAATCCCGAGTTGACATCTGCTCTTCTCTCCATTCTCGGCAACTTTTTTCACCTTTTTTGGATAGACTTGTGGCTGGCAACGAAAAATGGATCTTTTATCGAAATGTTGAGCGTCATAGACAGTGGCTTGGTAAAGGGGAAGGACCCCAGCCACAGCCGAGAAGAAAACTTCATGGGAAAAAAGGTTCTTCTTTCAATTTGGTGGGATCGCCAAGGAATAATCCACTTTGAATTCTTACCACCTAATGCAACAATTAATGCTCAAATATATTCTCAGCAATTAGAGCTTTTGAACCAAGCTTTGAGTAAAAAAAGACCTGCTCCAGTGAATCGAAAAGAGGTGATGTTTCATCAGGCCAATGTGCGACCCCACACAGCAAGTATCACGTCACAAAAGATCGAAGAACTTGTTTGGGAGAAAATTCCTCATCCACCTTATTCTCCTGATCTTGCTCCTTCAGACTACCATTTGTTTCGTATCTTACAGAATAATTTGGAAGAAACAGCTTTTGTAACACAGGAAGAGCTTAAAACTGATATTTGTGAGTTCTTCGAATCAAAGCCCAAAATATTTTACAGTAATGGAATTAGTAAGCTTGTTAATAGATGGAAGGAAGTCATAGATAATCAGGGAAAATACATTGTTGATTGAATGTGTAATTAAATGTAACATTTGGTCACTTGTTTTCTTTATTCAAAATTCAGACAGAACTTATGGGATGACCTGATAGAAGCTAGAGAGGAGAGAAAAGACAAAGTTAGGAAGAATTTAGGCGAGGATGAAAATAATATACAATATAACTACAAATACATGGATTACGCATGGATTACGCATGGATTATGCATGGATTAAATTTGAAAAAAATGGGAGTTAATAGATTTTATATTGGCGGAAAACGTAACGACTTATTTGTCTGTAAACCGTTAAAAGTTGACAAATTATTTAAATCTTTGTAAATGTCTCCCATTGAATATATAGATTTTTCTATCAGGTTTCTAATCTTAGAGGATTTGTGAAAAAATAAATAAAAAATAAATAAAAAGAGGAAGAATTATTGGCATTGGAAGTTACTTGATATAACACTGGTATATGTTTTCTCCAAGAAACCGAAAATTAAAGAATTTCTTAATATCGGAGTTAGCACAAGTTAATTTTCATTGAAAACTGAATACTAAAGAAATAGTTTTACCAGAAATACCAAATGGAAAAAAAAATATACATAAATATTAGACCAATAACTAATGTGTACACAATTCGTAACAATATTAAAAAAATATCAATAAAATTACATCCTATATAAATAGTTTGGAAGGCCTGCAAGTATATTTTTGAATCAGCAGAAGACAAGAAAGTTTGGAGTCGGCTAATAAGAGATATACATAAAGTTGCTGATGATAAGAGATCACATTGATTTGTAGCGTCCCGACAAATCGAAAACAGGTTTCTTGATGATTATATTAAAGAGGCTGATCGTAGCTTGAAAAGTCTTAGAGTGTAGAGAACGGAAGCAGTTTGATATGAGCGAAAAGGAGAGGAGCATAAAGTACTCAACAGACCATTATTTCTGAACCAGTGCGCCCGCGTTCACTAATGCGTCCCGTGAAAGGTATCCAGTTGCGCCGCAAGTTAAGAGAAAAATAATTTATAAATCATTTTTATATTTAAAATATCTTTATTTTTAAAAAGCAAGAGGCACCAAACACATGAGTTCCATGTCTAAGTCAATTGACGTTTCAACTGATGGCGTTGGCTTATCGGTCACAGAAGAAAATGAACTGGTCTCCATATTGACCGTAGTTTACAAATCAAGCATAGGTGTCCATTGATCAGTTTTGGATTTCTCTTCAAGAAGAATATCCTTTATGAGTTAGTAAAGCATTGAATATTTTATTGTAATTTTCCATATACGTCTGTGAATTAGAACATTCTGGAATCACCAACAATAAATACAAAAACAGATCGAATATTTGTAGGCCTAAACAGGAAATGTGTGCATGTTTATCACATATAAAGACTAACATTAAAAATATCCAAAAAGAACATTAAGCACAGGTTTCAAACAAGCAGACGTTAAATGTTGATTTTCGCGGATTTCTTTATCATTTTATTCTTTTGAAATTTGATGATTAATTTTTTTCCTTATTAGAATTTTAAGTGCGCCGTAGGGTTTTAGTTATTCTACAAGAACGACCTAAAAAAATGGTTTCGAAGCACTGACTAGACAGAGAAATAGAATAAAGGCAATCGCAAAAGGATTACATAAGGCGTAGGTAAATTTCACGAGGCGTTAAAAAGACTGATCATCGCTAAACACTAATATATGTAACTGTGAAACGATTTGTATTGCACGCGTAAATCTGAGACGATATTTTCGTTAAAGCCGCTGATGGTACACACACACACACACACATATATATATATATATATATATATATATATATATATATATATATATTGTGTGTGTATGTAGGCAGCATTTTTTCATTCATACATGTTTCATTAAATAATATAGACAAGTGTTGTCTATTTATTTTATGTAAATTCTTTTCATATATCGTCTGATAAGCTTAATAACATTATCATTAAACGAAGAAAGAAAATAACAATATTGATCCATATTTTTTAATCCAATCTAAGCTTTCGGCTTACACAAGCCATTATCAAAGATTTCAATTACTGTACAATATATTAAGAAATATACGGACAAGACAGTGATGATAGTCTGTTATTGTTTACATGGATGATTTCCAAGCAACGATAAACACGTGCATATAACACGCTAGAAGCGAAAATCGCACCGCAGCTCATGACGTCACACATGACCACGCGAGAGTGAATTCGAGAAGTATTAAGTATGGGAAGCCGTTGGTATAAACCAATGGCTTCTGTTACCAATTATAAACATTTAAGGATATTTGTAGAGATTCCATAGTTGATTTTGTTTAGTTTAGGTTTCAACTGTTTGATGTATATAGCTTCAAGGATGTTTAATTTTTGTCTATTGTTTTCATGTCGAAGTATAATTGTGTTTTCGACAAGGATTTTACGGAATTATATGTGCGGCCAGGCATATTGTTTTAAATGCCGATAAATAATATGACCACCGAAGGAAAATACTTGCCAGAAATAGATTTTTGAAGGAAAAAATATTACCAATGAAAATTTTGTCGGCATTAAATAACCCATTAATTTAATGCTGACAAAATTTTCATTGTTGGTAATATTTTTTTCCTTCAAAAATCTATTTCTGGTAAGAATTTTCCTTCCGTGGTAATATTATTTTTTTTTCAAAAAATGTATTGCTGATAACATTTTTTCTGACAAAGTATTTCCGATATTAAAGGCTATTTTTACACTTTCATAGTGTTTTGATTCCATTTCAGGGGTTAATTATTTGCCCACAGCTGGTACCCTAACAGGTGCTACCACCCGGGTCAGGGTGGACCTGGGAAACACCAGCAATTCAGAGGTGGTTCCACGCTCCTCAAAACCTCCTGATCAGAGGTCTTGCTGTTGGACATAGTTTATCGTCTTACCCAAAACGCGGATGTTGTTAAGCATCATATCCAGGCCAGATATATATATATATATATATATATATATATATATATATATATATATATATATATATATGTACAAGACAAGAGAAAAAACTATTTATAGCCGACGCTTTTTGTTCTTTGAGAGACTTTATGAAGGCTATCTATCTATCTATCTATCTATCTATCTATCTATCTATCTATCTATCTATCTATCTATCTATGTCTATATCTCTGAGATAGGTATTATGATTACTAGCGTTATTTACATTTCGGACTGTTATTCACATGTTCATTGCCCTATTCACAACGGCTCGAAATCTCAATCAACTGAAGAATGTCTGAGCGTACAACGGCCGAAACGTTGTGAATATGGCAATGAAGACGAAGATAACAGTCCGAATAATGTAAATAATGCAAGTAATCTATCTATCTATCTATCTATCTATCTATCTATCTATCTATCTATCTTAAGAATAATATTATTATTAATAATAATAATGATAAATAATCTATTTAATAATAATAATAATAATAATAATAATAATAATAATAATAAAAGTGCCTCCTTATTGATATGGCAGTCCCTGCTGACTGCAATGTATCTTTGAAGATACTCAAAAAGCTGTCAAAATACAAGGACCTTGAAAGAGAAATCTCGAAATGTGGCATATGGGAACATCAACAATCCCTGTTGTAGTTGGAGCCCTAGGACTGGTTGGAAAAGATTCCAGTAGACTAATTGAAGGGATTCCTGGAAGTCCATGCCTCAAGGAGATACAAAAAATTGTTCTGACAAGTATAGCCCACACTTTACGAAGGGCTTTATCTATGTAATATTTTTTTTTGTCAGTGGAAAGTGTCATGATGCCATTTCTAACCGTAGGTCCCTGGGCGGGACCCGGAAAGAAATGTGTAAACCCCAGAAATCAAAGAAAATAAAAATAATAATAATAATAATAATAATAATAATAATAATAATAATAATAATAATAAAGAATGAGAAACTTTATTCAGTAATGAAGGATGCCAACAAATTCAAAAGTGAATTTCAAGTGATTGAAGAATTGCAAATAAACCATAATCCACCTACTGTAGCGACAAAGAACCTAAAAAGAAATCAAAAGCAATGTACCCTAGGATTGATAGGAAAAGGTTTCGGTAGAGTCACTGAAGGGATTTCTAGTAGCCCATCGCTTAAAGAAGTGAAAAACATTGTACTCATAAATACAGCTCACATATTACTAAGAGCTTTATGCATGTGAAATGTGTACGATCTTTTTTTTTTTACCAAAAATGATGAGTGGAAAATATCATGAAGCTATTTCTGACCTTATGTCTCTAGTTGGAACGAAAGGAAATCTATATATAACAGAAATCAAAGGATGAAAGGAATAATACAGTGTAACCTGGATATAAGAGATCCGGATATAAGAGAAACCCGAATATAAGAGAGATTTTCTCGGGTTCCAAATTAGAGCTTGTGTTAATGTATATATAATAGATCAAACCCGGATATAAGAGAAACCCGGATCTAAGATACTTCTTATCCGGTACCGACAACTCTCCTATATCCGGGTTACACTGTAATAATGATAATAATAATAATAATAATAATACCTCACAAAAACAATGACTCTTTCAGACAAATAGTAAAACACCAAAATCACTCCATCAACAAAGAAGCTGCACTCTTCAAGAAACAGCTTAATATATCTGAATTCCTACAATATATATATATATATATATATATATATATATATATATATATACCCAAAAAACAAGCGAATAACATCTACATCAAACGAGTAAAATAGAAAGCCAAAGACCTTGGCCAAAAGAAATTACAAAAATAAAATAAACTGGGGGAAAAAGGCGTTGCATGGCAAATATATAAAAAGAACAAAAGAAGCAGATGTGGACCAACAGATAGCGCATCAATGCCTGAGGAACAACAGGTCGAAAGCTGAGAAAGAAGGCCTAATTATTACAGCTCAGGGCTAAACCCTCGCAACCAGATCCTATCACTGTCACATAATCAAGGATGGAAATAAACCGAATTGCAGGATCTACGGAAAATACGATGTAACTGTCGACCATATTATCTCAGGATGTCCGGAACTAGTAAAAAATGAATATTCCTAAAAACATAATAAGGTAGCGACATATATACACAGGATGATACGCAAGAAACACAAAATCAAAACCACTGAGAGATGGTATAACACCCAAACAGACACAGTTACCCAAAATAACGATGTAACTATCCTCTGGGACATGCCAATTCAAACTGACAGAAAAATAAAAGCCAAAAGGCCTAATATCATCATAAAAGACAAAAAATTCAGGAAGTTTATGCTTATTGATATAGCAGTACCATCTGAGACAAACACCTCCATGAAAATTATCGAGACATTTTCCAAATACAAAGACCTGGAGATCGAGATTAACAGGATGAGGGGAAAGAAAACTGAGTCCGTACCCATACTAATCGAAGCTCTTGGTCTCGTGAGAAAAGGAATGGACAATGTTACAAACATTATCACAGGTAACATTAACATACAAATTGCCCAGAAGATCGCCCTACTAGCAACATTCCATATACTAAGAAAAGTACTATTAATTAAATGACAATTCTCCTTTTAGTGCCTAGCAACCATAGTAGGGGCCCGGCCCGGCTCTACAGGACACAAAGCAGGAAATATAACATACACAAATATTAATACTACTACTAATAATACAAAGAAAACACGTGAAAATTACGAGAATTTGTTGTGTTTTTTAAGCAGAACTGCTGCCAAAAAGTGCACAACAGATAACAAAACCTAGAACATTTACTGAATTATGAAAAGTTCAAGTGAACTATATCGTTAGCCAACTGAAGAGTTTCGTTTTGAAAAGCTATCATCTAGCGTGTTAGGAATTTGAAATTTGAAAATGAGAATTAGCGTTCCTTTCCCTCACAAAGTGTATAAATATAGAATCTGATAATGAATTCAATAGATTAAACAAACATCCAGCTATGATAAGCGTTTAGAAGCGAAACTCTAGAGAAGGCTAACCAAATAGGTTTCCTGACTTAATATGGCTTGATATAAAGTACCCCAGAGGACGAAACACGTTTAATTTGCCTTGATAAACTTCCTCAGAGGATGAAACTCGTCGACTAAGATAAGTTTTCCTTTTGCCTTCATTCATTTCTTTACACACTGTCTGAAATTTTTGTACATGCTTAATTAAATATATCAAAATCTCTCTTTCATATATATATATATATATATATATATATATATATATATATATATATATATATATATATATATATGTATAGGATTGGTATATACGGAATAACTACCAAAAATACTATTCTTAAAAGAATGCTCAATACAGAGTAGAGCAAATATAATTATTCATTCGACAATTATAACATAAATATTTTGTAAAATCACTACAAAAATAGCCATTTTGTTTCAACACTTCTGGTGTCTTATCAAGTGATGATGTTGAAAGTAGAATAAAGGGTTTTAAAAAGTTGAACCATTAAAACCCTAATTCTCGATGTCTATACTTATCGCAACAAAACCCAGGATTCACACCAAGAGCAATGTTGGTTTTCTAAAAACGGAGAATAACCAGCCTGCGCTATTTCCTTGCATGGGGTTAAATGATTAAAAAAAATTATGTCGACGTCTCTTTCTCTTTCTGTGTGTAACGTAGATGACTTGAATGTCAGAAAATATAATAACTGTTAAGATATTTAGGTTTTATTCGTGAGATATTTTAGTTTCATTTGAGAAAAAGATAAAGAAATCGCAAATAAATATTTTCTGTCGATATATTGTTTCTTTTTTAAGTAGGGTAAAACATAAAACATAGGTATGTTAATTTTTCTTTGTCTCTGGCACGTCTTAGTTTTAACCAGTAAGCGGTATGCGTCAAACGGTTTACCCACTGATAGGAATTATTCACACTTCACACCAGCTTCCAAGACTTTACTTTGTATGATACGATAAGCCGTGGAAGTCTACTGTGCGAGTGGTATGAGAATTAGGCTCTATAAACATTATTACCACACTTTTAGGCCTCTGATGTATAATGTAAAAAAAAAAAATCACTAATTCTCTGCACCTTTCTTTCTCTCTCTCTCTTTCTCTCTCTCTCTCTCTCTCTCTCTCTCCCTGTTTATCTATCTGTTGAGCACTGTTGAGTGACAAGCTAATCCTATAAACAACAGACATCTGCGCTAAAGCAAAGCTCTTCAGCAAAATGAATAGAGCACTCTGGCTGATTGGCATTTGTTTAAATTCGTAAAAACAATACGCTAGATTTAGCTGCTTAACTCTGCCGAGTGAAGATAGATCAGTGGTAGAAACTTTGACTGACATCAATTGTCTAGTCGCACTGAGGTGCTCCTAAAATGTACTGTCAGCGAATGATATATATATATATATATATATATATATATATATATATATATATATCCAAGTATATGATTGGTGTATACGGAATAAATTCCAATAACCAACAATTACTATATATATATATATATATATATATATATATATATATATATATATATATATATATATATATATATTAAATTAAATAATTAAGAAAAAGACAGACTTCCAGGTTCCATGATTATAATTTATTCCACAAGAAAATATATTCTTCCTGGTTCATCATGTCACATATCTAGTGGAATTTGGTTTCTAGTATTTATAATGAAAGTGTTTGAGGGATAGTTTTAGATTGCTATAAGGTGACAGAGTAGGTAGGATGGGTAGGACCATAGAATGATCTAAATTAGATATGGAAGGTAGGGATAGGGTTGTGTTTAAACCATCTTTAATAAGTGACATAGGTTTAAGTGTACTCAGTCAAGAGGTCAGACAATTTAATCTCTTAAATAAAGTTTTAGACAGGAAAAGGAAAGGAGAAAAAAGAAAAAAAGAATTATTTAGTTAACATTTGCTCTTGTTCCATTAAGCTCTTTGAATTAAATCCTCGTTGCAGTTATTCACACGGATTACCAAACCCTTCATTACCTTCATATATATATATATATATATATATATATATATATATATATATATAATGGACTCTCTCCTGTCGGTTTTGACGTATGACGATCTGCCAGCTTATTGATTCAGTTATGAAAGTTTATGCGATAATCTTAAGTGGCATTTAAGACCCGCTAGTGATTTACAAAGGAGGCCACATATGGAGCAAGTGTGAGGATTGTGAGATGAGATCACTGTTAGATTTGCTGTCCTTTTAGATCTTGCTCTCGCTTCTTGAAAATGATTCAGAAAAGTAGATTGAAAATTGCTGAGTCCACTAAAACACGTTGATCTCCATGCGAACCGCTTCAAGGCTCAAGAGTGTTATGTGGTATATTGACAGCTGACAAGTTATTTTAGCCATGAGCGTCCCACAATCCTGTAGCCCTGATCTAACTGGCTGTACATTAGGATCTTGGGTATCCTGTCATCAGAACATGACCAGACCATCGTAACTGAGACTGTATGAGAAAAGTCTCGATCCCTCCAATATTACATTTGTTAAACAGGTCTACGTTAGATGTCTTATATATATATATATATATATATATATATATATATATATATATATATGTGATATCTTTGTCTTCGTTTTCAGTTCATCTTTGGTGTTACAATGAATTTTGTTGGGCGTTCTCTCAACTGCGTCTGGGGTCTTAGGTAGCTAAATGGGGTCATAGAAATTGTCTGACAGTCAGGACTCTATTCTTCTGCTTATGTGGCATGGTGTAGAGTCCTGTTGCTAGACAATAGGCTCTTCTAGCAGCCACTTTCTTGGCGCACTACCTCCTCAAGACGCTTGATTTAGATGTTCGTGTTGATTTTGAGGCTCTGTAGAAAGTTGTATGGAAGCACAACGTCGCCATCACTAGTTGGAGACATCATCCAACTGTTTCCGAATTTTCTACACAGTCCTTAGATTGACACACAAGCAGCCTGAAATGTTTGTATTGAAGCTTTCGGCGCGAATACCAACCAGAACAGTATGCCGTTTACAAATTTCCGGAGGATTGAATTGCGTCATAGTGCTCTTTTACTCACAGTCGACAAACTCAAGTAACAAAAAACGCGCATGCGCTAAATTAAAATTATAAAATGGTGACAATTTACCCATCGCATCCTGTATACGAATAAAGACAAAATTATTTTTTTTTTACAAACGCGTTTCTTTCCCTGACGGACTGTATTTTTTTTTTTTAATTAAAGTTTTTCGCTAGCAAGCAAAGCGAGAGTGCTAATAGCAAGCAAGCGGTTACAAAGAGTGGGAGCAATCGTAAAGAGGCGTGATAGAAGAAAGGAGCAAGAGAAGGGCGGGCAATAGAACAAGATATTTGGAGATGTCGATTGACATTGCATTTGAATATTTGCAGATTATAGCTATCAGGGAAGCAAGTAAGAGGAAGGGAGTTTCAAAGACGGGAAGTGCGATACATGAAGCTAGTGGAGTAGAAGAGGCGGCTACATTTAACCGTTTCGACAGTGAAAGGGTGGGACCGAGATGCCAACCTAGTAGCACGTTTAAATTCATGCAGTTTGGGAACTAGCGAAATTAGCTAGTCAGAGCAATTACCGTGAAAGTATTTGTAGAAAAGACAGAGGGAGGCGACGGCACGTCTGTAAGAGAGAGAGAGAGAGAGAAAGAGGGATCGACTGATGCTAACCACATTGCATATCCGTCTCTAGATTTTGTCGAGGACCCTAAGACGAACAGTGGGGTCTATAGACTATATATGACTGCAGTACACCATGCAAGGGTTAATGGCTGATTTATAATGTGAAGGATGGACTCGGGCGAGAAAAAACCTTTTGGCGCGACACAGAGAATCAACTTTTCCTGAAGCTATTGATTCAGAGTATTTGTTCCATCTCAGGTGAGTGGACAGTGTGAGGCCAAGCAAAGAGGTGCTCTCATGGAGTTGAGCGTCTTACCTTCTAATGGGAGGCAGATAGGGTTACGAAAGTTAATGTAAGGATTTTATTTTGCAACATGTATAAAGTCAGCCAGTCGAGAGGAGAGATTAGGGGAGATATCAAAAAGACTAATTTTACTAAGAGCGACAAAGAAGCGGTCAATTTGGAGAGCCGTGATCACCTATATGATATGTATAGCTGGTCATTCGTATTCGAGGATACCTGTCTACTAGTTCGGCCAGCCAATCCCTATTGTAGACGCTTGCTCAGGTACATTTTTGTGTTTGTTCAATACCCACAGACCCCAACTGTGTGTTTAAACTGCAGCTATGCAGAACAAGGCTAGCACGCTCAAAACTCGGCCACGGTGACTTTTGACTCCGTGCTAGCACGGGAAGTCGGGGCGGTATCGTCTAACCAATTTCACTTTTCAGACATTTTCCAAAGGTGCTGGGATCGACCCATCTAGTCGGATAACAGGAAGTCACCTTTCTGACAAATCGACAATGGTGAGATTCGAACCCGGGTCTCATGGTCACCTATATGATATAATGTGGAAATGACCACTGTTTGTGAATACCTAGATTAACGCCCCCCCCCCACACACACACACATATATATATATATATTTAGCCTTTTTTTGCATGTAGATTATGCTATTATAGTATTGTCAACAAGTATGTTATGAATAGTGACCAGTAGGTTTCCATGAATATTTAAATGAGATCTAATCAAAATTCGTAAATAATTATATAGACCACACTACAACATGTTTGACACGCAGACTCACTCTACACTTTCTGACCATAGCTCATTTAGATCTCATTTAAATATTCATAGAGATCTACCGGACACTATTCGTAATATATATATATATATATATATATATATATATATATATGAAGAAATATAGTCTTAAGATGTGCTATATTTATGGGATAAAGTGCTCAATATGTAAATATAAAAGTGATCATAGAAGTCAACATTTAGAGGCGACAGTCTGTTTCATGCTAGGTGCAATCGTCAGGCCACGAGTGCTGTTATTTTTCTCGGCTATTTGTATATACGGGTCAGTGGTGCATTGTGAGTAGTCTATTTTGGCGGTTATTTTACCGGAAGTCGTTTATTTGTTTTATTTATTGGGGTTAAATTATTTTGCTTGTTTTTAGTTATATTTATTTTATTTTTTTATTTTTATTTTTTATCTTATATATTTAATTATTTATTTATTTTTCATATTTATTTTAATCGGTGTTTTTAGTAAAAATTTGTTTATATTGCTTATTTAATAATTTTATTTTTGTTTTGGAAAATTAAGCTATTTATTAAATTTTGGGGTTGATTGTTGTAGTTTATTATTTTGGCGGGAACTGTTTTTAATTCGTTTATTACTTCATGTATTTATTTTGATTGATTATCTTTATTTGTTTTTTTCTAACGGTTAGTTTATCGGGATCGGCTTGTTAGTTTATTTATTTGGATGGGTTTAGATCAATTTATTTTACTAGTTATTATTTATTTGTTATACTGTATGTTTTCTCTTTTCGGTTTTCGATTTTTAAGTAACGTAGTATTTTTTATCGTTATATAACAGTTATATAGATATTATATATATATATATATATATATATATATATATATATATATATATATATATATATATATATAAAACACAATAAAATATCTGGATTCACCAAACGAGACAACGCTGTTGCCAAATTAATAACCGACTCTTGTTACAAGTTTACAAAGCTTGAAAAGCAACGCATGGCAAATCAAAAAATCGAAGAAAATTGAAAATATTTAAAGCTGTAAATGCTTGATGATATCGTAGCAAACAAGAACTGACATCTCGTGGACACGACGAATGAAAAGATAGCCTTAAATGTAATTATCGTGAATTATTGAATTGATTTGCTGAAATAAATAGCTTTTTTTTGCGTCAACTCTTTTCACCAAAGGATGATCAAAGAATCTTTCAGGAGTTTCAAGTACAGCCCAAAATGACATTATATCTGCCATTGATTATTAGCTGATATAATTCGAATGTGCTTCGTTTATTTCAGTGCAAGCAGACGAAATTATTGCCTGCAGAATCAATGCATCTCAATTATTGGCAGGTGTGCAAAATAACTTAAAGTCATGTACGGATGTAGTGATGAAAATGCATTGAGCTTGTGTAGATGTCAGAGAAAGGTTTTAAAATGCTTTCGTGATGCTAAAACGAACGTGGTAAACCAAACAGAGGAAAGAGCAGCTCTGGTAGCATTTGAGTGAAACAATGTACATGAAAAAAAGAAAAAGAAAAAAAAAGCCCATGAGAACCGTTTTTAAATATAACAATTTCCTTCATTGTTATTTGCATAAATTTATCTTGTTATTTGCATAAATTTAATTTCATTTTCAGTAGGAGCGCTGAGAAATTTAATAGAGTTAAAGTATTTTTTCATGGTTATATAGATTTAGTAAATATAGATCTTCGATTTTTTTTTCTTGTATATATCATCTCATTTCAGGACGGGGGCAAATCAGTACTCTCTACAACTTGTCTTTTGTATTTAAACTTACGGCCGTATCACTTTGAAACATCGGTTCCCGGACGATCATCGAAGTTAACCGACATGAAGCCTGCTCAGTACCTAAATGGGTGACCGCTTGTAAATACAGGTGCACTAAGCTTGGATGTGCAGATAGAGTAACGCCTAACGGCTTGCAATTGGAACGTGGAGAGCTGAGTTCGAATTGCTAGTCGGATTCATATTATTTACTTACGCGCAATTATCCTTGGGAAAGATATGAGTCAACCTCTTCTCCCCAGTTATGGGTTAAATAGTAGAACTAGTAAAAGCAACCGCCACTTCTACCGTAAGAGTTTATTTTCTCGTACTTCCCGCTTGTGGAACCCCTTTCTGTTTAGTTGGTTCCCTGATAAATGCAATCTACAAAAATTTAAATGCAACGTCAATCGCAATCTTCTATCTTCTTGAATCACGTTCATCTTTTCTCTTTTCCACAATACTGGCCATACCTATTCTTTTCTCTCACTTTCACTCACTGTAAACCCCTGCGTACTAGTGGCATTCCTGCCTTGCTTGGGCTGAAATGATTAAAAAAACTTATTATCTCCAAAAAATCCTTGGGAAAGATATGAGTATGCTTATTCTCCCCAGTTGTGGGTTAAATAGTAGAACTAGTAAAAGCAACCGCCACTTCTACCGTAAGAGTTTATTTTCTCGTACTTCCCACTTGTGGACCTCCTTTCTGTTTAGTTGGTTCCCTCATAGATGCAATCTATAAAAATGTAAATGCAACATCAATCGCCATCTTCTATCTTCTTGAATCACGTTCATCTTTTCTCCTTTCCACAATACTCGCCATACCTATTCTTTTCTCTCACTTTCACTCACTGTAAACCCCTGCGTACTAGTAACATTCCTGCCTTGCTTGGGCTGAAATGATTAAAAAAAAATTATTATCTCCAAAAAATCTTACAATGTAAAAGTATGTCCTGGCTTTAAATAAACTACAAAAGGTTGATAAGCCGTCACAAACAAATCAATCATGACTTTTGTTGTTCCAAATAACATTTGACTGTTTACTTAACTGATTCTGTTTTAGCATCCATGTACTTTTCCGATTTCTTTTATGCGCCTTGTTTCTTCTGCACATGATGTCCATGGCTCTCCACAACATCCCTTTTTTGTTAATCCATGTAACTTCTACATTTTTTTTTACCTGTTCTGTCATCCATTCCTATAAAGTCGTTAAATAGGTAACTCAGTGTTTTCCTCGCATTTGTCTAAACAAAGACTTTCGGAGGACGAAACGCATCAGCTAAGTTTTCCTGTTCTCTTTATATATATATATATATATATATATATATATATATATATATATATATACTAGCTGCATGTCCCGGCGTTGCCCGTGCTTGATTCAAAAATCGTACGATTCATACAGCAATCGCTATCACTTGACTTAACATATTTTTGCCCTTCCTTGCCTTTAAACGAGTGCCCTTTGCCGTGCTGATGTTGCTACATGCCTTACTTCTTGCCTATCTCACACTGCCAATTTTTTCTAAGCTCTATACTAAACAT